>CM031240.1:314293927-314494038 GCA_018340775.1 Taxus wallichiana var. yunnanensis | reverse complement strand
CTGTTGATTTGTCATGGAGAAGAAAAAGAGTTGGAAGCTTGGATGGAAGTCTCCTTCGAATTGGCATAGGCACTATCAGGCATGATAGGCTCTACCCATTAAGATTTATTGATTTCTTATAAATGAATCATTAAAACAACTTTGTTCTCATGAGATAACCTTCTTTTGTTTGGTTTGTCTAGTTATTTACCTTCATGTTTTTATGAATCTATGAGGTTTTTGGAATGTAAATCCATTGCTGGAAAAACTTGTATTGGGAGCTCTGTATTTCATTCTGAAACTTGTTTACAAGGTTGGTGTTGACTGAACAGACACTCGTTGCCTTATTTTTTGATTTTGAACTATTATGTGTAGTCTTGTGTTTTGTTTGAGTTGGTACTAGAGCTTGTATTGTTCTAAAATTTTGTTGAAGCTCTGTGATCGACACTGTACTCATTTTCAATACTTGCGTGATTCAAACTTGTAGTCGAATCGATGAGTTTTGTTCTGTACATGTACTCTGAGCTAGAAGTTTTATTCTTATTTAAGGATTTGAAAATTCTTGAACTCATATTAGAGCATTGGTGTTTTATTTTGAGCTTGTATTTAGGGCTTCGTGTTTCATTATAGGCTCGTATTTGAACTTCTTGTTTGTCTGAGCCAGTATTAGAGCCTTATGAAGTTATGAAATTTTGTTCAAAGCTCATGTTCGACACTGTATTGGTATTCCATTCGTGCATGTTTTGAACTTGTGTTGGAATTGACGTGTTTGATTCTATACTTGTATTCTAAGCTAGAGTTTTGTTGGTATTAAGGATTTGAAAAGATTTAAGCTCATTTAAGGACTGTCTGTTTAAAAGGGTCTTGAGAGATTTGTTTTATTTAGAAGTAGACCTGGTAATCTCTTTGAGATCTTCTCCTTGTAGCTTCTTGTTGGAATGATTATGACACTTTTATTTTGGAGACTGTACCACCTTCTTTGAACTGGATAGGGCAAGTGAATGTGAAGTATATCTTTCCTTCTCTTCCCTAAGTGAACCCGCATCTTGTTGAAGCTTGACTATTTTTTTCATAGGATTAATGGACTGGAACTATGTCTTGTTGTGGGTTTGGTTGATTTTTAGTTCGTTTGGAATAGTCGTAATCAGTTTTAGAGGGTTTATGGAAATGTAGTATTCATTCTCCTTCTTGTAATAGATGTCTGAAACAATTTCCTTCCTTATCGTAATATTTTTAAATGGAACTCGGGAGTCCTTGTTGTGATTCTGTTTCAGTCTCGATGGAGGTAAGAATGGGACATCTCTTGACTTAAATGTTATTGGACTCTCTTACTCTCTTCAATTATTTTTAATTGATTTCTGGGTTTTATTAAAAAGATGGATTGAGTACCTTAGTGCACTGAATTTTGTATGAAAGGATATATTTTATCTCTATTCAGATAGTTTTGTATTATTGTTCTTATTTGATCACAAACTACTTCTTTGTATTGAGCTGTTGAAGCCTTGTAATGGGATTTCAGTTCTTGAGTTCGTGATTACTTCTGAACTTGTATATCTTTTATTGTTTGAGGATTTCTACTCCTTGATGGATTCATTGACGAATCTCCAAGTTTTATAGAGAAAGGAACATGTTCTCTTATAGACAGTATATTTCTTTGGGGTTGTACTTTGTGTACTTCGTTATGATATTTGAATTTGAACTTGTGCTTGATGAATGGAAATAGGTAAACTAATTTGTAAGATTTGTAAAGGAAAATTAGAAGTGTGATTTCTTTAACTATGCATTTGGTTTTGTGTTCTCTTTTGGGAACTAGATAAAGAATTTCTAAGTTTGAAATAGAAATGGGAATTCATTTCATAGTATAAATGAAATGAATTATAGATTGGGTCCTTTTCTATTTGAGATCCTTTTTTGTTGTTTAGATAAGTTCATTTGATTGAACTTTTTTGTTTTCGATCTTCTTCTGAGATGGAAAATTTATCGTGGAACGTTTGGTTTTAGATCTTTGAATTATATCCTCTAACATATGGGAATTAGTTTTGACTTGTGGGGGACTGTTTTGACTCTCTACCCTACTTGGATTGATTTGAGATTCTTGTTAGATGTTTTTCCTTTAATGTTGAATCCTTATATTGTTATCTTTGGAATGAGGTAGATTCATGTGTTCTAAACCTATATTTGTCTTTTAGATGATTAGAGTATGGGGAATAAGTATGTATTGATTCTTCTTCTTTTCTATATGGAAAGATGAAGCATTGTAATATGATCTATGTGGTAATTGACTTGTTTTACTACTTAGTAAAGATAAATATGTATTTCTTTCTTATAGAACTATGAGACAATTGGATGACAAGACCTATTGATTGTTTTAAAGTAATTGATAGGATCAATTAAACCTTGTGATATAATTCTGATGTTTGGATTATATTAAGTTCTTTTCTTAAAAGTAAATTCAGACTCTTTTAATGTACTTATTTTCTAGATGTTATTACCTCGATTATTTGTATGATATATTAATTGTTTCATTAAAGTAGAGTCATTTTAATGGAACAATTAGTGGAATGCACTTTACTTTAATGCTCAGTGCTTATCATGCTCAGTTCATTAAAGTGACCCATGCTAGCAATTTTTATAGATGGACATCATAAGTGATAAAAGAAGACAGAAACTTTTATGATGCATTGGTTTATTTAATTCTGGATCTTATGTAAAGAGTTTCGAATCATTCTTGAGATGTATTGGAATGGGAAAGTGATGTTCTTTTAAGATCTTAATTCTGAATGACATGTTGAATGTCTAAAATGCATAGTCTTGTAAATGTATATTTATCATCATGAATTGAAAGGTTTTGTGTTGGACTACAATTTGTGATGTGAATACTTTTGTACTTGTATGATGGAAATAATAGTGATATCTTTGCGGTATTCCTTATATCTGTTGTATACTATTGTTGTTATAAGATAATAAGTTGGATTAAGGAGATAAGTATAATCTCCCCTATTATAATGAACTTGTTAAATTGTAATAGTGTTGTTTTGTAACTTCACAATGATATTTTAATAATGAAATATGCTTGGGACATACAATTAAACTATATAAGTAATGAATGATAAAAGGTTAAATGTTAAACTAATATCTAACCATGTAGAGGAAGAATCTTCCTCTCTCAAGGAATGAAAGATAAAAGTAATAGTGGTATGATCTTTAATCATTTTTACTAACTTTTTAAATTAATCTCTATCTCAATCTAGTTGGATGGCACACTTGATTTGGATAGTTAGGTTACATTAAGAATTAAAAATTTGATGTCTCATTGTCCTATTTTTGGGATAACTACTTGCTATGCCAAGTTAACGAATAACAATGCAAACATGAATTAATGAATTTCCCATATCTAATCAAGCTAGTGTTGGATAAAGAACTTAAACAATGTTGGAATTAGGGTTAGGCATGGTTTTTGTAATCGAATCTTAATCCAATTTAGTTATGATTAATGACTACTAAAGGGGTATGTACATTTTGATGAAAGGTTCTATCGAGATGTTAGCACATGCCAACTATATGATCAGTACCCTCGAGAAGTCCCCGGACTTCTCACGGATACAATGTTGTAGTTAACATGTGGCAACACCCTTCCGTATTTGTTCATCTAGATCTACACACATTTGGACTTGAACTTAGTTTCTCTCTAGGTCGAGTTAGTAGCATGTTCGGGATAGGTAGTAGCTTTCTATGGCTCCGGTACTTTGGCACATTTAGATGACTTATGTCACCGAGTATGCCCATATACCCTAAGTCATCGTGAGCATCTTCCTTAATAAATTATGTTGCTAATCGGGGCTAGTGTCAAACCTTGGGCAAGTGGACTGACTGGCGGTTTAGTCGATAAAGACCATTCTAGATAACAGAGAGTGAGGTGAAGGACGTATTCAAATTGATGAGTATGTCATTTAGGAATAGTAACATGTATAGTATGTTGAAAATCTTTGGTCAAAGTATCACAAGTTGTTGGTTGTGTTGTCCTATATCACCTAGTTTAAAGTAACGTGATGTCGATGAATATTGGTAAGCAATATTTAGATAGGTTGTTTAAATAGATCACTCAAGTACCCGAATAGGGTAGGAGAACCAAGTATACATAGTATACATAAAGTATTCTATACTTAAAGTTAACATGAGAGATCGGTTGGTAACCGAGTCATGGAATGAGATATTGGTAGTATAACGAGTCATTACAACTGCATATGGTTATCTATTATGAGATGTATTGGCATGGAATGTGTGTTCTAAATGATCTTTTTATTCAAAACAAAGAACATTATGTTTCAAAAAAAAATACCTTGTTTCTAAAGTCTTAAAATGGGAATGTTACATTTTGTCACATAATATGTGCATACCAAGATATACTCCTTTCCTTGAGAAGGTGGGTCAATTGGTCCAATGAAATCCAATCCCCACTTCTCAAATGGCTCCAAAACCAATTCAAGTTAAAGAGGCATATTTGTTATTAGTGTGTTATTTAGCATACATTGGCACTTATCACATTACCACACATATTTCTTAACATCCTTATGCATAGAAGGCCAATATTATCCATCCCCTATAAATTTTTGATAGATCATTGTTTTGATTGAATAATGTCCTCATGATGGTTCATCATGACATGCTATGAGTATATTAAAGATCTCATCTTCATCTATAAACGTGTGATCAGGTCAAAATTTAAAAAGAATTTCACTAACCCCGTATACATCACACTTTTATTAATTAAATATTTTATTTGTTTAGGTGTGAGAAAATACGGGAGCTTCCATGTAGCCAAGCAATTAGTCATATCTCAGAACAAAGGAGAGATGGTGCAAACTGCAAATAGATGCTCATATGGGAAATCATCATTTACTTGTTCATTTGTACCTAAAACAATTAGCCTTGAAAGAAAATCATCTACCACATTTTCTTTTTCAATTTTATCAACAATCTTAATAGTGAATTATTACAACAAAGAAAAGTCATCTTGTAATTTTTCATTGTACTAATGGTTTATTCATTAAATATCTAATGTCAGAATGATCTTAGTGAAAAATTAATTCATACCCTATGATGTAATAGAGAAACTTGTTAATTTCATACACGACTACATTAAATTCTTTATGCGTGGTAGTATATTTTTTCGTAGGGAGAGGTTTTTACTAATGTAATAGATTGCATGAATTTCCTCTCCTTCTTCTTATTGTCCTAAAATAACTCCTACTACCTCATTGGAAGCATCAATTTGAATGTGAAAAGGTAAATTCTAATTTGGGCCTCTCAAAACTGGAGTATTTGTTACTTTTTCCTTTATAATGTTAAAATATTTTTGCTTTGAGCCTTCGTCTACTAGGATTCGGAATCATTTGTTAGAAGGGGAAAAGTGGAGAGGCTATTTTATTGAAATCATAAATTAATATTATATAATAGCCTACATGTCCCAATAAACTCCTTACTTTGGTATGGTTCTTGGGGATGGAATTTGCACAATGATCTTGACTTTATCTGGATCTACCCTAATTTCCTCAGCTTAAATATGGTGATGTAAGACTATCCCTTGTTCCATCATAAAAGACATTTCTCATGGTTTAGAGATAATTGATGTTTCTCACATCTAGAGAGAACTTTATCCAAATTATCTATTGCCTCTTGGAATTTTGCTCCATAAACTATAAAATCATCCATATAAATTTCCATAGAGTCATGAGTGAGATCAACAAAAATTACTAACATGGCTCTCTAAACAACGGTTAAAGCATTACATAAGCCAAAAGATAAAATTTGCTAAGTAAATGTCCCCTATGGTAAAGTGAATGTGGTTTTATGTTTATATTCTAGTACCACCATTACTTTATTATATCCATTAAAGCCATCTAGAAATGAAAAATATCTCTTCCTGGATAGATTATCCAAAACTTGGTCAACGAAAGCTAAGTGAAAATAGTCTCTATATGTTTCTTTGTTCAATTCCTTATAATCCATACTGACTCTCCATTTACCATTTTTCTTAGGTATGATAACTAACAAGGAGACCCAATGGCTATCTAAAATTGGATGGATAAATCCCTCTTGAAAATGTTTCTCAATCTTTGTCTTTAGAATATCTCTCAAGGAAGGGTTTATCTACCTCTATGATTATCTAATTAGCATGGAATCAATTGTATAAATGTGATGTGTTTAAATTATTTGATGAAAACCTTTCATGTAACTATATTTCTAAGAAAAATCTTGAGGATGAGAGCATAAAAGGTTGAATAGGGTATCCTCATCTTGACTAGACAACCAATGATTAACTGCCAATGTTTTTCCCGAGAAAATAGGTACTTGTTTTGTACTGGTTGGAGAAAATTTACCACTAGGTATTCTATCACTAATGAATTCAAGGGGAATTTATAAGGAAACAGTCTATGGATTTCTGTCATGTCATGGAATATACACTCATTCATATCTATTTTCCTCATGCGAAAGGACATATTATTGGTTGTAATATTTCATTTATCATATATTCCTTTATATCTTATGGTTATGACTGAAGTTTACAAGAATCCAAATTCTATATATGTTATGAGTATTTTTGTACTATTACCACAACTATAGAGGAACCACCATACTTTTGTTCCTTTGAATCATCCTTGCGCGAATTTTTTTAAGTGGTGAAAGGTTTTGTAGTTTGATATATAGATAATTTCTTTGAATCATGTCCAATTTTAACTATAATATTTATTTTTCTATAATCAATGAGAGTTGTAGTAGTGGCTAGCTATGGGAATCCTAGTATTAATGAATATCCAATTTTATTTTAATTTATTTTAAATACCATAAAGTATACTTGAATAATCCAATGCTTCAATTGTGATGGTTAGAAATTTATAACACTATTGGTTTAACAAAATATTGGTTAGACATTTATAACATATGGGATTTGTGTCTATGTAGGTTGTTCATCTCAAACAACAATTGTAGGCCAATTTTAAAAATATTGTTATTGTACCTCGGGTCATCTTAGGTTATAATTTTGCTGACTGCACCCTTGAATATCATTCCATTGTTGATAAAATTATGGGTTGAGTTATTGGTGTGATGGTGAAATTTTTAGGTTTGGAGTCCATGGTTGATAATAATATATTAGTGGTGCATTCCACTGAGGACTCCATTCTTGTGAAACTTTTTGAGTCCAAGGTTCGGGGTATGACCATGGTATGTTCCATTGGTTTAGAACACATTGTGTTTTTGGGGCATAAGAATGGTATTGATTTGATGGGAAATTTCCTCTGTTCTTGTGAGCTACGTAGTTAACCTCATCTTCACTTTGTGTATTCTACTTAAGTGATTTTTAGCAATGGAAACAACCCAAATTGGACAATGGAATTCTTCAAATCACGTATAAGGAAAATATGTATTTTCTAAAGGGAATTCCTTAAGCCCATGCTTATGCCTACATCTCGAAAGTATATGAATAGTGGCTTTATATTCTTAGTGTTTTCCTATCCACCATGGTGTTAAGCTAAACTAAGAGATCCATTCTCAACTCTTCAGATCTCTTCTCTTATTTTTAAATGTCACCATTGGTAATCTTACCTTCATATTTTTGCAAATATTTGAAATAGTTCAAGAATATTTTCTACAAATGTTAATGATAGTTGTAAGTTCCAACTTGTTCATGTCTCATTTTCCCATTAGATTAAATACCTCTTGTGTTTATTCATCAAATCCTTTAAGGAATATAATTTTTAGAAGAATAATATCATGACCTATACCACACCTCCTATGAAGGGAGAGGAATTGGTAAATATAGTCCTCAAAACTCGTGTCCTCCTTCGGTTGTATCTAGAAGAGTTCTTCCTTTCAGTCCCAACCCTACGATGATATTGGTATTTATCAAAGAAGGTTATTTCAATCTCTTCCCAAGTATGGATAGAGTTGGGTTCTAGTCCCATGAACCAACTTATGGATGTGTCTTTTAGGGTTGAGGGAGGTAACTTTAACTTATGAGTGTTAGAGGTATAATCATAGGTCTAGCATAACAATTTCAACTCAAACAGAAATTGGTCAAGAACTTATAAGACTAGTCCCTTAAAGGTTGGTAGACTTGAGGGAAATATGTTCTTTATAGGGGATTGGTAATTAGGAGCTAGTTATATAGGATATGTGAATGTCCTTTCTAGTGGGGGTTTCCATTTTTTTACCATCGTGGTTTTCTACTCCATCATCATTTCTTGTTGATCAAGTTGTTCCATAATTCGATTTTGAGGGTAGTTTCCAAGTTTACTTTAACATATATACCTCTATGATCTATAGGTCTAAACATAAAATCCTATCATGTTTAATAACAATATCCTAACTATAATTTCTCAATTTATTACTCATGTTCCACATACTCCAAAGCATAGAAAAGAGTCTTGTTATTGCAAAAAGACGTTTTATTTCAAAAGAAAGAGTATGGAGAATATATTTCCAAATAAAAACTTACCAGTTATCAAGAAGTACACAAGTTAGTACTTTGACATTTGATGACAGCTTAGAAATCCCTCACAATTATGCCAAAAGTTACGAACCCGATTGATACTCCTACTTTAATTGTTTAATGATTATCAATACCATGGTGATGTTTGTAAAAAAATAATTTAAAATTTTATTGAACATGTATTAAATTAAAGATTTAACCAAACACTTTTCTTATAAAAGATTTCCTATCTAAGGAATGACCGACAAAATATGAAAGAAAGGGGTAAAAATTCTAAAACAAAATCACAATTTAAAACACTAAAAATATTGCACGGTAATCAAATGATGAGTAAAGGAAAATTTAAAAAAACATGGGGTACTTTCCTTCACATTGGGGAGGATTTTCCCTTGCTCCTTCCTTCTAATATGGGTTCATACTTGAAAACAATAGTAATATTTAACTCAAAATAATATGATTTATTAATCGAATGTGATACAATTATTTTCTTCTTTCTTTTAACAACAAATGACCACCTTTCTAATTCTAACAAAAACACATTTTATAATACAATATTTTAGTCCCTCTAAAAGAGGAATTTTTATTTGTAAAAACTATGTTATAAGTAACTAACACACTTCACAGAACAAAAATGTAATCTAGAGTTACAATTTTGGAATAACAAATGCATGTAGCATCTTGTTAGATTGATCTTGCTAATCGTGAGTGGATTCCTAAACCAATACCCAACTAAGATATTGGAGATTTGGTAAAGTTGAAAAACTTACTCATTCATATCCCTTCAATAGTGGTGATTTTCAGTTAACTTGTGTTAGGGAAGATGATTAGTTTGTTTTCAAAGACCATTGTCAAATACCTAGTCAACATTTTCCAAATTAATTGATGTTGATTAGGAATCTCATAAATTGTGGAAGCCACATGGTAACTTGATGATGATACAGATTAGATGCTCCTCCCATCCCGCAACTCATGTTCGATTAGATTAGTTCCTTTATTTGTTGTGTGAGTCATTCACTTCCTTCATGTGAGTCCTACGCTTTTATAATTTGAGTCATTTACTCCATTGTGATTCTCATACTAAGCTTAGATGATTCCTTTGTTGGGACATGTATGAGTCATGTGCTAGATTTACAATAGTTCATTCCTTCACACTTGTTAGTGCATATATCAATTTATATCAACCCATTCATGTAAAACTTATACAAGACGAAAGTGAACTAGGTTTGTGCAAACAAATTCCTTTTAAATATATAAATGTATTAATTACAAAATTAAAACATCAATCTAATTCAAAATGATGATAAAAAAATGGGGTTTGGATGGGAATTAACAAGGAACATCACATCTTAAAAATCAGACCATATTTTATTAAATTTCCTTGACATACTTGCTTATAAGATATTTTATTTGATTCCTCTCCTTCAATGGCTTGTATAATATTCAATTCCCTCTTCTCATGCATAGAAATATTCCCTTATAAATCTTCCATGAATTTACATGCAAAATAATATCCTTAATTCTCTCTCTCTCTCTCTCTCTCTCTTCCTTAACAAGTCGTCATTATAATACTTGGGCTACAAAAAAATATTTCCATTAAATCCCTTTATATATCATGATCATTTCTCAAAATTGGTAAAATAAATTCTAAGGGTTTCCATAATAATATTATTTTACACACTCACACAAGATCATTATTTTCAAATTAATATTTTAAATTTTGAGATTTTCCTAGGATTTTGTGCACTTCCCTTAATTTCTCTTTGTTTTGCGGATATCTAGATCTTTGTGGACTTTCTTTGACCTACAATGTATTCCTTTAATTATTAGGCACTTCTCTAACTTCCCTAACCCTTCTCTCGAAATCCACAACATTTCTTAACTTATGTAGTATTTATTGACTTATAGGGCCATTCTTTGAATTCCATGACATTAATTTTCCAAAAATGAAAAGAAATAAAAAGTTAAACTCCTTTGTTGCATGAATTTTTACTTGTCCAAAATCTTGCCAAACACCGTATCAAACCCATGAAACACTATCACCTAATTTTAAAAACTATAACAAACTTGAATTACCTTATCAATTGATTTCAATCCCATAAAACACTATAAAAAAACCAATAGAACACTACAAAAGATTTTACTTTTTTGTGTGGCATGAAGAATTCAACCTTTCATAAATTTTGAAATTTTTATCCATTTCCTTAAAAAATTATATTTTTGGAAATCATAGAATCTCATCTTGACCCCACATAATGACTATTTTGATCATAATTTCCATAATGAATTTTCATCCAAGAGATCTAACATAATTCATCATTCCTTTGACATCAATGAAAATATTTCCAACAATCTCCACCTTTGTCATTGATGGAAAACCTATATAGAAATCATAAATACATTAAATAAATTTTTAATTTCCTAAGGAAATAAAAAGAACATAATGATCCCCTTGTTATATTACTCACCCTTTATGCTACTCTCCCCTTTTATATTAATGGCAAAGGGATAACAACGAAGACTCTCCCCATAACCGATCTCTTTCAATTGTCTTCTCTGTAGAGATAAAATGATAATGAAATTATTATCTCCCTTTGAGTATTATGTTTCATTCTAGGAATGTATGACAAATATATCACTCCCAAATTTTTTCTAACATATTCAAAAATTAATTTTGGAAGAGGTGTAGTAAAAATATCAACAATCTATTCTTTTGTGACATTATATTCCAACATAACCTGTTGTTCTACAAATTTATCTCTCACAAAATCATATTTGATGGGAAAATTATTTTTATAGATTTTATACAAATATTATTTGATATATTTTTTGTTCCAGTGTTCTCACAAAGTATGGAAATTGGAAAATAAAACTCTACCTTTATGCCCTTCAATGTCTTATTCAAGCATAAAACTTATGTGCAATATGATACTATTGTAATGTACCCTTCCTCAGCTATAAATAGAGAAATAGAAGCTTTCTTTTTTCTTAACCAAGATACCAAGCTATTTCTGAAAAGGAATTATCCTCCACATGTACTCTTTCTATTATCAACACAAAAACCCAATCCACATCTGTATATGCTTTTAGAGTGAGATATTTACCTCTTGGATACCAAAATCCATAATCCAACATACCTTTCACATATTTGAATATTATTTTTACATACTACACATGATTTTATTTTAGAGCATCTTGAAAACGTGCTACCATACCTACTTATTATGTCACATTTGGTCTTGATGTCATCCCATACAATAAAATTCCAATCATTGATATATAGAGAATATGATTGGCCTCGTGGAGACTCATCATCCTTTCTTCACTTACAACCTCTAACCATGGAAGTAATAAGTGGTTTTCAATCTTTCATTCCAAAATTTTCCAAAATATCTTTGACATACTAATTTTGTGAAATAAATATTCCTTTGTCTGATTGAGAAATTTGTAAAAAAATAAAGAATGATAAATCACCAAGAACGTATATTTCAAACTACTTTATCATTTCCACAAAAAAATATTGACACATCTTGTCACAAATTTCTCCAAAATGATGTCATCAACATAAATGAAAAACACCATATGATTCTCACCTTTAGTTTTGATGTAAATATTTCTATCACTAATACCCTTCTTATAACCTTTTTGTTGTAGATACTTATCATGTCTTGATTACCATGATCTAGGGATTAATTTAGTCTATACAATGCTATCTTCAGTAGTCACACATAATCCTTGTCATCTCATAATAAGAAACCTTCTAGTTGTTTAATATATAAATCTTCTTCTAAATTTATGTTGATCAAAGTAGACTCAACATACATTTGATAACCTTTAAAGTTCTCAAAACAAACAGATGCCACAAACATTCTTATAGATTTCATTCTTGCATCATGAGAAAAATTTCTTCAAAATCAACAAATTCAACTCAAGCATACCCCTTACAAACTAATCTTTCTTTATTTCTCACAACTTGACAATCTTCATTCATCTTGTTCTAAAAAACCCACATAGTTCCGATCACATTTTTACATTTTGGTATTGGTAAAGGTCTCATTCTTCTAAATCTAATTTATCTCTTCTTCTATAGTATTAATCCAATGCTTATATTCACTATCATTAAAAAAATTCTTAGGTGTTACCTTGTATAGTAATGACAGGTTTGCATGTTTAAATTCATTTTACAATATTCTTCTAGTCTTTACTCCAACATTTTTTATCACCAATAATCTAATTTTCTAAATGATTCTTCTGGATAGATCTAGATGGTGTTTTTCTATCCTTTCTTTCAATTTCATCTTCTTCTTCATCTTCATTGTTTGTTTCCATTGGATAATCAGTTTCTTGTGTCTTATTATTTTTATACTTGATATCATCCACTTTCACATTTACACTTTCAACAATCTTGTGTGTTCTCATATTATAACATCTATATGCCTTGCTTCTTGAAGAGTAACCAAGAAAAATACCTTCATCAGATCTAGAATCAAACTTACCCAAGTCTTCATCATCTCTTTTGACATAGAATTTGATTCTAAATGCTCTGAAATATTCAATTTTTTTGTTTATAGTAAAACAATTAAAGTAATATAAAAATTAAATGTATAAATAAATGCAATGATATTACCCATATCCTCACCATACACCTCAAATTAGGCGAATGAAATTGAAAGGGGCCAAATAAGATGATAGTGTAGGTTCCCCATGTTGAAAATTCATATTTTCATTTATGTAAATAGTTTTCATTGATTTCAAAAGGAGTAAGAAATATTAATCTCGATTAGTAGTGTCCTTCTTTGTTGTCATGTGAAATTGAGTTGATTTATAAGGTTGCATGGTGCCTTGATGTGTCTTGAGTGGGTTTAATTATTTAAAGTGGTATTTAGTTTTCAAGGATCCTAGGTGGATGTTGTAGTGTGTCATGAAGCTTGTAAAAGTATCTTGTAGGTTGGAAAGAGTGACGAAGTCATGAGGTGGTCATTTCTTGAATATACATGTGTTTAAGAAGCTTTCTTAAGAGGCCTAGTCAAGCAGGATGACATATGTCATGATGGATTATAGGTGTGTGGAAGCTATTTGAGTTTGGTAAGTGAATTTATAGGATGAGAATGATATTTATAGACACTAACAATTGTTTTAGAGTTTAGGTATAGGGTTTGGACACGTTTTCTAGGTTTGCAATAGACCTACTCTTAAGCCCTATATGACCTAATGAGGTGAGATGGACATAATTAAACATGAAGATAGGAATATGAGCATGGATATAGGTGAGGAATATTAATTCAAGTTTGTGAGTGAATTTACAAGTATTAGGTTCAAGGAGAAAGAAATAAATATCATTTTTAGCTCTATCAAGCTCAAGGAAGTGAGAATCAAAGCTTGAAAAGGTCAAGTTAACACTCATTGGCATGTGTGAAGTTTGTATGGGATGTTAAGCTCTTCATGGAGGTTTTTAAATGGTCCTAGATCAATGTTCTAGGTATTAGTTTAGAGATTAATGTGCAAATATTTATGCACAATCGTTAAGAAGGTAATGAAGTCATAAACCCTTCTTAAATCCTAGTTAAACATCGATGGAACAGACTTGTTCATACATGCCTAGAATAGATTGGCTAACCTAGTACGATGATTGTAATCAGAGAGGACTCCTCCAACATTCTCTATGTGGAATTTAGGTGTCTTTACATTAATTAATTAACCTTAAGAACATGAATACAATTGTTAAAAAGTTATCCCTTTTGTTAAGGATGTGCAATGAAAAATGTAAACTAGATTTAAACATATGAACATGAATAATGAAAGGTAATATAACAGATTGTACATTTTGGATCAACCATAAATCTTTCTTCATATCTCAATAGAAATTAAATTAGTCTCATAGACACTTCAATTTCTCATATATCTCTATCTCTCTCTCTTTTCAATGACCTACTTCCATATCATTGTATTCTCTCTATTATATTCTATGACATAATTCTACATATGACACACTATTATTTTCGTTACATAGAATAAATATCTCATATTAAAAAATTATCCAAAATAAAATTATTTTGGTCATGACTCTATCGGATTACGCCACATTTTTTTACTGATTTTCTTTGTTTTGTGGCTCTAGATAGACTTCCACAACTTTTTCATATGTTCGGAAACTTTCTCTATCTTCCACGGATATCTTCAGATTTGGTGGATGTTTACTTATCTTCACGGGTTGGTCCAAAACTTGATGAATAACCTTTTCTATTTATCTAGTTCTCTTTTGTTATCAATAAAAAGAGCTAGTTACTAAAGAAACTAGAAAACCTTGAATGATGGAGGGTTGAAGGTACCTCAATACATAATACTTGATACATGCATAACATGATATTGGATCATTGCTGATACAAATAAGATAGAGCCTACAAATAATATTGAAAATGATTTTGGTCCCAAAATTTCACAAGACACGCAAGGCCATCATGGCTGAAAACAACAAGCAAGTGTGTGCACAAAACATAGGAAAATCCCATAGAAAATAATAAATAATAGCAGACAAGTACATACAAAAATAAGGAGTCATGGAAACATATAATCCTACAAAATAAGTGTTGCACATAGAACACCCGTTAGCATGTTAGAGAACTGACCAATATTTCAAAAGTGTGTATGATCAAGGAATGTAAGATGTTAATAAAAAAATGAAACAATAGTACTTGGATTAGATGAATGTGGATGCCCCCAACAACCAATATAGTAGGGGTAGAAGGTGAACATCCATGCCACATGTAGGAGTCATGTATCTATAATCATACTAAATAAAGGCATGAACACACATGTGTGGATGGTGTAGATAATGAAATTTATGAAAGTAATCTAACATGTGTAATAAAGTGAGCATGTAACACACTAGAAAGTAAGAATAAATGTCCCCAAGAAAATTCAAGATACAATGGATGGATGGATGGAATGAAATGAAAGATGGAATGATAGGAGCCACGTGCCCCTCAAGTGGATGGAAGTGTATGCAATAATGTTAATTTTATTTCCCCCTCATAAGTCAATAATTAACCATAAATGAGAGTACGTCATCGGAAATGGTCGAGTAGTGTTTTTGTGTCTAACGATCTATGGCGAGCGTGTATGTAGTGGTGATGATATGCGACATATAGAAATGGATGTGCGTGAACCTATATGCAAATCTTATATAATGACTTGATGAATGGATGAGAGATGATTCATCCCTAAGCATATATCACTATATGATGGATGGAAAAGGGATGATTTATCCCTAAACATATATCACTATAATATGAGAGGATGAGTGATGATTTAGCATTAAGTGTATATCTCGTATATGGTGAATCGTAAAGAGTGGTGATGTAACCTAAGGTGTATACAACTATAGGAAGATATAATGGGGGTGGTAATCTATCCTAAAGTGTATACCACTACAAGATAGAAAAAGAGTGAGTGACGATTTATCCTAAAGTGTATGTCACTAGCCTAGGGATGTCATAGGATGAAATATCACATTATTAATGTAAGGTAAATTTGATTTCTAAACCCTTTGCAGTTGAGTATGGAACGAGAAACTAAAGTACATCATAGGGTGGTTAACACATCACATAGAAAATAATGTAGTAGGTGTAATGATGAGATGACCATGTGGTGAATATAATATGTAAAAATGTAAAGTGGGTATAATGCGCTATGTGACATGTGTAAGTAAATGAGTAGTGTAGTATGTAGGATGAACTATAAATATAGACTCATACGGGATGTAAACTAGCATAGGATGTAGAATATAAACAATGTATAAATGCACAGTGTATGATGTGCCTAGGCATAGTCAGTGGTAACAATGTATGTAGAATGACTTAGGTGTGGTGCAAAATGCATGTAGAATAATAATAGAATGTAGACTAAGTGTAGTATGCATTGGTGTATAACATGTGATGTGTGATGAAATGCAATGTACAATGTCTATAGTGTAGTGTGTGGGTTTCAATGTAATGGTAATCCCTTAATAGTCAAGTGTGAACCGAAGCACAAGAGTGCATCATCGGGTAACGACGGTGCTAAAACACATTATGAAAGTGATAAATGTAGAAATTATACAATGATGGAGGGGGATATTAGGTGTGATTCCCCAAAGGCATGTATAAGTGAGTAAAAAAATTCTAGGCTAAGGAAGGAAAAAGGTCCTCCATCTCATATATGTAATGATGAAAGGAGATGCCATATTTGTGAATGCTAAGAGTGGAATATAATTCTATGTAAGAAGATAAATGTAATGATAACACATAGATGATAAGGGAGGGTGTGTGAATTTGATTTCCCCTCAGCAATGTGAAAATAAATACTATGTAAACTTGTCAAGAAGATCGTTTTCCTCTAGATCGAAATCAAATGGATATGCATTAGTAACTTGGTAGACTATAATGTTAGGTTTCTCATGTAATGAGCCATTGAGGTGTAAATTATACATACCCATAGCATATTCTTCATCACTAAATGGAGGAAGTGGACAACCATGTGCATACCAATGAGTAAGATTCTGTGTATAACCTAGGAAAGAACAATTGCGAACGAAAATATGTCCAAAAGGCATAGAGAAAATATATCTCGTATGATTAGAATCTAGAGTGCCCCCAACATAATATTTCCATGGCTGGCCTAATGTGAGTGGTGAATATCGAGGGGTTTGATCAATAAAAATTGAGATATAAAATATACGAAGACCATAAGCTATTAGGATGTTGACATACCTATAATAAAGGTGAGAAGCATACGGTGTAGGGTGGAGATCATTTAAATTAAACCCTAAACGATTCAATCCCTAATGTTTACATATAGTGTCATCGCATGTAGGATTGAATGGGATGTATTCCTAATATGATTTATTCATGAAAAGTGTGCAAGTGAATTGTGGGCGTGATGCAAGTGAAGGTGAATGATAGAGTGATGTCCTCATCTTTGGATAGGCCCATGATAAGGAATGATGGCAGTAGAGTAGTAGGGAGGCATAGGAGGAACAAATTCTATCACACAAATGGTATTGTCAAGTTGTGCTAATTGAGGTAATTCATCTATAGGTTGGGGATCATTGGTAGTATTACTATTTGGAATAGGGATACTAGTGTTAGGAGTATAATCATAGTATCGGAATGGGTCACGATCATGGAGGATAGTATGTCCAATTTCATCATGAAGGAATTTAAGACAATGATGTCTTATATATGTAAAATATTTCATGGCGTGGAGCCATGGCCCAATAAGAAGACAATTATAAGAGATCAGGAAATTAATAACAAAGAAGACAAAGTAAATATTTTTTTGAGTCAACGTTAATGGGTAAAGTCATGTGGTTGAGACATAGACGGAAAAGAGCCATTATAAGCACACAATGAAATATAAGAGTGACTAAAGTTATGAGTGGATAGACCTAAAGCCTCAAGAAATTACATGGAACATAAAATAAGTTCATAGTTCATAGCGTATGACACCTATATTGTGAATATGCCGATGATATTAAAGGGTGGGTCATTTTACAAAGTAAAAAGATTAGACGGAAGAATAAATGGGAAAGAAATATGATGAGAGAATGCATCCGCAAAAGGTGTTAAACTATATCGGGATGGGTATTGTCAGGAATTGGAGTAGTGAGTAAAAGATTGATAATTTTAGCTCGCAATTCAGGATGAGAAGAAAAAGTCATGAATGGAAATAGCCATGATGAAAATACATGCTAAGTAAAATGGGGATCTTATGAGTCGGGTTCACCAAAATGATTAACTAAAATTGATTAATTTGTGGGGTAGTTAATATAATCCAGGAGGACATAAAATTTGTAAATAAATGTGATGAAGTAATTTAGAAATTATTAAAGGATTAAACTAATGATATAAAACCCTAATGTGCAAGGAGAGGGTAAGGAAAGAATGGAGTTGGTAATCGGGTGTCTATCGTAAAGTGTCGCAAGTCTAACTGGAAATTCTGAGAATGGTAAAAATGTGTAGAAGTCCCAAAAAGGTTGGATTTTTAGAATCGAGTGGACTGGGGTGCCGGAATAGGATTGGGGTGCTCTCATATGAAATCTAGGATCCTTGGTATGTGAAAATGCTCTATAAATGGTTCTTACAAGGTCATAAGGTGATACAAACCATCGATGTGTGTCACATCAAGTTCACTATTATGAACTCTATGTTGCCAATAAGCGAGATCTGATGTAGAGACCTACAAGAAGACAAGAAGGAATTATTAAATACCTAAAATTAAAGATGTAAAATGAATGGGTCATAATGACCTCATCTGTCATAAAGGTGGGCTTACTAAACTAAGCATTGCATTACATTTCAAACCTAAATGTATTTCTAGTGAGTGTGTGCATGTCATTCCCTAAGTGATCTTTTATCAATCACGCTTTATGAAGTAGCGAGAAATAATTAAATATAGAAAATGTAATAGAATGTGTGCACAAAATAAAATAAAATCATTTCCGTATGAAGTATGATGTAGAATTCCTAGCTTATGCCTTGATGATGGAGCTATGTGGATGTATGTAATATGATGGATGTAAATCTAGATGAGTGATATTAATAGATGATTTTAGGACCCTCGGTAGAGTCTCATAACTTTATATTTATAGCGTTCTATTGATCTAATTTTGTAATTACCTTGACATGGCCAATTAGGAAAAAGATAAGGATGAAAAATGGCTACAAAGAGCCCAAAAAGTGGCGGGAAAGTAGAACAAGGATCGGGGTGCCCCAGTGGGACCGAGGTGCCAATGGGTTCCCAAGACTAACTTGGGCACCCCAAATGAGGTTCAAATGATGGGAAAGTGTCAAAATAGATTGGGCGTATAAATAAATATGTGCACAAATGACGAAATAAAAGTAAAATAAGGTGGCCAAAAGGTGGGGTTAATTAATAATTTCTTCACTCAAGAACCTTCTAAATAGTAGTTTGAGACCGGGATAAATAAATTTATAAAGTACATGATTTTTTTACTACATGTGATAAATTTGAGAAAAAAATAGAGGCACCGCATGAGAACATCCAAGAATGGTAAATATTGGTAATTATTTTCACTAGGAGAGAAGAGAATATTTTTGTCATTGTTAATAAAATATTCTGATTTTTTTGACCTACTCCTATAATGAGCTCAAGTCATTCTAGATCATAGAGATGCATCCTTCAATACCACCAAATCCCAAATCCAATCTTTTCGGAAGAAGAAGCGAATTTAACCCGAGGATTGGATATTCATCAAGGAAGAGGTTTTGAAAATGTTGAATGTAAGGATTATTTTTCCTATCCACCGCCGCACATGGGTGGAAATCATTATTCCAGTGCGAAAGAGGAACAAAAAAATAATTATTTTTGTTGACTTATGGAAATTTACCTAGTCTTCATTGAAGCATAACTACCCATTACCTATCATGGATCATATCCTATAGGTAGTCACAAGATCAAAGATGCTCTTGTTACTTTATGGCATCTCCGGTATAGCTAAATTGAGGTAGAGGAAGAATATAGACATAAAATGGAGTCCAAAAATCCATTGGGATATTTTTCCTATAGCAGAATGTCATTTGGTCTTATAAACATTGAAAAAAATTTAAACGAAAAATGAATCTTGCCTTTAAATACTTGTTGTTGATAATTTTTTTCAGTTGGGAAAATTAGTTATCTCCACTAATGTTCGTGGGGATACAACCTTGTACATTGAATGGTGTGAGTCCCATAATTGATTGATAACTAATCTAATCCTACCCGAGTGTTGTGGGTTGGTTGAATAGGCCGGGATCACACAAGAACACTCACATGACCTCTCATCTCCCCTCACATGACTCTTTGTGTTGTTATTCCACTTATGACCTTTCATTTCCCATTAGAAAAGACAAATTAAGTATTTCTCTTATAATTTTACAATTTCAAAATATGCCACTTAAGTGGATATGATAAAATATAATTATTACACCCAATGAATAATTAGAAGAGGGAGAAAATGAGGGAAAATAGAGAGAAGAAGGGATAATTTTATGTTTCTAACAAAGAATATTTCTTAATGAAGAAAATGTTCATTCATTCTTACCACTCTTGTTCCTTGATTTATTTGTTGAATTGAGTTATCACATATGTCAACTTATCTACCTATGGAATGCACACGCAGCCCAACACCTTGATCCATGTTCTAGGAAAATCCGTAATCTTTATGCCTCCTTCTTTACTAGATTTTGGAATGAAATGATGAGCTCTTCCAATGACGAGTCTTCATTAAGTGGAGGAAACTAAAATATATGAACACAATAGTGGACCACATTCAAGATCTCAAAAACTATTTCTTGTGATATTCCAATTTAGATATGGTATTCTTGAGCATTGCATGTCTTTTATCTAGGATGTGGATCCAAATTTGAGAAAAGTTATTAGTAGTTGATGTAAACACATTTTTTCTCATGAGAGTGTGAGAATCAAAAGAACTCATCTTAGAGACTAGTGGGGACAACTCATCCAAATGGTTATGAACTTGATCTTTACTTTTCTCACCGCTAACAATGTTCGAGATCATATTTGATGAGGGAAATAACACTGGAGACAATGTCTTAATTTGGTCAATGATATTCTCAATCCATTTCTTTATTGGACCTACCTTGCATCATTTATACTTGTGCTTTCTACTGATCATTTATAGAATCCATGGGACTATCTATTCAAGTGTTGACATGATGTTTTCCACTAGAGAATTCTCAAGAGCTTATTTTGGAATCAATTATTTATTTTTGTGGGAAACTATAGTGCCCACTACTCTTCAAACTTTTTTTTTTTTCTTCTCTATTTATTCTCATTAAATGCTACTACAGACATGGATATTGATATAGTATTTTGAATAGAATATGATTAGACTATATGGACATTGGTTATCATTGTGATTTGACTCTTATCATAGATTATATGGATGCCTAGCTTATTTTTGTGGATATTGCAACACATGTGATTTAGCATTACTTTACTATATACTGACATCTTGGATTCATAGCAGTTGTGATTATGTTTTGATGCATCATCTAACCATGTGTACATTGATATTATGGTTTATTGATTTCATGATGATATTAGGTGATCAATATGTGAATTGTGTGATTGTTGTAAAATGTGAATTATGATTTTGGATAATTAGAAATGTTTGATTTAGAATGGAATTTCATACTTTGATGTATGATGATTATGTGATGAAATATTTATGTATGTTTTGATCTCCTTGACGTATTTATGTGGCGCCGAACCCGAACGTGGTATTATTTTTTTATTACAGGAAATGAAATTACACAAACAAGGAGGGACTAGGAAGGCCAACCATGAAGGAATGTCATGTGTTCACAACACGGTCACCTTAGCAGTTGTTGTGTTTATGTTTATGTTGTGTTGTCTTCTTATTTTCATATTTTAGAGGTCTCCATGGGGAGAACCTTACATGTGACCATGGGTAGGTATGTGTATAAATTCCTATGTATTGTCTTGTAGTTATGTTTTGTAATTATTTGTGGATGTTGTGATTTTGATTAAATTTCTAATGTACCTTGTAACCCTATGTTCTATGTGGTTAGTGTACCCCTTGTAATTATGTAAATTTTAGTAGGAGCTAATGTTTCCTCTTATGTCTCTTATGTTTAAATTGTGCTTTGGCTTAATTGTGTTAATTAGAAGGGTTAATGGTTAATGTGATGATGTGGCTTTGGAGGGTAGATATTCATTGTAATACAATTTATTCCTTTCACCTCTTTTAATTTTATTTTAAATTTTGGCATTGTTATGTGTGCCATTTCTAATCCCAATCTCGGATTTGCATTTTGAGCCCAATTTTGAGGGTTTGTGGAAAAGTTTAACTTGTCCCACACTCTTTATATTTCCCTCTTAACCTAACCTATGGCCCAAGGGGTCAATTTAGGCCCTTAATCATTAACAATTGTGAGGAAAGAGGCAATTATTGCTCTCATTTTTGAATCTCTAAATTGAACTTTGAAATGTGCAAAAATGATCTTGTGTGCAAATTTGGTTGTGTCATATCCTCAACCACCTAATTATGAGAATTTGAAATGTTTGTTGAAAGGGTGATGTGGTTTTGAGGGAGATGAAGTGGCATCCTACATGGAGCCACATCACCTCTCCCTCCTTCTTGTCTATTTATATGATTTCCTTTTATGTTGTTGGGGTTACTTACTTTGGGATTTTGGGCTTGGAATTGGAAAGGAGCACGTTTTAATTGTTTTCTTGTGGAGATAAATTGATGAGAATCGCTAGGAAAAAGGAAGGTGCCATCAATGGAAAGGTAGGGTCTTTATCCTATTTTGTTTTCTTGTTTTATTGTGTATGTAATTGTTGAATTTGAATGCATGTTGTATGTTTGTTTTGGGGTTGGGTAGTTTTCCTTAAGGAAGGTGTGGGAGAAAAGAAAATGGGGACCAACGATGAGGAATAAGGGAGTTTTGAGGTTATGGAGGGAATGTGGGTAGGGTGTCCACCCTTGTGAAGGAATAAGGGAATGTTCTTGATGTTTTCTTGCATATTTTCATGAGGGAGTGATAAGAGAATTTGAGGGAGTGATAAGATTTTGAGGGAGGGATAAGAGATTGTGTGTGATAGTTTCTATGGAGGTTTAAGGTGGACCCCTAACCCACTTGGGAGTTATAAGATGGTTCCCCATGTTTCTTTTCTCCTATGGCTCTAGAAATGAGTCTTTGTGTTGATTAAATGTTGTAGTTTTGTATCTTGAATGGTTGTGAGTTGCAGATCCTGTTTGTGTGCATGTTTGTAATGTGGAAGCCTTATTTTGTAAGTTTTTAATGGTTGGGAATATGTTTCATTGTTTCATGGTGGGGTTCTCAGGTCAATGAGCGGTTAGATTCAAATCTTCTTTGGAATTTGGCTAGGAGGAGAGTGTTGCCTAGCTCTCTCTCTTGTTTTTGTGAGATGGAGATGAAAAAAAGTTGTAGGAATTAAAAGGATTTACAGAGTTTTATTTTGAAAATATTGGCCATGTTGTCTCCACCATTTTGGTGGAGGGCTTTTATTTTCTTATATTTAAATTATTGAAAAAAATGTATTGAAGTCAAAATTGAAAGGAGTGTATCAATGTAAATAGTGAGAAATCTGCCTTATTTGGAAATTTTGAATTTATATTGAAACTCTTTAAAATATTAGAAATTACTGTCTATAATCAGTTAAGAAAATTCTGAAATCAATTTGAAGGAATAACATCTATGTTTATCTACTTTTTATCATGGATTCCTTTCTCTATTATGTCTTAGTTTCAAGGAATTATTCATTTTACTTATTGTATTCTTCTCTTTGGTAGTAAATTAGTTCAAATGTAGGTTTGTACCTTGAATGCAATCTGAATAACTATGGAAAAGATAGGCTTGAATGTGATAATGTTCTTTCATTTTAAAAATGTTCCTTCTTTGCACATTTTCTTATAGAAGTTAGACTTAGACTCATTGCTCACAAGCATTTGGAATAATGATATGTGTTAGTCTATGAAATGAGACCTACAATTTTACACTAAGATATATATATATATATATATATATATATATATATATATATGTATGTATGTATGTATGTATGTATGTATGTATGTATGTATGTATGTATGTATGTATGTATGTACCCCCTCACTTTTCAAATATCTAGTTTCCATAGAGACCCATTGGTCCATGCTACCAAAGTGTCGCACGCCTAACCGAAATGGCACCGATCACTCCACCTGTAGAACTTATTTTTAATAATAGGGTCAGATTCGACCCTCTAACCTCTATTTCGATATTTTAAACTCATAAAATTAAAACACAAATTAAATAATACCAATCGGGAGTATATATATGGATACATACAAACATCTATGTATATATGAATAGATATTTATATATACCTCTAAAAATAGTGTTATCAATCAAATGAATAAAAGAAAAATGTGTGGTGCATAGATCTTTCTTTTCCAGCTTAGAACATATGTATATTAATATATACACAGATGTGTATATATGCATATAGATATATTTGAGAACAGATTTATCGATGGCATGAGCATAAGAATTTTTTTCTCAGATCTAAACCATTGCATATCTTAAATTAATAAATACTCAAAATGAATATGGATTTGTCTCGTAATTAAATAAAAATATACAAGGGTGATCAAACACCCACAACCAGAGAGATTTCTAGTCAAAACTAGTAATGAAACATGCAAATAAAACTAATCAAACCCTAGGGAAACCATTAAAATTAAATAATGAGAGAAAAGGAGAGAAATCCTCCCATTGTTATCCCTACAACATCCTCATCAACATAGTTTCAACCCAGATCCCTTGCCTCCATTCTTTCCCTTTCCTTTAGCTTGATTTATGCAGAGGCATGGCAACACAATAAGGGTCGAAAGGAAGAAATAGAAGCCATAAGGATTTTAGGGAAAACTAAGGGAACCCTAAGATCTAAGGGAGAGGATTAAATGAATCCTACGACTAGGATTTAATCCTCATCCCTTTATGAGATGGGTGAATAAAAACTTTAATAAAGTTGTGAAGATTAAAATTAATGTAGCCTAGGGGAATGTTTTCAGTGTGTGGAAGATTAAATAGTTGGAGTATGGTAATTAAATCCTTCTAAATAAAATCTTTGCATGGGATGTTTATTTCTTTTCATGTAAAATAAAATGTTAGAGGGTAAATCTAGAGGGTTGTCTAATTAAAGGGGTTGGTATGGTTTTATGTATGCTAGGGAATTCTATTAAGGGTGTCTTAGGAAATATTGTAAGTTTTTCTAAATGAACCTTGTGGGTGAAATTTAATTAGTTAAGGTTTGAGAATAATATATATAAGATTGATTTAAAATTATTATTAACTTAAGTGGGTGTTAAAACGAAATTCATTAAGGATTCATTCATTTACTAAATAAAATTTATATAGGATTAATTAATGGAATGGTTTAATTAATGATATAATAATTATGCATTAAATAAATTAAATTATTTAAAAAGGAAAGGTTTTGGTTAATTAAATAATCTTTTTATAATTGTGATTAATGCAACTAAGATTTAATTCATGTACCTTAATATAATCAAAAAATATTATTTTCGTAATTTTCTAGCCAAATGTTGTTGTTTGGCATAGTTTGACATGGCATTTTTGGGCATCATAGAAACTATGATCTTCATGGAGACATGCTCTAGCACTTGATTTTTTGTGATGAATTAATCCCGCTTGATGGATCTCTCTTGTTCTAAAAAAATTCAATCCAATTTTCTCACCTATCCCACCAAGTTCAACTAGTTTGGCTCTCTTTGAACAACTCACAAACCTTACTCAAATTTTCCCACTAGGGAGTATGGATGTCCGTAACCAGATTTTATATTTACAATAATAAAATTTGGAGATTTTTAGTGTTTTTGGATATCCTCTTAGACTTCCCAAAGGTGCCTCTTGTTTTACATTGTTGCATCATGTGGTGTTCATCTTTGCTAATTTACATCACAAAGACCATAATGGTCCCTCGAGAACCCACCTAAAGGATGGATTTCCTTTTTTAACTCGTGGTGCTATCATAAAACCCTATGAATATTTCAACTTCAAATTTTTAATTCATAATGAATATTTTCTATTTTCAAAAAATTTCCCCTTTTTCTCTTTCTCACCTTTGATAACCTTGTTTATTGCTCCCTATAAAAATGACTTACCTCACTACTGATTGTTCCCTATATTTGATTGAACCAGAATATGATTGGACGCTTTCATTTCTTTCATTCTTGCACTTGAGTTCAACCTGATTTCTGGATGAATTGTGGATTTATCCACCTTTATGACTCAGCCTTGGATCAGTTGCATTGATCCAAGGAATGTTTTAAGTTTATTCAGGATGAACAAATTTTATTGACTTTACGAAAGTTACAAAGTATGACTGAGCTTTGAATGATCAAACCCGAGAGGTTAACTCAGGTTGATCATGGTAAATGGAATTTGGTTCCAGATATCGTAACATCAGAAAGACCTGGACCTTAAGCCAGGTAAGATGTTTATGTTTTATATCTAAAGCTTAATTTATTGATGCCAAATGGAATCCTTTACAGGAATGTTTTATCCTGTATAGACTCTAACACTGATTGGTCCTATTTTGGGGACCTAGACTAGATTCGTAAGGTTAATAGTCTTAACCTAAACTATAACCTAATGGTTAAAAGAATTGCTAATCTAACCTAGCCCTAAACTATGAGCTTAATACTCAAGGGTTAACTACACCTAGCACTATGGAAATGAGACTAATGTCATACCCTATGATCTAACCTAAGTCTCTAACCTACCTTAACTAATGCTATGAAGGGGGACCTAAGAAGGGTCGCGAGTCATGGGCGGTGGTTTCCATGGCATTTAAGAGGGGATAAGGTTGAAGGACATGGAATGCTGTCAGGTTTGGCGGAGGATAAAAACTACTAATATAGCCTTACGTGGTAGTATCTCTAAGGATGGGAATGTTTGTTTGTTTTGTTGTGGCGATCACCAACTTTGGCAGTCGGTGGCAATGGAAAATAGGTGGGAGAATGGAAGTAAATGCAATTAATGAGCTTTGGTCCCCGAGCGATTGCTTGGGAAGGCATGCAAGTGGAATTTTGTTTGGTTGTTTTGTTTTCCATGCATTCCGTTTTTCACTCTGCATGAGCACTGGTTCTTCGAACCAGCCATCTACTCTTCGTTGCATGGCAACTTTGAGAGTTTCTAGCTTACTTCTCTATCGGGGAAATATATAAGGCATGGAGGTAACAATATTTTGTTGTTTAATCTTTCGTGGAAGAAGAAGAGAAGGTGCGAGCACATTCAGAGGTCTTCTTCAAATTTTAGCGACACTATCAGGCATGATAGGCCCTAACTTTTAAAAATCTTGCTTTCCTTTAAATGCTTTCATTAGAACAACTCTGTTCAGATGATTTTTGTACAGTTGGCTTGGCTGGTAGCAATGTATTGGTTTTCTTCTTTTCTTGTTGATTTGGGAATCCTTGGTTATACGTAGACCCTGATGAAATCTACTTCTTTTATCTTCTCTCCTTGCTGTGAATACAATATGGGTTCGAATTCTGTAGAAGTGTTTATGTCTCTTTGTCTTGACTGAGGTATTGAATTTCCAAACTGGCACCATGATGGATGTCGTACTTGATGATTTCGTGTTTGAAGATACCATGGAATGAACTGTTGTGTCAAATTTGGTTGGTTTATTTGATTGTTGCTTAGTTGTATGAGCTCTACTATTACTTGACAGCTTCAGGAAAATATATAGTTGGATTTGTGGTGAAACTGTTAGTTCCTTCTATAAGCTCGACTGGTTCAGTCACACGAGTAGGAAATATGTTTGAATACTAAGCCTGTACCTTTATTAGAAAAGGGTCTGAAGGTAAAGCTCGACCGTTCAACAGTACGAGTTGGAAATATGGATAATTCTAAGGATTTCATTATCTTGAAAAAGTTTCTAAAGGTCCTAATGTTTCTAATGAATAAATTTCGTAAGTAGGAAAATATTTGGTGTAAGTGTTGTTTTTATGATTTTTTTACTTGATAATTGGAATGCACAATATGACCAAGAGAAAACTTACTTTGATGAACTCTGTCCCCTAACAATTTGTGGGTGATCCTAGATCTGCATGAATGGAAATTAGGTTTTATATTTGGATAGGAATGGACTGTGTTTGATGTTACCTGAAGTGACCTTGAAATCTATCATTAGAATTCATCTATTAACACTGGAAGTGCTATTTGATTTGGTATCTTTGAACGTAACAACAAACTATCCAGTGTAATGGCTGGAAATAATTAGTTTAATCTATTGGTAAGTAATGATAACAGTTACCCTAACTCTTAGTCAAAAATGATTCGAGTCCTGGGTGAAGTGTAGACTGTTTATTTGGATCAGGATTGTGGTCTGATATTTGAACGTATATGTATATCATTTTGTAACAAATCTATGGCTTTTGTTTAATGTGCAATTACAAGACCCTAGGGATCTATGGGCAACCTTTTAAGCAGTTCTACCTGATTGGAGCTAATGGTAAACTTAGGTGTTGATTTTCTTGCCTTCTCTTTTTCCCTGATTGAATTTAAGATTTTATATATGCATTACTCCTGGAAAGTTGGTACAGTCCTGAACTTGTTTGAAATGGAGATCTGATTTCCTCTGTTTCTCCTCTTAGTTGTAAAGTATAAGTTGTTATAGGATTTTTGGAATACGAAGGTATTCTCTCCCTTTCTGGAAATTATGAGTGCTCCCTTCTTTTGAATCTCTATAAGAACTCTACAGTATGGGTATAAGATGAATAGACTGTTAAATTTAGGTGGAAAGAGTGGCAAGTGCTGAATCTTAACAGAAGTCTCCTTTCCTTCTCTTTAGCGATATTATTACCCTGATTGAGAAATTCAGGTTATTATCTTCTTGTATAAAAGTAGTATGGTAGTAAAAGTTTGAATACTTATCAATGCTTATGAATTGATACAAAAAGTTTAGAGGATATCCGTTAGTTGAACTTTCTTGAGGCAGTAATCTGTTTTTGCTTGAATTGTTTATATGCAAATCTGTTGGTTACATGCCTTGATAAGATTTCATTCCTTGAATAGAGTAATTATATTAGGATTGATACTGCTCTTGGTTTTCGGATGGCTAGGTATTTAAGATTCATTTTGTTTCTTCTTATTCTCTAATATAAGATGAATCATCCGAAAATATTTAAGTTGAAATGGTAGCTATAATATGAGTTATGTTATAAAGTCATATTAGAATGGTAGAAAGATAATTAGCGTGATTCATGTTTATGGATTTGATGAAATGATTTCATTTAAACAGGTTGTTTAATGGAAACAATTGGTGGAATGCAATTGTTTTAAGAATTAGTGCTTATCATGCTCAGTTCACTGAACTGACCCGTGCTAGCAATTTTTGCAGATGGTCATCGTAAGTGGTAAAGGCATGCAGATCTGATATGATGCACAGATTGTTTAATCTGATTTTTATGATGAATTCCAACATGATTTCTCTAATTGTACTATAGGAAGAAAGTTACTCTTTTGTTGATGATTATTGTATTAAAATATGCCGTAGTGCATAAGTTGTAATTGTATGGCTTGGAAATAAATGAAATGGGGAATTGTTACTTACGTGGCTGCATTTTTATTTGTTGAATTGATCTTCTCATGTCTGAATGAATGAGAGTGCATTTTTATTATTATATGCCATGGGGTCTAGATGGATTCCCTAAGTAAGCCTTGTTAAAAATATGTGACTGAATACTACAGGTTTGATTTAGTGTTTTTATATATTATGAATAAGGCTAAATTGGAAATTAGACCACTGCATTTTTAGGGAAGTTGAGGTTAAACTATGCCCTGATATGTAGCTAAAATAGGAAGAGTATTCTATTACTCCCTAACAATGATCTAAGTCAAAGCAATGTAATTGATGGCTTTAAATCATCATGTCTTATAGCAATAAGTCTGATATATTTCAGTCTTCGGGGTTGATATGAACCCTTACGGGTTTAGTTAGCTTCCTTATGAGAGAACATAGGGCTGTTGTCCTTTTATGAGGAATCAAGGATTATTAGGAACCGATTGGACACCTTGACGAGATCTCAAATCTTATTAAAAATTTTCTCTATGAAACTGAACCTAAATATGTAAGGTGTCTCAAAAGTGTGGGACCCAGGGTTGGGAAAAGCTACCCAGTTAGGAGGGCCTATAATTCAAATTTAACTCAACTTAAGTAACTTCTTGAAGTTATGTAAATCTTTCCGAGGTAGTATTGTAGGATGTTGACACATGTCAACTGCAGGGTTGTACCTTCGAGAAGATTAGGATCTTCTCGAGGATACAACAATGCAGGTGACATATGGCAACACCCTTTTGCATTGATCGTTAAGATTTACACCCGAAACTTGATCAAGATTTTCCTTCGGGACTGGATAGGACCATAGACGTGTTATGAGGCAGCCCTTTGGGACTCAGGGTACCTTGACACACGGGGTTAACAGTGGTTGATCCTGTATGTCAGCTTACCCTAGTCTTCAAGGGCATCCTTATAACGTGTGTATGATATTAACCCATTCCGGAGTGAAAACTAGGGACAAGGGGACTGACAGAAGTCAGTATAAGATGATCTATATAACATCGGAGTGGGGTGAAGGACGTATTCCGATTGACGAGTATGCCATCAAGGAATATAAGACATGAATAGTATGTTTCAAATCTTTGGCCAAAGTATCGCAAGTGGCTGATTGCGTTGTCCTATGTCACCTAGTCTAAGGGACGTGATGCCGATGAATAATGGTAACAATTATTCAGATAGGTTCCTTGACAGATTTCAAATCCCGGATTAGGGAAGAGAACCACAAGAGGGAAGTGTTCAGATGAAAACACCAACTCTATGATACACATGAATAGATCGGTAGTACACCGAGTCATGGAATGAATAGATCGGCGGTACACCGAGTCATTACAATAGCATATGGTTATCTGATTATTTGAATGATTGTCATGATCCATGTGTTCTAAATTATGTATTTAGAACTAGATAACACTAATAAAAAAAAAAAAAATTTTTGTTCTAATGTACTAAAATGAGGATGTTACATCTTGGTATCAGAGCTGAAGGTTACAGCTCTTGGACCTATTGTGTCCATAATCTGATAAAAACCTGAATTTTCTTGTAACAAAAAATGGTTAGAACAAGGGGGAACGTTGCGAATAATGCTCCACCTGAGGAAGGGGTGGCAACAACCCAAAAACTTGATGAGATCCTTGCTGCCCTATTGGACACAAGAGATCGTTTGGCTGTACTTGAACAACAAGTAATGGGAAATGAGGAGGATGATGAAGCTGGTAACAACAATCAGCTACCTCCTGAGGACAACCCCGATATGGGTGTTGGTAATAACAATGGAAATGTACCTGTCCAACCAGAAAACAAAAAGGCCAGGTTGGCAGCGGAACTCACTAATGATATAAAAAGGATAAGTCCACCTAAATTTGATGGCACCACATTAGGAGATGGAGCTGAGAACTGGCTCAACGAAATGGAGAAGTACTTTGCAATAAGAAACTTCTCGAGGAAACCAAAGCTATTTGGGGAGCCTATCAGCTTTCCCATGAAGCATCTTCATGGTGGGACAACCGTAAAGCTGAGCTAAATATTGATGAGACCAACATCACTTGGGATCAATTTAAAGGCTATTTTAGGCAACGTTGGCTGCCACAACTTTTCTATGATCAGAAAATGACAGAATTCCAGAACTTAGTTCAAGGAAAGCTAATTATAACTGAATACTGGGAGTGGTTTACGAAACTCCTCAAGTACGTACCACAATATCAAACTGACGAGAAGTTCAGAATATGGAAATTCATCATGGGACTAAATCCCATGATAGGAGGAGAGGTTGATGTTCACAGCCCAACCACTATGGAAGGGGTTGTTGAAAAATCCATAAGGCAAGAACAGAAATTAAAGGCTATTTCTACTCATAAAGAGGAAGTGCGGAAGAAGATTGCAAACCCTTCTTCAACTTCTCTTGCACCCAAGAAGGGGCCATGGAAAATTTTTGGCAATAGAAGTAAGTTTTTAGTGGATAATAATAAGAAAATGACAGCGAATAAGCCTGATTGAAATGTAAGGGATAGTTTTGCCAAGAATTATAATAATGGGCAGAAGCCCTATGGAGGACAACGTGATAATTTTAAGGTTGGAAGTAATTTTGAGCCTAAAAAGGGACCTGTAGGAGGCTGCTATAATTGTGGCAAAGATCACTATGCAAATCAATGCCCTTTGAAGAAGGATGATCATAATCAAGCAAACATAAGATACATGCTACAGTAGTAGACAAGCAAGCTGAAAAGCAAGTGACACCTATAGAAGTTCCGGTAAGTTATTTGGCATACCTGTCACTATTCTTTTTGATACAGGAGCTACTGAATGTTTTATTTCTAGTAAACTCACTTCTAAACTTAAAAGAAAAGCTGGAAAAATGGATAAATCTTGGACTGTATAGTATGGTAATAACTCTGTTCATACAGTTAGTATGTGTCTTTTTGGAGTAGTCCTTGACTTACCTAACTTTTCCATGGAAGTTGACCTCTATGTTGCACCTTTGGGATCCTATGACGTTGTTATCATGTTAATTGGTTAGCTGACCATAAAGCAAAAGTAGACTGCTTTGAAAAATACATAAGATGTTTAGATGATCGGCTGAAAACAACAGAGATTCAAGGTGTAAAATGGGAAATTTCAGTTAGGAAACTGTCAGCTATGCAACTTAAAAAGGCTAAAAACAAAGGATGTACCTTATATGTAGTAAAGATATCTGAATCTATAGAAGAAGACGGTGATTCCATGAAACGATACCCACTGTTACAAAGTTTCAAGGATGTATTTCCGAGGAATTACTAGGTTTACCACCCAAAAGGGAATTTGACTTCACCATTGAAATCAAACCAGGGACGGAACCTATTTCTAAAGCACCTTATCGGATGACTACTACAGAGTTAGTCGAGCTTAAGGCACAATTGCAAGAACTTTTGTCTAAGGGTTTGATTAGACCAAGTGTTTCACCTTGGGGAGCGCCAGTAATATTTGTGAAAAAGAAAGATGGAACACTTAGACTGTGTATTGATTATCGGATGTTAAACAAAGCAACAATCAAGAATAGATACCCACTTCCAAGAATTGACGATCTATTTGATCAGATGCATGGAGCATCGGTTTATTCCAAGATAGATCTTTGATCTGGGTATCATCAATTAAGAATTAAAGAAGAAGATATTCATAAAACAACTTTCCGAACAAGGTACGGACATTATGAATTCACGGTTCTACCCTTTGGATTAACTAATGCACCCGCAACTTTTATGAACTTAATGAATAATATCTTTCAAGAATATTTGGACAAGTTTGTGCTTGTATTCTTAGATGATATTCTCATATATTCTAAAAGTGTTGAGGAGCACAATGAGCATTTGAAGATAGTTTTGGAAATTTTGAGAAAAAGAAAGTTATACGGTAAGTTATCCAAATGTTCTTTCTTTGATACTGAAGTTCACTATTTGGGTCATGTCATTAGTAAAGAAGGAATTGTAGTAGATCCTTCAAAAATAGTGGCAATAACCGAGTGGCCTGCACCAAAGAATGTACATGAAGTAAGAAGCTTCATGGGCCTTGCTGGTTATTATAGAAAATTTGTTAAAGATTTTTCTAAAGTGGCTGCACCGATAACTTCATTGCAGAAGAAGGATAAGAAATTTATTTGGGATGAAAAGTGTGAATCTACTTTTAAAATTTTGAAAATTCAGTTGACTTCAGCACCTATTTTAGCTGTACCGACCCTAATGGGGACTTTACCATTTGTAACGGATGCTTCTGGGGAAGGCCTTGGAGGTGTTTTGTTACAAAATGATCATGTCATAGCATATGAAAGTAGAAAACTTAAGTTACATGAGCTGAATTATGCCCCTCATGATTTAGAGCTTGCTGCAATTGTTCATGCGCTTCAAGTTTGGAGACACTATTTACTTGGGAAACCTTTTGAGTTGAAAACTGATCATTTAGGGCTGAAATATATTTTCACTCAGCCTAATCTAAATGCAAGACAACGAAGGTGGTTAGAGTTTTTGTCTCAATATGATTTTGATATTAGTTACATCAAAGGAAAAGAGAATAGAGTAGTAGATGCTCTAAGTCGTAGGAAGCACATTTCTGCTCTTATAACATTAAGAACTCAGTTTAAAGATGAGGTGAAAAGTGCCTCAGAATCTGATATATACTTTCAGCAAGTAAAAGCAACACTTGCTGCAGAACCAAAAGATGAAAGGTATAAAGGTTTTCATTTTGATAATGAAGGAATCTTACGTTATGAAAATAGAGTATACGTACCTTTGCTAAATGATTTGAGAAAGAAATTGTTAGTTGAATTTCATAATTCACCCTTTTCTGGACACCCGGGTATTACTAAAATGCTTGCTGATCTAAAACAACAATACTTCTGAAAGGAATGAAAAAGGATGTTATTAATTTTGTGACTCATTGTCTGAATGTCAGTGGGTTAAGGCAGAACACATGCACCCTGCTGGTTTATTATATCCCCATAGCATACCGCAGTATAAATGGCAAGTAATAAGCATGGACTTTGTACAAGGGCTGCCTATGTCGAGAAATAAACATGATGTTATCTTGGTAGTTGTAGAAAAACTAACAAAGGTAGCTCATTTCATCACTGGAAATCTAAAGGATGATTCTCCTGTGTTAGCTAAAAGATTTGTGCACAAAATTTTCAGGTTACATGGAGTACCAGAATTGATTATATCTGACAGGGATCCTAGAATGACATCAAGATTTTGGCAAACACTTAATGCAACTCTTGGAACTAAACTAAACTTCAGTTCTTGCATATCATCCAGAAACGGATGGACAAACTGAGAGAGTAAATCAGGTGTTGGAAGATATGTTACGAATGTATTGCATGGACCAACAGTACAAGTGGGAAGAGTATCTCCCATTAGTTGAATTTGCATACAACAACACATATCACTCTTCCCTTAAAATGGCACCTTTCGAGGCACTTTATGGAAGAAAGTGCAGAACCCCTGTTAGTTGGGATAGTATTGAGGATAGAGTGGTAATTGGACCAGAAATCCTTACTGAAATGGAACAACAAGTTAAAATGATTCGTGAACGATTGAAAGAAGCAGCAGATAGGTAGAAGAGCTATGCTGACCTAAAGCGGGTTGATCAAAAATTTGAACTTGGTGAAAAGGTTTTTCTTCGTGTTAAACCAAGAAAGAGTTCTATAACTTTTGGCAAGGCTGCCAAGTTATCACCTCATTATGTGGGACCTTTCAAAATTGTTGAAGTAATCAATCCTGTAGCTTACCGATTAGCATTACCACCTGCTTTGTCTCGCATGCATGATGTTTTCCATATTTCTTTGCTTAAGAAATACGTTTCAGACTTGTCACATGTTTTAAATTGAATTCTTCAGCAGGTCCAAGACCCAGGAATAATCATGGTTAAACCCACACGAGTGCTGGAAACTCACCAATTGCATTTGAGAAATCATGAAATACAACAATGTAAGGTCCAATGGGACCAGTTTAACGAAGAAAGTGCAACTTGGGAAAATCTGGAAGAGATGAAAATTGCTTTTCCCTTTCTTTTTGAATAGAATGGAATCTGTTGACTAAAAAAATATATATATATATTATTATGAATTTATCTTTTTCATGTCTTTATGTAAGCCAACTTTGGGGCAAACATTATTCAGTTGAATAAATTGTATCATGATATTGATTTCTGGAATTATTCAAGTTGGAAATAGTAATTTGTTTTGTGAACCAATGAATTGATTGACCTGAAGGTAAATCAAAGGATGTAATCATCGGGATGATGAATCTTTTAGGAGGGAAGCATGTAACACCCTGAACTATTGTTACTTTCTCCAGAGCATTCAAGTATTGATAAATGATTTCTTCTATATAAGGACATGTTCCTTTGGTTTTGGGAAGTCATGCTTGATATGGATTGTATCCTCTCTGCTCTTGAAGATCTTTGATTGAACCAGAATATGATTGGATGCTTTCATTTCTTTCATTCTTGCACTTGAGTTCAACCTGATTTCTGATGAATTGTGGATTTATCCACCTTTATGACTCAGCCTTGGATCAGTTGCATTGATCCAAGGAATGTTTTAAGTTTATTCAGGATGAACAAATTTTATTGACTTTACGAAAGTTACAAAGTATGACTGAGCTTTGAATGATCAAACCCGAGGTTAACTCAGGCTGATCATGGTAAATGGAATTTGGTTCCAGATATCGTAACATCAGAAAGACCTGGACCTTAAGCCAGGTAAGATGTTTATGTTTTATATCTAAAGCTTAATTTATTGATGCCAAATGGAATCCTTTACAGGAATGTTTTATCCTGTATAGACTCTAACACTGATTAGTCCTATTTTGGGGACCTAAACTAGAGTCATTAAGGTTAATAGTTTTAACCTAAACTATAACCTAATGGTTAAAAGAATTGCTAATCTAACCTAGCCCTAAACTATGAGCTTAATACTCAAGGGTTAACTACACCTAGCGCTATGGAAATGAGACTAATGTCATACCCTATGATCTAACCTAAGTCTCTAACCTACCTTAACTAATGCTATGAAGGGGGACCTAAGAAGGGTCACGAGTCATGGGCGGTGGTTTCCATGGCATTTAAGAGGGGGATAAGGTTGAAGGACATGGAATGCTGTCAGGTTTGGTGGAGGATAAAAACTACTAATATAGCCTTACGTGGCAGTATCTCTAAGGATGGGAATGTTTGTTTGTTTTGTTGTGGCGATCACCAACTTTGGCAGTCGGTGGCAATGGAAAATAGGTGGGAGAATGGAAGTAAATGCAATTAATGAGCTTTGGTCCCCGAGCGCGGATTGCTTGGGAAGGCATGCAAGTGGAATTTTGTTTGGTTGTTTTGTTTTCCATGCATTCCGTTTTTCACTCTGCATGAGCACTGGTTCTTCAACCAGCCATCTACTCTTCATGCATGGCAACTTTGAGAGTTTCTAGCTTACTTCTCTCGTCTGGGAAATATATAGGCATGGAGGTAACAATATTTTGTTGTTTAATCTTTCGTGGAAGAAGAAGAGAAGGTGCGAGCACATTCAGAGGTCTTCTTCAAATTTTAGCGACACTATCAGGCATGATAGGCCCTAACTTTTAAAAATCTTGCTTTCCTTTAAATGCTTTCATTAGAACAACTCTGTTCAGATGATTTTTGTACAGTTGGCCTGGCTTGGCTAGTAGCAATGTATTGGTTTTCTTCTTTTCTTGTTGATTTGGGAATCCCTAGTTATACGTAGACCCTGATGAAATCTACTTCTTTTATCTTCTCTCCTTGCTTGTGAATACAATATGGGTTCGACTTTTGTAGAAGTGTTTTATGTCTCTTTGTCTGATTGAGGTATTGAATTTCCAAACTGGCACCATGATAGACGTCGTACTTGATGATTTCATGTTTGAAGATACCACGGAATGAACTGTTGTGTCAAATTTGGTTGGTTTATTTGATTGTTGCTTAGTTGTATGAGCTCTACTATTACTTGACAGCTTCAGGAAAATATATAGTTGGATTTGTGGTGAAACTGTTAGTTCCTTCTATAAAGCTCGACTTGGTTAGTGAGTTCGAAATATGTTAATACTAAGCCTCGCATGAGTAGGAAATATGTTTGAATACTAAGCCTATACCTTTATTAAAAGAAGGTAAAAAAGGGTCTCAAGGTAAATACTAAGCTCGACTTTGTTTAAAGCTGTACGCATGAGTTGAAATATGGATAAATTCTAAGCCTGTACCTTCATTAGAAAGGGGTCAGAATGTTTCTATGAATATAGGTTCTGTAAGTAGGGAAATATTTGGTGTAGCTATTGCTTTTATTTTTTTTTTTACTTGGATAATTGGAACACAGTTATGACCAAGAGAAAACTTACTTTGATGAACTTTGTCCCCTAACAATTTGTGGGTGATCCTAGATCTGCATGAATGGAAATTAGGTTTTATATTTGGATAGGAATGGACTGTGTTTGATGTTACCTGAAGTGACCTTGAAATCTATCATTAGAATTCATCTATTAACACTGGAAGTGCTATTTGATTTGGTATCTTTGAACGTAACAACAAACTATCCAGTGTAATGGCTGGAAATAATTAGTTTAATCTATTGGTAAGTAATGATAATAGTTACCCTAACTCTTAGTCAAAAATGATTCGAGTCCTGGGTGAAGTGTAGACTGTTTATTTGGATCAGGATTGTGGTCTGATATTTGAACGTATATGTATATCATTTTGTAACAATATGTGGCTTTTGTTTAATGTGCAATTGCAAGACCCTAGGGATCTATGGGCAACCTTTTAAGCAGTTCTACCTGATTGGAGCTAATGGTAAACTTAGGTGTTGATTTTCTTGCCTTCTCTTTTTCCCTGATTGAATTTAAGATTTTATATATGCATTACTCCTGAAAGTTGGTACAGTCCTGAACTTGTTAAAATGGAGTTCAGATTCTCTCTATTTTCCTCTTAGTTGTGAAGGATAAGTTGTTATAGGATATCGGACTACGAAGGTATTCTCTCTCTTTCTAGAAGTTATGAGTGTTCCCTTCTTTAGAATTTTCTATAAGAACTCTTCAGCATGGGCATGAGATGAATAGACTGTTAAATTTAGGTGGAGAGAGTGGTAAGTGCTGAATCTTAACAGAAGTCTCCTTTCCTTATCTTTAGCGATATTATTACCCTGTTTGAGTAATTCAAGTTATTATCTACTTGTATAAAAGTAGTATTGTAGTAAAATTTTGTATACTTATCAATGTTTATGAAATGATACAAAAAGTATAGAGGAAATCCATCAGTTGAACTTGCTTGAGGCTATAATCTGTTTTTTCTTGAATTGTTTATATGCAAATCTGTTGGTTACATGCCTTGATAAGATTTCATTCCTTGAATAGAGTAATTATATTAGGATTGATACTGCTCTTGGTTTTCGGATGGCTAGGTATTTAAGATTCATTTTGTTTCTTCTTATTCTCTAATATAAGATGAATCATCCGAAAATATTTAAGTTGAAATGGTAGCTATAATATGAGTTATGTTATAAAGTCATATTAGAATGGTAGAAAGATAATTAGCGTGATTCATGTTTATGGATTTGATGAAATGATTTCATTTAAACAAGTTGTTTAATGGAAACAATTGGTGGAATGTAATTGTTTTAAGAATTAGTGCTTATCATGCTCAGTTCACTGAATTGACCCATGCTAGCAATTTTGCAGATGGTCATCGTAAGTGGTAAAGGCATGCAGATCTGATATGATGCACAAATTGTTTAATCTGATTTTTATGATGAATTCCAACATGATTTCTCTAATTGTACTATAGGAAGAAAGTTACTCTTTTGCTTGATGATTATTGTATTAAAATATGCCGAAGTGCATAAGTTGTAATTGTATGGCTTGGAAATAAATGAAATGGGGAATTGTTACTTACGTGGCTGCATTTTTATTTGTTGAATTGATCTTCTCATGTCTGAATGAAGGAGAGTGCATTTTTATTATTATATGCCATGGGATCTAGATGGATTCCCTAAGTAAGCCTTGTAAAAATTATGTGACTGAATACTTCATGTTTGACTAGTAATTCTTATATATTATGAATAAGGCTAAATTGGAAATTAGACCACTACATTTTTAGGGAAGTTGAGGTTAAACTATGCCCTGATATGTAGCTAAAATAGGAAGAGTATTCTATTACTCCCTAACAATGATCTAAGTCAAAGCAATGTAATTGATGGTTTTAAATCACCATGTCTTAATAGCAATAAGTCTGATATATTTCAGTCTTCGAGTTGATATGAACCCTTACGGGTTTAGTTAGCTTCCTTATGAGAGAACATAGGGTTGTTGTCCTTTTATGAGGAATCAAGGATTATTAGGAACCGATTGACACCTTGACGAGATCTCAAATCTTATTAAAAAAATTTCTCTGTGAAACTGAACCTAATTATGTAAGGTGTCTCAAAAGTGTGGGACCCAGGGTTGGGAAAAGCTACCTAGTTAGGAGGGCCTATAATTCAAATTTAACTCAACTTAAGTAACTTCTTGAAGTTATGTAAATCTTTCGAGGCAGTATTGTAGGATGTTGACACATGTCAACTGCAGGGTTGTACCTTCGAGAAGATTAGGATCTTCTCGAGGATACAACAATGCAGGTGACATATGGCAACACCCTTTTGCATTGATCGTTAAGATTTACACCAAACTTGATCAAGATTTTCCTTTGGGACTAGTTAGGACCATAGACAGGTTATGAGGCAGCCCTTTGGGACTTAGGGTACCTTGACACATGGGGTTAATAGTGGTTGATCCTGTATGTCAGCTTACCCTAGTCTCCAAGGGCATCCTTATAACATGTGTATGATATTAACCCATTCCGAGTGAAAACTAGGGACAAGGGGACTGACAGAAGTCAGTATAAGATGATCTATATAACATCGGAGAGGGGGTGAAGGATGTATTCTGATTGATGAGTATGTATCAAGGAAGGAATATAAGACATGATTAGTATGTTTCAAATCTTTGGCCAAAGTATCGCAAGCGGCTGATTGCGTTGTCCTATGTCACCTAGTCTAAGGGACGTGATGCCGATGAATAATGGTAACAATTATTCAGATAGGTTCCTTGGATAGAGCATTCTAAATCCTGGATTAGGGAAGAGAACCACAAGAGTGAAGTGTTCGATGAAAACACCAACTCTATGATACACATTCGTTGAGTTTGGTTAGTTCTACTCAGATTACTTATGAATATATACTAATGGTTTCTTTTTACAGGAGTTGTTAATCAAGTGTTGTATTCTAATTTTCTACCCAGTATCTTCGCCATTGAATCACATCCTGGTATCCTACAACTTAGATCTTGGTGAAATCAAGACAGTGTAATCAACAACTTACACCACTTCGATCAAATTTTCGAGACATGTTTTCCATTCTTAGTTATGTGACGAAACATTTTTCATTAAGAAATTGTCTTTCACCATATCACTTTAAATCATTTTATCTAGATTAAGATAAGATAAAGGAGTTATGATTAGTTACAATTTGTGTACAAGGTACAAATCAGATCAACCTACATGAAGAAGTACCACTATGTCAGCTTAGGATGTCTATGGGAGAGTAAGTTTTTCGTAATGATTTACATAATTACGAATCCACTTCCTTTCCCATAGTCATCATAAGTTAGCATCACTTTACCTATCCATGCAAAGACAATCAACCTTTGTAACTCTAAAAACCTTGTTCTTAAAGGTATTACAATTGTCACAATATGTGGAACTTGATGATGCAACTCAATATAGCTGCAATAGAGTAGTATCAAATTAATAACTTTCACCATAAAATGGATTCTACTCCATAGTAGCCATATATTAAGTTAGCCCGCCAAGTTCCATTAACTGAACATCGTATCTTAGTTGTTTTAATCTAAGTTTAATAAATTACCATAGGTTATCCGTATGTCACAATGATACTCTCATCACTTTATATACATCCCTAAGGACTTAAGTAATCAAATTCATGTAATTTGAATGTAGATTAATGTTATACTTTTACATTATTTTTACCTTTTATTACAAATTTAAATAGCTTACTACATTACTTCCATGGTCCAATGTTTGTATATACTTTTACAAAGTATCATTCCAATAAGGTTTTCTTGGTTGAACCAAATTTCAATGAGTAAACAACATCCCATATGGTACTTATCCCATTGTATAATTTAATTATAACATTTTGATTCACTAAACATTAAATAGGTTATAATTTATTCCTTGCACTATTATTAATCCGATATAGGTCACATAATATTACATCAATTAATAAGGTGTCATATCCGCAATCGACAAACCCATATTATTAAATACATAAATAATATTTATAAATGATATACTCTTATTTCATACAATATAATTATTTACAAATTATATACTCTCACTTCATACCACATTAATTATTTACAAATTATATAGTCTCATTTTGAGATACTATTTCACCATTTTATTTAAGGATTTAGACAAAAAAATAAGGGTATGGGCCAAGGAGGAATACCTGTTGTGATGGTTGGTTTGAGGTCATTGTGTGTGTTCTAACTTCTTGATCCAATGTTGATTGTGAGAGATTCCTTTTGGCTAGGAGGAACTACCTAAAATACGTAACAGACCACAAAAAAGAGTTAAATAGTATATGACAGTGGACTGCCTAGTGTATGCTAGATCCGGGAAGTGTGATACTTCCTAGAAGGCCATGAATCCACTATTTATAAATCAATATAAAATAATTTAAACATTTAATAAAAGAATCTAGTACTAGCTTCTAATGATTGGTGCCTCGATTACTATCAACGCTGATCCGATTAAATATTAAAATACTATGCAGGAAAAGGTTTTGGGTTGGGTTGTGGGTAATGTGGGTCTACAAATAAAGACAGAGTCTTGGTAAGGTTGGGTAAGATTTTGGGTTGTTTTGGGTGACGATACTTAGGTTTCCATTGGTATCGAACAATTATCGTTAGGAAATAGAGACCGATGCCACAGGTGACCAATGTTAGTTTATGGTGATTGATGTCGGTAACTATGAAAGTGGCGGGAGTTAGGTCGAGGATGTTTGGGCTCTCTTCTATCTTGGAACATAGATTTGAAAAAGGTCTCTATGGGGAGGGTGAGGTGACAGGTCCAAAATAGGTGTGGTAAGGTTTTGAGTGAGGTTTAGGATAGGCTAAGGGTTGAGTTAGGTTGGGTTAGATAAACCAATATCAAAGTGGATGTCGGTGAGGATTGATTAAGGAGTTAACGATATAGACACGTGATTTAACTAAAAGGTTAGGAATGACTGAAGAGAGTTTGGAGGATTTGGTTTAGGTCCACGGGAGGAGGTGTTTTTCATAGGATTTTGTGAAGTGAGGTGGGGTGAGTGATGGGGTTGTTGAAGGAAATATTGGAAGTTAAAAATATAAATGGTTGTTGATAAAAAAGGTGAATAACTCTTTTAAACTAATAGAAATGAAATGGTGTAGGTTAGAGACACACTAAATTGTTCGTAGTTAAATGGAGGGTGGTGGTGATGGTTGATCAATGAAATGGTGATCAGTGCCATGGTAGTGCTTCCTAGAATGCTCATGTGAATGCAAAACCTCCTGATCAATGGTTGTGTTGGCTATGGTTTCCTAGATGTGTGAAAGAGCTTCTAGTTCTTGCTTGCATGTAGATCTCCTTTGCTCCAAAAACTTCAAGAATGTGTCTAACCTCCCAAACAAGGTTACCAAAATGGTTATATGGTAACCGACAATGGTTTAGGGTTACCGACGCATCGTTTTTAGGGTTGACCGGCATCGGTTAAGGTGGGATATCCTAGGTTACCTAAAATAGTAGATCTTGGCTATCCTTTTCCAGCTTTTTCTCATTTTGCTAGGTCTAAATGGAATGTTACACTTAGATATATGGGAATGTGGTTAGAGGAAGAATAGGCATGTGCTTTTAGGGTTATACTAAGTCTTAGTTCATTAAGGTAAGTAGGGCTAAGTCTTAGTTAGTTATGGAAACATGTTATGAATAGGTCTATGGTGAGGTGTCTAGGTGAGGTGGTGGGGTGAGGTGGAAATTGGTTTTAATTAAGGTAATTAAATAATGAATGAAGTGAGGATGAGTATTAATTTAATTGTAAATAATTAAATTAATATTAATGTGGGGTATAAGGGTCATGGTTAGGTGAATGTGTTTAAGTTAGTTATTCGAAAGGGGACCAAGGGGAGTGTGACCCAATTTTGGTGTCTACATTTTTCCCCTTTTTGTTGTATAGCTTGTATTGGTAAGTGATGCTGACAAAAATAGGAAGTGATTGCCCCATGTGTGGGTGAAGGTGATCCCCCTCAAACCGGAATTGATGAGGTGTAAGATGGAAAATCGGTGAGTGGTTTGATAAAGGTGTAGGTGGGAAGATAGGTGGGGAAGGGTTTGAGTATTGAGGGAAAGGGTGATGGTTAACTCGGGTAATGGGTAGTAGGTCATGGTCAAAATCAGGTCATGGGTAATGGAAAATCAAACACACACACATATATATTGCAACATGGTACTAGGTTGAAGAGCTTACAAACTCTACATCATCCAAGGTCGATAGGTTTATCCAAACAAGGGTGAAGTGATTCAGGTATCCAAGGTATAGGATATGGTCTAGAAACACAATAGGTCAGGTGCAGGAATGTTTAGGTATGTTCCAGTACACCAAAGGTTTGGTCAGATAAATGACACGAAAATAGGAAAGGTATGGTTGTTAGGCTAAAACAACATAGGTAACAACATCACAAGGTATAATGAGTACATAAGGTCAATGGTCACACCAAGTAGGTCAAGTTTAGAAAATAGGTCATGGCATGGGTAAGGCCAAGGTATAGGTAAAATAACAACTCCTAAGATGTAAAAAAAGGAAATGTAGGGGTAGGTTGGGCTTGTAGGTATGTTTTAATGGGTGGCTGAATGATAAAAAGTGGGTGAGCATGAGTGGTGATAGGTGAAAAGGGAGGGGGTAAGGGAAACTAGTTTGAAGTGTGACCGATGTGGTTACATGTTGACCGATGATCAGTTCACTAGGGCACAAATATGATGACAGACGTCGAGTCATAGTGGATTGGGATTAAAAAGGAAAATTCCACTTTTTGCATAATCATTTGTCATTTTCCAATAGTAGAAAATGACAAGAGGAGTGGTGGAAAAGTGGAAAGTGATGAGCGAGATGAGAGTTGAGTTGGCAGAGCCTCGGAGTGGGTGATCGGTCATTCGATAGGTGGGTCCATGAGATCGGTGTGAGAGTGATTCAGTTGGTTGGAGGTGAGGAGGGCATTTGGTGATGGTAGAGGTAGGAGAGGGGTCAAGTGGACCACCAGTGCAATGGTGGCCTCGACATGCCCCCATGGAGATGACATCGCACGATGAGGTAGGATTTCGGTCCCATTCTATGTTGTTAGATGAATTTGTTTGTATAGATTCAGGTTTTGGGTAAAAAATGGGTTTGGGGGGAATCAAATTTGAATTTGGAAGGAGGATTGATGAAATAGGACTTGTAGGAAGTGGTATGTAGGTTAAAGAGGGGTGGGGATGGGTTGAGGTGAGATTTGGGTAGGGAAGGGTAGGTGGTAGGGTAGAATGTGGAATGTTTAGAGAAAAAGGGTAGGGTTTGGTTTGGATTTGACATGTGACCATGAAAATGATCGATGTTGGTTAAGGGTTGGTCGACGTCATGGGAGTTAGCCACATCGGTCAAGGATGAGGTGACCGATGCTTGGTTTTTGGGAGATTTTTCAGTCAATAAGAACCAATGTTGGTCAAGCATTTAGAGAAAAATGGGCCAGCAAATGAGAGGGGGTGGGGGGGGAGATAGGTCATGAGATAGGAAGATATTTTAAAGGAAAATAGCTTAGGGTAATAGGTATAAATATTCGGGGGATTTAAGGGTGGGATGAGGGAGATAGGTCATGAGTAGGAAGGATCTTGGGAATAGGTGGGGAGGTCCATAGGTGAATGTGGGTATGGTCGAGGTTTAATCATGTTATGGTTTGTTGATGATAGATGAGGAGGGGACTAGTTGCGGATGCAGAGATAGGTACCACCCCTATTAGTATTGGGTATGAGGGAGCACGGAACTGACATGAGCGAGGAGTGGCACCATGTTGCAGAGTTGCATCCTGATTGGGGTCGATGCTACTACACATAGTTCAGGAGCCTGAGCCTGATGGTCACACTCATTGATAGATGGGATTCGGTGACCAACACCTTTCATCTACCGACAGGTGAGATCACCATCACCTTGAGGATGTTTATAGGATCCTGTGACTACCGATAGTAGGGATGCAGGTGTATTCCATTACCTCATAGGCATCTGAGGAGTTGATGTTGATAGTGTTTGGTGAGGGGTGGGAGTTGTGGTTCCATAGCACCAGCCTGAGTTATGGAGACATGTACAGGGCCCATCCCGAGGAGATGAGGTTAGTGGTTTTGATTATGGAGGTAGTTTTTGTTTTTTACACTACCGATATGTGGAGGGTGGGAGATTCCCATGGGAATTGATGGGGGTTCTTCATGATGACATGATGGAGGATAGGACCCATTTTACATGGGCACCAACATTCTTGGTGTAGTTATACAAAGAGTTATGGGCCTATGGGAGGTTACGAGGTCTCACTTTTGTGTTGCACCTTTCTACTACACTTGGGGCATATGAGCACATCATGTGTGTGTGTGTCTAGTTGGTATGCCCCATCCGGATGCATTTTTGAGGTGGGCTTGGTCTAAGTAGGCTATAGGTGATGGGTACCTATTATTGGAGAGCACATGGGCTCATCTAGGGGCTACACATGATGTATGCATATTATTAGGTGTACTAGAGGGGGTTTTGGTGGACATCATTTAGAGGCCGTATGTGGGCTTCCCATCATATAGGTAGATGGTGTGGAGCTAGATGAGCTATTAACAATTCTAGATGGATAGAGGGATGTCATGTCATGTCGAGGAGCATGAGATGATACCTATAGATAGGGTTAGATGATAGTTTTTGGGTTTAGTCAGATGTGCCTCCACCCTTCCACATATATAGAGGGATGACATGGAGAGGCCTATGCCTCTACCACATACCTATGGTGCCAAAGGTGGGAAGGAGGAGGAGCAGTAGAGATAGACTGAGTGGATTGATGATGATGGAGTGATGATAGATATAGATATAGATGATGGTGGTGGGCAAACACAGCTACTACGGGTAGTACCACCAGGCCAGGGCAGCCCAACTTAGCCACTATCACAGTTCAGAGGGATGCCCTATAGGGGTAGGTGACTACCCTTGAGTGACATAGTTGGGGATAGTGTAGGGGGGTAGATAGGGTCGAGAGGTGCACAGTTTCTACTACTACTAGCATAGGCACAAGTAGTAGCCCTTCAGGCCCAGTTACATAGGGACAAGCACCCACATAGGGTGGAGATGGAGATGGGGTACATGTGGCCACCCTACAGCACAGTTAGCCAGGTTTGCAGGGCCAGTGGCCACTTATAGGCACAGATTATGGCCCTTCCTAGGTACCAGTACAGTGCACATGCACCCACACAGCTCAGGGACAAGGTCCCATTTTATAGGCAAGGGTGGGATAGGGTCCCATGGTACAAGTAGGTAGGTCGAGACCAATGGCACCACCACAGAATAGTACCGATGGCCAGGTTTAGGGATGCCCTAGGTGAGGCAGATACTATCAGGATCACCTGATGGCCATAGGGATAGATGTCCCTACCTATGCAGAGTATAGAGCACAACAGGCCTCGAGTGAGAGGACCAGGTCTCACACTCACAGTGTGGAGAGTACAGGGGTGATGAGCCCCCAGAGACAGGTCAGGGAGGCCACTAGTTTCACTGAGGCCAGCTCTCAGGTGAGGAGGTACCCAGGAGAGGTCATCCGAGGCCCATGGAGGGTGGTGAGATGTTAGTGGGATGACAGACAGGTAGAGAGGAGGAGGAGATAGGTGAGATAGGCATGGAGGATATCCTATGGGGGAGGTGATTGATTAGTCATCTTGTGAGATGATTTTTTTATTTTTTTGATATATATATATATATCGACCTGCATGCCAAGATAGTGAGGATGTATATGAGAGTTTTGATTTTTGATTTTTATATACGGCCTCGTGTAAAAGATAGTGAGGTTGTATATATTTTTTTGAGATATTTTTATATTTTATATTATATGTATATATGATGGATACACATATTTTTATGATTTATATGATGATGATATTTGATGTACTTGGATGTATACTTTAATTTGGGTATAATTTCCATTATTATTTGTGTATGTGATGGAAACTAGGTGTATTAGGCATGGTGGAGATGTTTGAGGTTTGTAGGCATGATTGGAGTGTCATTAGGCATGATGGAGTCAGTCATAGGCATGATGGAGTCAGGTTATAGGCATGATGGAGTTCAGGTCATAGGCATGATGGAGTCATAGTCATGTAGGCATGATGGAGTCATGTCATAGGCATGATGGAGTCAGTCATAGGCATGATGGAGTCATGTTGTTATGATGGAGTCAGGTTATATGGAGTTTTGATTTAATGTTTGATTTAATGTTATTGGTAACATGGGAAATAAATGATGATGTATATGCATGTTATGGTTTAAGTTTCCAAATATTTTCTATAGTGGAAATGTGAAAATGATAAATGAATGATGTGATGATGTGGTAAAAATGTTTATTAATTGTTGCTTGTTTGGTTTAATTTCCAATTGTTGATATAAAATGGAAACTAACTAAGGTAGGATGTGAATAGGAAAATGAAGGGGAAAATAGGTTAGGGTGAAGAGTGGCTGAGCTAACCTTCAAGGGCCCCATGCCCTCAAAGTGCTGCCTACATAGCCCCGACAAAAAGGGGCCTCAGGCCGATGTAGTTCTCCCATAAGCTAGGGAAGAATATGAGGAATGGGTTGGTAGATCTTAGGCATGATTGAATGTAGGTCATAGGCATGGTTGATTTAGGTCATAGGTGGTGATGAGGTCATAGGCATGGTTGAAAAATATAGTGTCGATGATCTAGTCCTATAGGATAATCAATAAGTAATGAGGAAGGTGAATGGTAAGAGGTGGTAAAAGAGCCACTTAATTGATAAGAACCCTAATGAGTCTACCATACCCAAGATGGGCTTATGAATGTAAGACCCTAAAGGTGTTGCATAATGGACTATTCTAAAGGTGAAGAAAGTCACATGATCATGAAATGTCACAGTTGTGGAAAGTCCCTTGAGTAGAGAGAAAACTAGGGTGCAAAAGGCAATGAGGTGAAAGTGGATGGTTTAGCGTAACTTAGTGTATGACAACATGTTTACTTAGCAAGAAACCCAGATCAAAAATAGGCAAGTCCATGACAAAAATTTCATCATTTCTTCATTTGTTTGTTTTTAATAGACTTGATCGATGTGGGAAGTCTATATGGGATGAGTATATTATCTCCTTGAGGTCTTCATGAAGTTGATCGATGTGGGAAGCTTCTGGATATTTTTTTGTATTTTGCAATGACTTTATATAGTTGTCCTTCAAGGGAGCAGTCTATTTATAGCGGTGAAATAGAGAGAAGAGATGTCCCATTTGAGGGAGTCATCTTTTTTTGGAAGTTTGACTCAAGGAGTTGAATCCCATTTTTTTTTTTTGGATGTTTAAGTCATGGACAAGACTATAGAGGAAGATTAGGTTCTTGTTTAGAAGACAAAACCATAGTACACATGGGGGTTAACTATGAAAGAGGTGGTTTTAAGTGATGAATGACCATGGGATTCCATCTTTAAAAAGATGAAAAGTATCCATGAGAATCATGTTGTGAGTAGAGCCATGGTACTCATATTGAAGATAAGGTTGAAAGGTGATGGGTAATCACATGATTCTTGTTTAGTCATTGATCCTCAAAAATGGGTAATATGGAAGGTGAAAAACATGCTCAAGGGATGAGATCATCAATTGATAGAAAGTGATATAGGACTTGATGTCAACAATAAAATGGTCAAGATGCAAGGCATTGAGAGGCTCAGGTTCGGGTTTACCTTTGAGTGAAGACAAATGATAAGCACCTGATCCATAGGCATGGGTAATGATATAGGGTCCAAGCCAATTAGGAGAAAATTTTCCCCATTTACTTTTCTCTTCTTTGGTTACATGTTGATTTTCCTTCAGATGAGGTCACCGACCTGAAAGGTTCATTCATGGACACATTTTTCATAGGCACATTTGATACATTTTTGGTAGATTTGGAGATGGTCAAGAGCATTGAGATGATGTTCATCTAATAACTCAAGTTGTGCCAAATGATCCTGGAAAAAGTCATCATCATTGAGCATGTCTTGTAGTGAGATGTGAGAGATGGAATCTGGACTTCGAGAGGCAAGACAAACCTCGGTACCGTAGACCATAGAGAAAAAGGTGTGGCAATAGTCAAAGTGTGAATACTAGTGTGATAAGCCCACAAAGTGAAAGGAATGTGTGAATGCCAATCCTTTCCAATATCGTCAACTACTTTCATAAGAATTTTGTTCAAGGTTTTATTGGTCGATTCTTCTTGGCCATTGGTTTGTGGGTAATAAGGTGATGAGAAACTGAGTTGATGCCAAAAGTGTCACACAACTTACGTAGGGTTTTGTTTTTGAATTGCTTTCCATTATCAGTGATGAGATGGTGAGGAACACCAAAGTGAAAAATGATGTGATGGTTGATGAATTCACATATTTTCTCAGCTTTTGTAGAAATGAGGGGATGGCTTCTACCCATTTAGTATAATATTCAATAGTGGTTATAATCCATTGATGGCATTGTGAAGAATGGGGATTGATCTCACCGACAAGATCTAAGCCCCATTGAGAAAAAGGCCAAAGGTCTCGTGTGACCTGTAAGGCATGACTAGGTGTGTGATGAAGATTAGCATGTTGCTGGCATTTTACACAACATTTGACATAGTCACAATAATCATGGTTTAGGGTTGGCCAATAATAGCCAAGGTGAAGAATGCATTTAGTGATAACTAAACCACTAAAGTGGCCTCCACAAATTCCATCGTGAACTTCCTTGATGGTGTAGGGAATTTCAGAACTTGTAAGGCATCGTAAGAGAATACCATCAAAGCCACTTATAAAGGAGACCACCCATGATGACATAGTGAGAGACACTTTTAAGAAAGGCACATTGTCCATTACGAGTGAGATCAATGGGTAGAATGGAAAGGGAAGATAGTCTAAAAACTTACTTATACCAAAGGTCACGTGGGTCAGGTGCAATGGTTCCATGGAGTAGACCTCATGAGGTAAATAAGAGGGTGATTGTAACCTTTGTATTGTGACAAATATTTTAGAGTCGGGTGAAGTGGGTATCTAAGAAGCCAAGCAGGCCATGGTATCCACAAATTTATTGGTAGAATGTGGGGTGGTTTGAAGTTTGTAATGGTCAAAGGTAGTCAAAAGTATGTCTACATGATGTTTATACTTTTGAAGTATTTCATTACGACACTTGGTATATACCATTGACTTGGTTTACACCAGCTGGGAATCACCAAAGATATTGATTGACTTAACATCTAAGGCATAAGCAGCTTGGAGACCCAATACGAGTGCTTCATATTCGGATATTGTTTGTATAATCAAAATCTAGTTTGAAAGATAAAGGCATAGGTTCACCATCAAGAGGAATGAGGATAACACCAGCCCCACCTCCACGCTGACACTTGGAGCCATCAAAGAAGAGTGTCATTTGGTAAGTGGTATCATCTAAGGAGAGGGTAGCTATGGATTCATCTAGGAAATCAAAGTTAGAGGGTTGATTCCTGAAAAGAGGTGCATCTACTAGTTGGTCATGATGGTTTGGCCCTTGATGGATTTTTTGATGAGAATGAATTCAGGTCAGGTCGGTCAAAGAAGCATAAGCCAACATGTGGCACATTGATGTTGATAGGGTTTGGCATACATATAGTGTAGGGGGGTCAGTATTGGTAAAAAAAGGTTTTTTGGTTGAGTAGGTAATGGTGGAGTTTGGTGGTGATGAAAACTAAGGCTAAGAAGAGTTTTTTTGGCATGGGTGTATCTAGTTTTGTAGTCCAAAAGGGTATGGCTTATGTAATAAACCACTTTCTCTCTGTGTTTCTCATCATGATGAGTGAGCATGGCACCTAAAGAATGGTCAAGTGGTGAAATGTATAGGTAAAAGGGTTGGTCATCCTTAGGAGGAATGAGCACTGTGGTTGAAGAAGGTATTTTTTAAGGCATCAAAGGCTTTATGGCATTCATCATCCCATTTGAATGAAACATCCTTCTTGAGAAGATGATGAAATGGTTGATAATGGTCGAAAAGTTATGAGATAAAATGATGAATGGATTGCAACTTACCTTGTAGGCTTTGAAGTTGATAAGAGATTAGTAGGTGGAGGCATTTCTAGAATAGCCTTTACTTTAGCAGATCAACTTCTATGCCACACAAAGAAATGATGAAACCAAGGAGTTTTCCTAAAAGTACCACAAAAGACACACTTCTTTGGTTGAAGATGAACACAATACTTGATGAGGCGGTCAAAGATGACCTTAAGGATGGTCAGTGTTTGGCTCGATGTTTGATTTGGAAGAAGATCATCTACGTAATCTTCCAATATGTGATGCATGATGTCATGGAAGATGTAAGTCATGGCTCACTGATATGTAGCACCAACATTTTTAAGGCCAAAAGGCATGACTCGATAGCAAAAGGTCCCCAAGGAGTGATGAAGGTAGTTTTGTGTGATCTTCTGGAGAGAGTAAGTAATATTTGATTATAACCCAAGAAACCATCCATGAGTGATAGCATTTCATGGCCGGTGGTGAGATCAACTAGTTGGTCAATGCCTGGTAGGGGAAAATCATCTTTGGGGCAAGCTAGGTTGAGGTCACGGAAAGTCCATCATGCAAATGTGGAGTCCCCTATCACCTTTGTGGATGATAGAAATGATGTTAGAAATCCATTGGGGATAGTCAATGGGTAGGATGAAGGAAACTAGAGAAGGCACTGAAGTTCTTCTTTGACTAGAAGAGCAATGCGAGGATGCATTTTCCACAAGCTTTTGTTTGATGGGTTTGGCATTAGGAATGGTTACGATATTGTGGACCATGATTTTTGGGTCAATACTGGGCATATCAACATAGGACCAAGAAAAAGCATTGTTATGGTCCCAAAGGAAAGAGGTAAAATCTTCCTGTTCAACAACATCTAAAGATTGACCTATCTTTAGGATGTGTGGGTCATCCTGAGTATTAATGTTGATTTCGATAGTCGATTCATTCAACATGGTTTGTGTCTCGAGGGTAATGACCGGATGAATATAAGAGTCTTCCACACCAAGGTAGGTGAGGATGGACTCATCATCCTAACATTGAATGACATTAATAGAAGGTGTATCATCATCGATCATGTCGGATATAGAAGGGGAGAGAAGAGGGAGCCTCACCATCACGTTGATAGGTCAGAGGTCCCAGGGAAATTGTGTTTACAAAAAAAAAAAAAATTAGGAGGAATAGATTCGGGATCTATGGACTCTGTGGGTGAAGATGGTGATGTGGGTGAATGAGGTGGAGAAGGTTTGTCTTCCTCAATGAGGTCGACACGGGCCTTCTTGGGAGGTGGTGTGGAAAAGCCAATGCCACTATACGGTCATTGTGTTTATGGGTGGTATAGAAATGATAGTATGGCGCCCTTGTTCATAAAAAAACTAAAGCCAAATCCTTTCCATGCAATGGTGGATGGAGGAAAAGTGGGGAAGTGGTTAGTAAGGGATTGTAGGTCAGATGAAAATGGTCATGTTTGGGATGGAGGTTTGGGTGAATAAGTGGCAATATCAAGTCCCCCATATGTTAGATTAGTGTGAAGGTGGGGAGGACCATAAGGAAAACCTCACCTACACGTGTAGTCATAACTAGGGTGTTGGCACAGGTTCCCATACTCTTGCGGAGTGAGGAATGTGTCGATATTGTATAGGTGGTACTCCCCCAGAGTGAGGCATTGAAAAACACCTTCTAAGGGATCAGTAGTCAATATGTGGGTAGGGGGATAGATGACTCACTAGATGATTGGGAAGAAGAGATGAGTCAATGGAAGTAGAGAGGTCGGTGTGAAGTGGTGGTAGTAGGAATAGAAGGTTAGATGTGGGAGAGGTGGTGGCAACATTGGTGGATGGGCTTGTGGGTGAAGGTGAAGTGGGGGTAGTGGCAGATGCCTTGACTGGTACAAGCACATCATTGGGTCGGTACAACATGTTACAGGTCTTGAATGGTGATGGGTCAATGGGGGATGGTGTAGTTATGTCCCTCATGCTCAAATTTTACACAATGGTGTAAAGTTGAAGGGACACAACCCATGATGATGAATCCAGGGTCTTCCAGAGAATAGGTTATACTAGAATTCCCCTCTAAGATGTAGAATAGTTCTAGGATAATGTGAGGGCCTACGTGAACATGAAGGATAATAGTGCCAAGGGTGGAGGTGATGGCATCATTGAAGGAGCACAACATAATTGGGTTATTATGCATATAGTTAGAAGGAATACATGCATTTGATTGTATGTGTGGAGGAGATGATGTTAATGCTAGCACCACCATCAATCATGACATGTCATATGCGTATGTTATCGATATAAATAAAATGAATAGGGTGGATCGGGTCATCTGACTGGAGAGGTACAATCTCCTCTTTAGAGAAGCTGAGGGTGGTGACTTGAGGAGTGGTCATGGGGGTAGAAGGAGGAGCTGATTTGGTTAGTGAGGCCACATGGTGAGGGGTGATAATCGAGGCCACTGGTGTGGGGTCATTGGGTAGAACTTCAATGGATTGTAAAACCTCGATAAGGGCTTGTCTATGGGATTCAAAAGTCTAGATGAGATCATACAAAGACATCTTTAGAGGAGACTGATGTAATTGTTTTATCATTGCATGATGGGTGACCCCATCAAAGATAGGGTATGTAGGTCCACGGATGGTGATTTTGGGAGTGGTGTAGATGGTATATTGGGTATAGGGTTGGTTGATGGGCTAGTTTTTTTTTCTTTTCCTTTGTCTTTCTAGCATGTGTAGCAACATGAACCATGTTAATCTGAGGGGAGGTGGATGGAGAGGGTGTGTCATGAAAGGTATAATGGCATGAGGGGAAAAATCCTAGTGGTGGATAAGAGCCTTGTGAAATGAGTAGGGCACTGACATTTGGGTGGTGGTTTGGCCAACTCTCTAATACGGACCATGTTGATCTCAAATTTTGGAGGTGGGAAAATGGTTGTGGGGGTGGAGATATTGGTCATTGAATCATTAAAGGATGATGATGTGTGGTGATAGGTGAAGGTGGAGCATGGTCCTCATCAAGAAGGTCATCATCATCAAAATTTTGTTCAGAGGAAAAAAGTTGGAGAAGAATGGTTTTCAGAGCCTTACAATTTTCAACATCATGTCCTGGCACACATGATGATAGGCACAAATCTTGGTTTCATCAAACCCTTTTGTTTGGGTTTGAGAGGATCATAAGGTCAAGTGGTGGTAATGTGATGATGGAAGTCTCTAAGAGGTTGGTTAAAATGTTGGCGTAGGACCCCGCTAATGGATCACAATGGGAAGTGAGTGTGGGTTTGGGTACATGTGTGGATGATTGTGAGGGAAGAGGCTTTATAGGAGGGGGAATGGGTTGGTCTACTAGTTTGGTATGTGGAGTGGTCTTAGGTCTTGTTGGCATCTACTTGGGTAAAGGTGGGGTAGAAGAGCTGGCGATGGAAGGTTTGGTTGGTTTGACTACCTTATTGGAGGGTAGTGGATTCTTAGCTTTGGGTTGCACCTTCTTGGGTAAAGGTGACATGGGAGTACGGGATGTAGAAGGAAAAGAAGATGGTGGAAGAGGATGGGTTACCCATGGGGGAAACCGAGTTTGCGGTGGAGGTGGTTGGTAGAGGTTGGGTAGGCGGCATTGGTTGAAGTCATATAGGCAAGGTTGGGGTTATAGTAACTAGTGGAGGTATAGGTGGCAAGAAGTGTATGGGTGAGGGTGAGGAAGTTTGGTTTTTGGGTGAATGAGGTGTAACAAAGGCTCATGAGGTAGGAGTAGGTTGTTTAGCTTTTGACTGCCTTGGGTATGAGATTGTTTGGTCAAGGTTGATGGATGAGGCCCTAGGATGGATGGAAGGGGGAAGGTGACAAAGGTGTGGTAGGCAGACCGTGTACGTGGCCTAGAAGGTTGGGTTTTCCTTTTAGGTGGGAGGATAATGTTGGTGTGGACTTTGGAAGATGTGGCTAAGTCCAATCTGATAGGTGGGTGAGTAAGGCTTGATGTCGGCATGACACCCAAAGTAGTGATGGGTCTAGATACGGGTGGGGGATAAGTGTGGGTAGGTTTTTAGGTTTGGGAATAGTTGTAGTGATGGGTAGAAGTTTGGATGGAGGTAGGGATGATGAAGAGGAATTCATTTCAATCGGCATGGTCAGTGTAGTTTTGGTTTCAAAAATACCTTTGGGTAGATCATGGAAGTATCTTTAGAAACATTTGCATTTGGGTCAAAACGGGAGCCGAAGATGTCCCCAGAGCATGGAATGATCAACGTAATCCAAATGATCGACCAACCATGAAAATGGGACTACTGAAGAAGAGGATGGAATGGGTTGGGTGGAAATCCCTATAAAATATGTCTATGAGATAGGGAATTGGCTAGCCTCGGATTCTATAGGTAAAAGAGCCAAGATCATGTCAATAGGGTCCTGGGATGCTAGGGGAAAATTATCCCCAATAGGTAGTGACATGTCTAAAGAATCTCCCATGGGTAGGAGAGATAATAGGTCGGGTGAGGTAGACTTCTCTCTTGGTGGAGGAGAAGGTGATGATGATTCTCTTGTGGATGGGAGAATAAAAGTGTTGATGGTTCAAAGGTTGGAAGAGATGATGACATGACATCGATAGAAAGTGTGGGTTCCTCCGTGAGAGAAAGGGGAGATGAGGGGGACTCCTCTGTGGGTGGAGGAGTAGAAGAGGTATGCTCCTCTGTGGGTGGAGGAGCTCGTGCCAAGATTTCCTCAATAGATGAAGTAGGTAGGTTTTGAGGAATAGTTGGCATGATATCAAAAACTGCGTGAACTTCATGGACATTGTTGTCACTGGATGAAGGTTCACTATTTTGATTAGATGATGGTTTATGATTAGGAATGAATTTTTTTGAAGATGTGAAAATTCTGATTTTTGGCATGCATTTGGGTTGTCTATGACAAGGTCTCCATTGTCTATCATCTCTTGAACAATGTTTTTAAAAGTTATGCAGTTACCATCACTATGTCCTTTAACACGATGATAATTACAGTAGTCATGTTCTTTATACCATGTGGGCATAGGATGAGTGGGATCAAAACCTGTATGAGGTTTTATGGGAGGAAGTGTAATGGCTCCAACTTTAAGAAGTTTTTCCAAGACTAAAGAATAGGGCTCTCCAATCGAAGTGTATTTCCATTGTTCCCACCGAGAGTTAAAAGGCCTAGACAGGAGAAAGATTGGAAGAAGGTTGGGCCTGATTAGAAGGATGAGGTGGACCCACCTTGAGGACTACCACGTTGGAAGATCCTTTGGGCTTTGAATAGTTATTTTGAGGTTTTGAAGATGAAGAAGAATCATTTGATTTGAATGGGGTGTTCTTGTTCCGTAATTGGATTTTCTTTTCTTCAATGGCACAAATTTCTAGTTTTTGGGCCATGGTGAATGCTTCATCAAAGGTTCGGAAGGTTTGGACTTGCAGAGTTGGTGAGATGTGTCTGGCACAAGCTCTAGTGAACAACTCAATAAGTTCAGTCTGAGGTAGTTGGAACGTCAATTGGTTAATAAGACTCCACCAACGGGCAAAACAAAATCTGTGATAGATTCATCTTCATACTTGTCGGTTGAATAGAGATCGGTCATGGTGACTTTCTTGGTAACATTGATTGAAAAATGATCTAAGAAAGCTTGGGCTACTTGATTAAAGGAATAAATAGAATGTCGAGGTAGTCCACTATACCAATCCAATGTTGGTCTATCAAGGACATTGGGAAAGTTCGTAGGAGAAAAGCATCATCATGGGTGATTAGGTAACACCCATGTTTGAATGACCACAAGTGTTGTTGTGGGTCTTCTTTACTATTGAAGTGATTGAATTTAGGCATTTCCCAATGCACTGGGTAAGGATGAATGGGAATAGATGGATGGATAGGCTCATTACATATTTCATCATATGTTAAAGAATTACGGGAGCCAGAAAATATGCTTCTAAAGTCTACATCTTCTCCATCATCATTTTAATGAGGTCATTAGTAGGTTGGGATGAATGGGTGCCCCCTACAAAAAAAGGGGGTTGATGTTGAATGTATGAGGTGGGTGGTATGCTAGTGTATGGTGGTGCTGAGTATGAGAACTACATGCAGAGGAATAGATGTAGGTGGCACATAGCCAACATAAGTGATAGATGAGGTCGGGGGTTGTTGGTAGTATGTGTAAGTGGGTGGGGTAGTCATAAATAACTCTAGTGGTGATTGGGGGTAAGGATTGTGGGATAGAAAGGATGAGGTTTTGGAAAGGGGTGTAAGTTTCCACACTCAGGGTGGTTGTGATGCAATGGGTATATGTGAAGTGGTGGGTGCAGATGAAGCTATACTCATAGTGGGTTGTCGGAGGGATAAATCGATGTCACAGGTGTGATCGATGATGTAGATGTTGCAGTTATATAAGTGGTGGGGGATTTAGCTGAGACACCACAGGTGATAAAGTGGATGATGGTAGTACTAAACTAGTGCTAGCTGATGTAAAAGTGGGGGCTAGAGCAGGGAGGGATAGATATGGGCATGTCATATATTAACTTATCCTGAGGAATCCTGGTGGAAGAATGAGCAAGGTAGTACTGAGAGGGCGTGGATTCTAGTCGAGGAGTCTCACAAACTCCTCATCACCGGTAGTAGTGATGGGGATAAGCTGAGTCGATCCATAGGTGATAGAATGGATGGATGGTGATGGACTAGGTGGGAGTGGTGATGGTGGCTGGCATGAAATACGAGGGGCGTTAGTTTGGCTATGAGTCAACACCATGTGAATCAATGTATATCAGGTGAACTGTACTCTATAAATGACACAGGAACAATAGAGATGGGAAAAAACAAATTATGGGAGGGAAAGTTGGTAAATGTTTTGATTAAAATCAAAACAGAGTGACCGACGCCACCAGTCTAAACTAACCGATGATGGTTAAGGGGTGACCGATGTCATTACAGAACCGATACCGATTATTGTGAGAAAAAATGACATAGTTTCAGAAAATGAGGTAGAAATTGATGATTATTCATAGAAAGTTGTATTTGATGATATTATCATATCATAGTACAGAGAGTACAATGATACACAAAGACTCTAAATAAAATAGAAGAGAAGATGAGATAAGTGTCTTTTGGGTAAATTAACCAAAAGAACAAGGAACCGACGCCGGTTAGGTAAACCGATGGTGGTGGTCGATGTGTAAACCGATGATGGTCATTGGACCGATGCGATTTATTCTTGTGAAATCTAAGAATGAGAAAAAAATGAATTTTTGTGAATTTAGATTAGATGAATAATCAACCCAAAAGTCTGGGGATGATAAGATGAGGTCCTGACACACTCTGAGAAAGTCAGAATACTCCAACTATGATGGTGGAGTGTGAAAGGCAAAAAAAAAATGAAGAATCGTATCCTCACACCTCAAAACACAAGTCAAGCACAAAGCTAAGAAAAATACGTAATCCAACAAGTGAATTTAGTGTGTTTAGCTTATGCTATTTAAAATACTTGACTCATGAATTTAGAGTAGAGTTTTTGGTTGGGAAGGCTTCCTACGAAGAAGGAAATTCTAAAGGTGAGGTTTCAGGTTATGTTATGGTGGGGGGGCATCCTCGATGGGATGACTGATAGAGAGATAACTAGTTGGGTGCCCACTATCAATCCTCTGATCATGTGATCATTGACAACTTCTTCCGGGTGGGATGTTGTTTAAGAAGATGTATATATTCAATTTGTGTAGTTTGGCAAAGAGAGAGAAAGAATGTGCTTTTCTATGATTTAGTTATGTCAACCATCAGTTGGGCATGACTTCCAACATATAGGTTGCCCTCATTTTAATGTGAGCTAAGATGCAATGAATCAGAATGTTATGCAAGTGTTTTAAGCCCAAATCGAAGTGTGATATTCGATGTAACAAGTAATGAATAGGAAGAGGAATGCTCTTTCACTAATGCAATACTAATGAAAGAAAAGAAGTATTCTTTTTATAGCACCAAAAACATGATTTCTTTTAGACAATAGAAAGAGAGGAAGATTCTAGAGAGGAAAATTAATGTGTAAGCTTTTCAGAAGGGAAACAAACACACAACTTTTACCTAGGAATGAATAAAATGCAAGGAACCTCGATGGGTCCCACCGGGCATGCCAAAATGTTTCACCATTTTCTTTAAGTTTTTAGATGAAACAGATAAGGGTGTGGGCCAAGGAGGAATACCTATTGATGGTCAGTTTGAAGGTCATGTTGCATTCTAACTTCTTGATCCAATGTTGACTGTGAGAGATTCCTTTTGGCTAGGAGGAACTACCTGAAATACACAACAAGACCACAAGAAAGAGTTAAACAATATATGTCAGTGGGCTGCCTAGCATGTGCTAGATCCAGGAAGTGTGATACTTCCTCGGTGGTAGTCAACCCACTATTTAATACAATTTAATGTAAGAAATGACATAAATAAATAAGGTTCTACTGTAGTTGATATGATTTAGGTATCTCATCCAAATACAATAAGAAAATCTAACATAACAGGCTAGGCTATGATCAGATCTGGAAATAAGGTAAATAATCAAGGTGTTGGAATAGGTCGGGTCAAATTTTGGGTCACTTGAGTCACTTGAAAAGGTTATTGGGATCTGGTATTAGCAGATTTCCAAATACAGAGACCGACGTCGGTTCTGGTATGACCGATGATGGTTTAGTAAGAACCGATGATGGTTACTATGGGCTGGTAATAACTCAATAGTTCATGGTTTTGGGGATTTTTTGAGAGACTGAATCAGAGATGGTAAGGAGTTGGTTTAGGTCTGGGAGGTGTTGGGAATATTCAGAGGTACTCAAGAGTAGACATAGGTGATTAAAATGGTTATGAGTGATGGGAATGGTCGGGTTCACAAGGAAATAATAGTGGTGGGGTAAAAATATAAATGGTGGTTGATAAAAAAGGTGAAGAACTCTTATAAACTGAATAGAAATGAAATGGTGTAGGTTAGAGACACACTTACTATGTGCAGGTTCAATGGTTGGGTGGTGGTGATGGTTGATCGGTGAAATGGTGATCGATCAATGTCATGGCAAGTGCTTCCTGAATGCTCCTGTGAATGCAAATACCTTCTGATCAATGGTTGTGTTGGCTATGGTTGCTGGATGTGTGAAAGAGCTCTGGTTCTTGCTTGCATGCAGATCTCCTTTGCTCCAAAACTTGAGAATGTGTCTAACCTCTCAAACAAGGTTACCAAAATGGTTATATGGTAACCGATGATGGTTTAGGGTTACCGACGTCGGTTTTGGTTGACCGGTCGTTAAAGGTGGATATCCTAGGTTTCCTAAAATAGCAGATCTTGGCTATCCTTTCCATAGCTTTTCTCATTTTTTGGGTCTAAATGGAATGTTGCACTTAGATACATGGGAATGTGGTTAGAGGAAGAATAGGCATGTGCTTTTAGGGTTATACTAAGTCTTAGTTCATTAAGGTAAGTAGGGCTAAGTCTTAGTTAGTTATGGAAACATGTTATGAATAGGTCTATGGTGAGGTGATATTTAGTTGTATTAATGGTTTAATATTAATTAGGATTAGGAGTGAAGATCATGGTTAGGTAGAGGATGTTTTAGTGATATGTGGTTGTTATTGTTATAGTGAGTGTATTCACAAGGATCCAAGGTGAGCTGTGACCCAATTTTGGTGTTCAGGAGATGGTGATAGGAGTAAGGTCATGAGCACAACATGAGCCTTGTATATGGGGTGATGTACGTAGCACATTTGAAGGAAACACGGTTGGTAGTATTTATGATGGTGGCGGTAGGGTGTTATGCTCTCACTATTCAAAAGGTGACTAGTTCCCCGAGGTTTGATGGGGATTTTATGGGAGATGGTGGAGGATCGGAGGTTCGGAAAATTTTGGCCACCTTCCTATTTGGTGTAACTATACAGAGAGCTGACAGGGTTACTAGAGGATGTGCCAAGTGACTACATATGTTGTACATTCATGTTAGATTGTTGGGCGTATGAACATCGACTTGTGATAGTGCGGCCACGAGGATTTCTAGTAGTAGATTGGCATTGAGGTGGACAGAGAAAGGTTACTTCTTCAGGAGGTGGGTGGTATCTTGGGATCATCAATGAGGCAAAAGTGACCTAAGATGTCGTGCACTATAGGAAGATGTTGGAGGGGATTTATGTGATGAATAGTGGTATTGGAATTTGATGTGGATACCCCATATTTAGGGGCTTGTGGTTAGGAGCTGTGTGGTTGTTGATATGTGGTGATAAAGGTAGACATGCCGGTGAGTACAAGATGATTCTAGTGGATAGAGTTTGGCGATAGTTTTACTAGTTGGGACATGTGCCCCCGCCATTATATTATAATGGTTGAGATTTTATGAGAGGCCTTTCTTCTACCTCACCCTACATTTCCGGAGGTATGGAGGAGGAGAGTCGGTGGATGGCCAAATAAATTACGTAGGAGTGACTGATGGGTATAGAATATGGTGGTTGTAGAGTTACATGTAAGTCGGGCCTCCATGGCCTCGAGGTGAGCTAAATTTCCCATATATAGGGATGCGTGGAGAGCACCATAGGGGATCTTGATAATTTTTGTGAGTGCAACTAGCCGCTACATAGGCCAGATCGAATCACAAGTAGTTACCTTGAGGAAGTTTAATATTTTACAAGGACATATTAGTAGGTACATTGGCTAGGATAGGTCACATGTTTGCAGAGCTAGTTAAGCGACATCACGAGAACAAGGTAGCCACCTTACAATGCCTTGTGACTACATTATAGAGGGATGGTGACTTCCCATGGATAGGTATCATACATTTCACCCGGTATTATAGAGGGATAGGAGTTACTAGAACATGGATCGAGGCCATTAATATTAGGTCTTAGTATAGAGGTGGCAAGGTGAGGCCATGACACCTCCATAGAAAATATCGATGGTGTGGTTCAAGGATGCCCAAGTGAGACACGGTTACAACTATCAGGATCACACCTTAAAGGGATAGATTTCCCATCTTATGCGAGATCATAGAGAATAATAGGCCTCAGTGAGAGGACCGAGATCCCGCACTCATAACATAGAGAGTACAAATGCAGTGGCAAGCCTAGAGACAGAGGTTAGGGAAAGGGCACTAGTATACGGAGTAGGCTCAAGTAGCACCAAAACCAAGTGAGATACCATCGTATGTTAGATCGAGGCCAATGGAGGGTGCCATGATGTTAGCTAGATGACGATGGGAGAAAAGGATGAGGAGGAGATGGGTGAGATAGGCATGACATGGTATTAATGGGGAGGTGATTCCATATCATGTCGTACATTCATTTTTGTTTATTTTTCATAAATATTGGCCTATGTTCATGGAGAGAGTGAGGATGTATATGAGAGTTTGGGATTTTTGAGCATATAACAACGTGTGTGCCAAAGATGATGAGGTTGTATATGAGATTTTGAGAGATTTTTATTATCCAGATCAGTGTGTATTTGATGTATACACATATTTTTATGATGGAATTAATGATTGTGTATGATGTACTTGTGTTGGTAGAATTTTATTATTATTTGAGATGGATGGAAACTTATGTATTAGGCATGATGAGATTTAGGTTGGTGTAGGCATGATTGAGAAATTAGGCATGGTTGAGTCAGTCATACGCATGATGGATTCATGTTATAGGAATGATTGATTTCATGGTCATAGGTATGATGGAGTTATTGTCATAGGCATGATGGAGTCTAGGTTATAGGCATGATGGAGTCGGTTATAGGCATGATGGAGTTAGGTCACATTACATGATGGAGTCAGATCATTAGGCATAATGGTTTCAGGTCAAAGGCATGTTTGAGTTAGTATAGGCATGATGGAATCTTGCTTTTAATTTTGATTTTAATTTCCAAGTTATTGGTAACATGGGAAATAAATGATGAGTTATATGTATGTTATGGATTTGATTTCCAAATAATTGATATTATGGAAATGTGAAATGATTGATTGGTTATTTTTATGATGTGAATCATGGTAGATATGTATGTTTGTACTCATTTACAAGTTTTATAGAAAATGAAAACTAAAATAGAATATGAATAGGATGATGGGGAAAAAGGCTAGGGTAAAGAGTGGCCGAGCTAACCTCCAAGAGCCCCATGCCCTAGGAGTGTTGCCTACATAGCCCCGATAAAAAGGGCCTCATGCCAATGTAGTTCTCCCATACTACAGGGAAGAATAATGATGAATTAGAGGATGGGTTGGTTGGTTTTAGGTATGATTAAGTGTAGGTAATAGACATGGTTGGGTATTAGGTGACATTAGCATGGTTGAGAGGTGAAAATGTAGGTGTTGATGGTCTAGTCCCGTATAGGATAATCAATAAGTAATGAGGAAGGTGAAAAAATGGTAAGAAGTGGTAAAAGAGCTGCATTAATTGATAAGAACCTAATAAGTCTATCATACCCAAAATGGGCTTATGAATGTAATACCCTAAAGGCATTGCATAATGGACTATTCTAAGGGTGAAAAAAATCACATGATCATGAAATGTCACAAATGAGCATTGAGTCCCTTGAGCAGAGATAAAATAAGGGTGAAAAGGTAATGAGGTGAATGTGGGTGGTTTAACGTAACTTAGTATAAGACAAAATGTTTACCTAGAAAGATACCCAGGATCAAAAATAGGTAAGTCCATGACAAAAATTCATCATTTTATTCATTTTTTTTGTTTTTAATAGAATGATCGATGTGGGAAGTCTATATGGGATGAGTATATTATCTCCTTGAGGTCTTCATGAAGTTGATCGATGTGGGAAGCTTTTGAACATTTTATTGTATTTTTACAATGACTTTATATAGCTTTCCTTCGAGGGAGAAGTCTATTTATAGTGGCAAGATAGAGAGAAAAGATGTCCTTTTTGAGGGAGTCATATTTTGCTATAATTTTGACTCAAGGAGTTGAATCCCATTTTTTTTTGGACGTTTTAAGTCATGGAAAAGACTATAGAGGTAGATTAGGTTCTTGTTGAGAAGAAAAAAACATATCACACAGAGGTTAAGTATGAAAGAGGTGGTTTCGAGTGATGAATTACCATGGGATTCCATCATTAAAAAGATGAAAAGTATCCATGAGAATCATGTTGTGAGTAAAGTCATGGTACTCATATTGAATATAAGGTTAAAGGTTATGGGTAATCACACGATTCTTGTTTAGTTGTTGATCCTTAAGAAAAAGTAATATGGAAGGTGAACAACACTCAAAGGATGAGCGGTCAATTGATGAAAGTGATATAGGACTTGATCTCAGCAATAAATGGTCAAAGATGCAAGGCATTGAGGTGATTAGGTTTGGGTCTACCTTCAAGTGAAGACAAACGATAAGCGTCATATCCATAGGCATGGGTAATAATATAGGGTACAAGCCAATTAGGAGTGAATTTTCACTATTTACTTTTCTCTTCTTTGGTTACATTTTTATTTTCCTTTAGGACGAGGTCTCCAATCTGAAAGGTTCGTTTGTGGACATGTTTTTGTAGGCATGTTTGATATGTTTTTAGTAGATTTAGATATGGTCAAGATATATGAGATGTCATTCATCTAATAACTCAAGTTATGCCAAATGATCCTCGAGAAATTCATCATCATTGATCATGTCTTGTAGTGATATGCAGAGAGATGGAATCTGACTTTGAGAGGTATGACATCCATGGAACCGTAGACAAGAGAAAAAGGTGTGGCAATAGTTGAAGTGCGAATACTAATGCAATAAGCCCATAAGGTGAAAGGAATGTGCGAATGCCAATCCTTATTAGTATCGTCATCTACTTTCATAAGAATTTTTTCAAGGTTTTATTGGTTGATTATGCTTGCCAAATGTTTGTGGGTAATAAGGTGATGAGAAAATTATTTGAATGCTAAAAATGTCACACAAATTATGTAGGGTTTGTTTTAAAATTTCTTTCATTATCGGTGATGAGACGGTGGGATGCCAAAGTGACAAATGATTTGATGGTTGATGAATTCACATATTTTTTCAGATTTTTTAAAAATGAGGAATGAATTCTACCCATTTAGTGTAATATTCATAGTGGTAATAATGTATTGATGGCATTGTGAAGAATGGGGATTTATCTCTTTGATAAGATCCAAGCCCCATTAAGAGAAAGGCCAGAGATCTCGTGCAACTTGTAAGGCATGACTCGGTGTGTGATGAAGATTAGCATGTTATTGGAATTTAACACAATGTTTGATATAGTCACAACAATCATAGTTTAGGGTTGGGCAATAATATCCTAGGAAAATAATGCATTTAACGATAGCTAAACCACTAAAGTGGCCTCCACATTTTTTTCATCAACTTCCTTGATGGTGTAGGGAATTTCATAACTTGTAAGGAATTGTAAGAGAATACCATTGAATTCATACTTATAAATGAGCCCATCCATAATGACATAGTGGGAGAAACTTTTAAGAAAGGAACATTGTCCATTATGAGTGAGATATGAAGGTGGAATGGAAAGGGAAAGATAGTCTATAAACTATTTATACCAAAGGTCACACATGGTCGAGTGTAACCGTTTCAAAGAGTAGACCTCACGATGTAAATAAGAGGGTGATTGTAATATTTATATTGTGAAAAATATTTTAGAGTCGGCAAGTGAAGTGGGTCTCGAGAATCCAGTAGGCCATGGAGTCCGAATTTATTTGTAGAACGTGGGGTGGTTTGAAGCAGTGTATGATCAAAGGTAGTCAAAAGTATGTCTATATGATGTTTATAATTTTAAAGTATTTCATTACAACACTGGTATATACCATTGAATTGATTTACAACCAGTTTAGGAATCACCAAATATATTAATTGAATTAACATCTAAGGCATAAGCAACTTTTATATCCAATACTAGTGCATCATATTTTGTGATATTGTTTGTATAATCAAAATATAGTTTGAAAGATAAAGGCATAGTTCACCACCAAGAGGAATGAGGATAAAACCCATGCCACCCATATGCTGAAATTTGGAACAATCAAAGAAGAGAGTCATTTGGTAAGTGGTATCATTCAAGGAGAAGGTAGCAATGGATTTGCTCGGGAAATCGAAGTTAGAGGGTTGATTTCTCGGAAAGAGGTACATCTCGCTAGTTGTTCAATGATGGTTTGGCCTTTCATGGACTTTTCATGGATGAATTCAAGGTCAAGGTTAGAAAGAAGCATGAGCCAATGTTCATCACGTTGATTTTGGTAGGGTTTGGAGTACATGTAATGTAGAGGGTCAGCATTGGAGATGGCAAAGGTTTTTTTGTTGAACAGTAATGAAAAATCTTGGTGGTGAAAAAAATAAGGCTAAGTATATTTTTTCGGTGTGGGTGTATCTAGTTTCATATTCCAAAATAGTATGACATATGTAATAAACTGATTTCTCCTTGTGTTGCTCATCGCATGAGGAAGCATGGCACCTACGGAATGGTCAATGGCAGAAATGTATAGGTAAAAGGGTTAGTCATATTTAGGAGGAATGAGCACTAGTGGTTGAAGAAGGTAGTGTTTTAAGGCGTCAAAGGATTTATGACATTCATCATCCCATTTTATTGAGACATCCTTCTTGAGGAGATGATGAGATGGTTGGTAGTGGTTGAAATATGTGAGATAAAATGTTGAATAGATTGCATTACCTTACAAGATTTGAAGTTGACAGAGATTAGTAGGTGGAGAAATTTTGAGAATATCCTTCACTTTAGTAGGGACCGACTTCTATGCCACACAAAGAAACAATGAAACTAAGGAGTTTTCTAGAAAGTACCACAAAGATGTACTTCCTAGGTTGAAGGTGAGCATAATACATGATGAGGTAGTTGTTGTATATATTTACCCCTGTAAATATTGATAAACAAGCATGTCGGAAGGTTTAGAAAACCCGACATCAAAGGCATGTCACAAGGGTTGGAAAACTGATTGCAAGGCAAATCGGGTTTCGGAGGTGGAAAACCCGACATCAAAGGCATGTCGGAGGGGTTGGAAAACCCGACATCAAAGGAAATCAGGTCTCGGAGTCGGGAAAACACGGCGGGGAAGCACGGGCGAAAACATGTCGAGCAACCCTCCGAACCCGATGCGCATGCAAGTTCATCTTCCGCCCCCGAAACAAAGGAAATCTTGGAAATACTGGCGGAAGTGGGTTTCGGGAAAATGCAAACATCAAGCAGCATGTCGAGCCATCCTCCAAGCCCGATGCAAATGCAGAGGAGAACCCGAACTGACAGAAGACCCTAACGCGGAAATATTCGATCGCCATAACTTTTACAGGAGCTCGATTCACACAAGGTTGGACTTTTCGGAAAGCTCTCGGCGTCCTCTACCCAACTACGACTGGATATCTTTAATTGGGTGGGAACAAGTTCTTAAAAATGCAAAAATACAGTTCGCCATGTTTTGAGTTGTTGGGGATCCCACCTACCGCCATTATGGGATGAATTAAGTGCAGTCTTGGAGGTAGTTGGGGGAGCTCCGAATTCTTCTCTTCTCCCTCATTTTTCTTGTATAAATGGCTAGGAGAGGCTCTAAAAAAGGTTGGGCATTTCTGCTTTGCACCCTCCCTTCTCTCCTGCTTGCAAGAGAATTTGTGGAGTTTTCAAGCCTCCCATATGGATCAGAATGCTTTTTTTGCCTCTGTGCCATTGCAATGTATCGAATAGATCCTTGAGCAATATATGTATGTATGTGATTGATTTTAAACCCTCTCATATATTCATTGCTGTTATTTTGATCTCTCATTGCATTTTGGTTGCACTTGCATGGTGTGGTATTACATCTATGTGGTCCGTGTTTAATCTTGCAAAACAGTGTCCAACATTCCTCGGTGCATCACGTCCTTAACTTAGGTTTATTTTTTATGCATTTTCTCTACCCTATCTCCTTGGCAAATTAGATTAGGTTTTGGTAAACCCTCGCATTTTATTCGTGCATCCGAATAGAGGAATAGGAGCCGGCCTTCATCCGGAGAGCTTTTCTGATTTCGCAAGGTCCCACACTTGAGAAAAGCTCCATGTTGTGCAATCGCACTGAGATTCTCAACCCATCGTGTTGCAGAGTCCCAGGGGTGCTGCGTTTCGACACCAACGGTGAGTCAAAGATGACCTTAAGAAACATCGTGTTTGGTCCGATGTTTGGATTTGCTTAAGAAGGTCATCTACGTAATCTTCTAATATCGCGATGCATGATTTCATGGAAGATATAGGTCATGGCTCGCTAAGTATGTACCACCAACATTTTTAAGGCCAAAAGGCATGATTAGATAACATAAAGTCCCCTAAGGCGTGATGAAGGTATTTTTGTGTTGATATTCGGAGTAAGTAATATTTGATTATAACTCAGAAATGTCCATGATTGATAGTATTTCATGGCCGAGCGTTAAGATCAATTAGTTGCTCAATTCGTGGTAGGGAAAATCATCTTTGGGACAAGCTAGGTTAAGGTCACAAAATTCCATGAAAATGTGAAGTCCCCATGTTTCCTTTGTGATAGAACGATGTTATAAATCCATTGGGGATAGTCAATGGGTAGGATGAAGGAAACTAAGAGAAGGTGATGAAGTTCTTCTTTGACTAGAAAGAGCAATGTGAGGATGCATTTTCTGCATCTTTTGTTTTATGGGTTTGGCATCAAGAATGGTTATGATATCAGTGGACCATGATTTTTGGGTCAATACTGAGCATATCGGCATAGGAAAAAGTAAATGCGTTTCTTTGGTCCTAGAGGAAAGAGGTAAAAGCTTCATGTTCAAAAACATCTAAAGACCGACCTATCTTTAGGATGTGCGAGTCATTACGAATATTAATGTTGATTTTGATAGTCGATTCATTCAACATGGTTTATGTCTCGAGAGGGTAACGATTGGTGAATAAAATAATCTTCCACGCCCATATAGGTGAGGATAGACTCATCGTCATGACATTGAATGACATTAATACAAGGTGTATTGTCATTGATCATGTCGAGATATAGGAAGGGAATAGAAGAGGAGCCTCACCATCATGTTGATAAGTCGAGGAGGTCCTAGGGAAATTGTGTTCATGAAAAAAAAAGTTAGGAGGGATAGATTCGGGATCTATGGACTCGTGGGTGAAGATGGTCATGTTGGTGAATGAGGTGGAGAAGGTTTGTCTTCCTCAATGAGATCGATGTGGGCCTTATTGGAAGGTGATGTGGCTAAGCCAATGCCACTACAATCATTGTGTTTATGGGCGTACAGAAATGATGAAGTATGGTGGTCTTGTTTGTAAAAATCGAAACTAAATCTTTTCCATGCCTAATGGTGAAGGAAAGTGTGGGAAAATTGAAGATTAGTAAGGATTGGAGGTCGATGAAAATTTTCATGTTTGGGATGGAGGTTCGGTGAGTAAGTGGTAATATCAAGTCCCCATACATTATATTAGTTCAAGGTGGGGAGGACCATAAAGAAAACCTTACCTATGTGGTATTCATAACTAGGGTGCTTTGACGTAGGTTCTCATACTCTTCTGAGTGAGGAATGTGTCAATATTATATAGGCGTTACTCCCTTAGACTAAGGCATTGAAAAACACCTTCGAGGGATCAATAGTGGATATGTGGGTGGCAAGGATAGATAAATCGCTAGATGATTGGGTATCAAATGATTCATTTTAGAGGCTACGACGGAAGTAGGAATAGTAGGGTTAGATGTGGGATAGGTGGCGGCATCATTGTTGGATGGGGTCATGGTTGAAGGAGAAGTGGGTGTAGTGGAAGATTACTTAACCAAGACAAGTACATCATTGGCCGGTATAACATGTTACAAGTTTTGAATGGTAAATGGTCTCCAAGGATGGTATATTTATGTTCTTCATGCTTGAATTTTACATAACGCATGTAAAGTTGAAGGACAAAACCCATGAATTAAATCCAGGTATGCCGAAAGCAATAGGTTGTACTAGAACTCCCGTCTAAGACATATAATAGTTCCGGGGATGCTGCAAGGGCCTACACAAACCTGAAGGATAATGGTGCCAAGGGTGGAGGTGATGGCATTGTTAAAGGAGCACAACATAACTTAGTTATTATGCATACATTTAGAAGGGATACATATTTGATTATATGCGTGGGAGGAGATGATCTTAATGCTAGCACCACCATCAATCATGACATGTCATATGCATATGTTATCAATATAGACGAAATTAATAGGGTGGGATCGGGTGGTCATCCGACCGGAGAGGTGTAATCTCCTCATTAGAGAAGCCGAGGATGGAAACTTGAGGAGTGGCCATGGGGGTAGAAGAAGGAGATGATTTTTTTAGTAAGGCCACATGGTGAGGGGTGATAATCCAGTGAATGGTGTGGGATCATTGCGTGAGAACTTCAATGGATTGTAAACCTTGATAAGGGCTTGTTTGTAGGATTCATAAGTTTGGAAGAGATCATACAAAGACATCTTTAGAAGAGACTTCAATGTAATTGTTTTATCATTGCCCAATGGGTGACCCCATCAGAGATAGGGTATGTAGGTCCATGGATGGTGATTTTGGGTGTGGGTGTAGATGGTATATTGGGTATAGGGTTGGTTGATGGGCTAGTTACTTTTTCTTTTCCTTTGTCTTTTAGAGCGCGGGTAGTAACATGAACCATATTAATCTTAGGGGAGGTGGATGGAGAGGGTGTGTCATGAAAGGTATAATGGCATTAGGGGAAAATCCTAGGGTGGATAATATCCTTGTGAAATGAGTAGGGTGCACCTGACATTTGGGTAGTAGTTTGAAGAACCCTCTAATATGGATCATGTTGATCTCAAATTCTGTATTGGAAAAAATGGTTTTGGGGTGGAGATATTGACCACTTTGAATGGGAAAACGAGCAATGATTTTTGGTAACAGTGAAGGTGGAACGTGGTCCTCATCAAGAAGGTCATCATCGTTGAAGTTTTTTTCAGGAGGATAAAGTTGGAGAAGAACGGTTTTTAGAGCCTTAAAATTTTCTACATCATGTCCTGGCACACGATGATAGGCACAAATATTAGTTTCATCAAACCCTTTTGGTTTGGGTTTGAGAGGATCATAAATTTGAAGGGCAAGTAATGCCATAATGGAAGTCTCTAAGAGATTAGTTTAAATATTGGCATAGGACCACGGTAATGGATCACAATGGGAAGTGAGTGTGAGTTTGGGTAGAGGTATGGATGATCATGAGGGAAGGGGATTTATAGAGGGGGAATGGGTTGGCCCAAAAGTTTGGTAGGTGGTGTTGTATTAGGTTTTCGATGGCATATTTTTGGGTAAAGGAATGGTAGAAGAGATGGCGGTGGAAGGTTAGGTTGGTTTAATTAACTTATTGGAGGGTATTGGATCCTTATCTTTGGGTTGCACCTTATTGGGTAAAGATGGCATGGGGCTATGGGATGCGAAGGGGAAAGCAGATGGTTGAAGAGGACATGTTACCCATGGTGACAAAAATTTTCGGTGGAAGTGGTTGGTAGAGGTTGGGCGGAGACAACATGGGTTAAAGTCATATAGGCAAGGCTAGGGTTATAGTAATCCGGGTGGAGGTATAGGTGGTAAGAAGTGCATGGGTGAGGGTGAGGGTGTTTAGTTTTTGGTGAATGAGGTGTAACAGGGACTTGTGAGGTAGCAGTAGGTTTTTTAGCTTTTGACTGGCCTTGGGTAAGAGAGCTGCTTGATCGGGTTAGATGGTTGGGGCCCTAGGATGGAAGAAAGGGGAGGTGAAAAAGGTATGGTAGGTGAGATCGGTGTATACGGCCTAGAAAGTTGGGTTTTCTTTTTAGGCGAGGGGATAATGCTAGTGTGGGTTTGGGAATACAGGCTAAGTCCAATTTTACAGGTGGGTAAGTAAGACTTGATGTCGGCATGACACCCAAAGTAGTGATGGGTCTAGATATGGGTGATGAGGTAGGTGTGGGTAGGTTTTGAGGTTTGGGAATGATTTTAGTTATGGGTAGAGGTTTGGATGTAGGTAGGGATGATGAAGAAGAATTCATTTCAATAGGCATGGTCAATGTTGATTTGGTTGCTGAAAATATCTTTGGGTAGATCGTGGAAGTATCTTTAGGCAACATTTGCATTTGAGTCGAAAAGGGGAGCCAAAGACGTCCCCAGAGCATGGAATGATCAACGTAATCTAGGTGATCAACTAGTCATGAAAACGAGACTATTGAAGAAGAAGATGGAGTTGGTTTGGAGGAAATCCCTATGAAATATGTCTACGAGACAGGGAATTGGCTAGCCTCGGACTCTGTAGGTAGAAGAGCTGAGATCATGTCTATGGGGTTTTGGGATGCTGAGGGGGAACTACCCCAACAGTAGTGGCATGTATGACGAGTCTCCCATGGGTAGGAGAGATAATAGGTGGGGAGATGTAGAGTTTGTCCTTGGTGGAGGAGAAGGTGATGATGATTATCCTATGTATGGGAGAGAAAAAGTGTCGACCGTTTCGTAGGTTATGAGGTAGATAGTGATATGGCATCAATAGAAGGTGTGGGTTCCTCCTTGAGAGCAAGGGGAGATGAGGAGGACTCCTCTACGGGTATAGGTTCTCGTGTAAGAATTTTCTCAATCGATGAAGTATGTAGGTTTTGAGGAATGACCGTTATGATATCAAAAAATGTGTGGACTTCATGGACACTTATTGTCGCTAGATGAAGGTTCACTATTTCTATTAGATGATGGTTTATGATTAGGGAACTAATTTTTAAAGATGTGAAATTTTTTATTTGTTGGAGCATTTAGGTTGTCGCATGACAAGGTCTCCATTATCTATCATCTCTTGGGACATGTTCTTAAAAGTTATGCGATTCTCATCACTATGGCCTTTAATGTGATGATAATTACAGTAGTCGTGTTCTTTATACCATATAGGCATAGGGCGAGTAGGATAAAAAATTTTATGAGGTTTTATGGGAGGAAGCGTAATGGTGTAAGATTTAAGAATATTTTCCAAGACTGAGAATAGGGCTCTCCAATCAAGGTGTACTCCGCTGCTCCTACTTTGTAGTTAAAAGGCTTGGATGGGAGAAATATTGGAAGAATCTTGGGCTTGATTGCAAGGATGAGGTGGTCCTTCCTTGAGGACTACCACATTGGAAGATCCTTTAGGATTTTAATATTTACTTTGGGGTTTTAAAGATAAAGAAGATTCATTTGATTTGAGCATGGCATTCTTGTTTTGTAATTGGATTTTCTTTTCTTCAATGATGTAAATTTCCATATTTCTTGCTATGGTTAACACTTTGTTGAAGGTTCGAAGGTTTGGACTTGCAAATTTGGTGAGATGTGTCTAGCACAAGCTTTAGTGAACAACTCAATAAGTTCATTCGAGGTAACTAGAATCTCAATTGGTTGATAAGACTCCACCATCAGCCAATGGAATTTGTGATAGACTTGTCTTCATACTATCGGGTTGAATAGAGATCACCACGGTAACTTTCTTGGTAAAATTGATTGAAAAATGGACTAAGAAAGCTTGGGCTACTTGAGTAAAGGAATAAATGGAATGTCGAGGTATTCCATGATATAAATCCAATGTTGGTTATGTCAAGGACATTGGGAAATTTCATAGGAGGAAAGCATCATCATGGGTGATTAGGTAGTACCCATGTTTGAATGACTACAAGTGTTGTTGCGGGTATTTTTACTGTTGAAACGATTGAATTTAGGAATTTCCCAATGCACAAGATGCACAAGGTAGGAGTGAATGGAAATAGGTGGATGGATAAGCTCATTACAAATTTCATCATAGGCTAAAGAATTATGGGAGCTAGAAATAGATGCTTCTAAGGTCTGCATCTTTTCCATCATCATTCTAATGAGGTCATTAGTAGGTTTTGATGAATGGGTACCCGTATTTAAGAATGGGGTTGATGTGGAATGTATGAATTAGGTGGTATACTAGTGTATTGTGGTGTTGAGTATGAGAATTGTGTAGGAGGAATAGATATAGGTGGCACATAGCGAGAATAAAAAAGATGAGGTCGTGGGTTGTTGGCGATGTGTAACTAGGTGGGATAGTCATGACAACTCTCATGGTGAATAGGGGTAAGGACTGCGAGATAGAAAGGATGAGGCTTTGAAAAGGGTTGTAAGCTATCGACACTAAAGGTGGTTACGATGAAATGTGTGTATGTAAAGTGGTGAGTGCGAGATGGGGCTATAATTTAGGTGGATGTTAGAGGATAATTGATGTCGAGGGTGTGATAGATGATGTAGAGGATGTAGTTATAGCAGTTTGTGGATCTAGCTAAGACACCATAGGTGGTAGAGTAGATGACATTAGTGTTGAGATGGTGCTAGTTGATGTAGAAGTGGAGGTGAGAGTAGGAGGGATAGATACGTGCATGTCGTATATTAACTATCCTCAGGAATCCTAGGTAGAAGAATGAGAAAGGTAGTACTTTGAGGGCAACATGATTCTCGGTCGAGAAGTCTCATGAACTCCTCATCGCCAATAGTGATGGGGATGAGTTGAGTCAGATCCATAGGTGACAGGATGGATGGTGGTGATGGACTAGGTGGGAGTGGTGACATCTAACATGAAATATATGGGACTTAGTTTAACTATGAATCAACACCATGTAAATCAGGTTTATATCAGTGAAGTGTACTCTATAAATGACATAGGAATAACAGAGATGGGACAAAACAAGTTTTGATAGGGAAATTTGATAAATGTTTTGATCAAAATCAAAATAGAGTGACCGATTCTGATTGAACTAACTGATGGTGATTAAGGGTGACCGATGATGGTTACAGAACCAATCTTGGAATTTCGTGAGAAAAAAATAGTTTCAAAAATAAGGCGAAATTGATGACCGTATCAGACAGAAAGTTGTATTTGATTATTGTTATCGAGTACGAGAGTATAATGATACATAGAGACTCTAAATAGAAGAGAATATGAGATAAGTTTCCTCTAGGTAAACTAACCAAAAGAACAAGGAACCGACACTCGTTAGTGAAACCGATGGTGGTCGAATGTAAAGCTCGATGACGGTCACTGGACTAATGGCGATTCTTGTGAAATCAAGAATGAAGAGAAATGGATTTTTTTGAATTTTTGTTGGATGAATGATCAACACAAATGTTTGGGGATGATAAGATGAGGTCCCGATGCACTATGATAAAGTTATAATACTCCAACTATGATGGCGGATTGTGAAAGGAAAAAAAGAAAAAAATGAAGAATTGTATCCTCACACCTCTAAACCCAAGTCAAACACAAAGCTAAGAAAAATATGTAATCCAACAAGTGAATTTAATGTGTTTAGCTTAGGCTATTTAAAATACTAACTCATGAATTTAGAATAGAGTTTTTAGTTGGGAAGGATTCCTACGAAGAAGGAAATTCTAAAGGTGAGGTTTCGGGTTATGTTATGGTGGGGGCAAAGGCCATCCTCTCGATGGGGTAATCTTGATAGATATAACCAGCTAGGTTCCCACTTTATCAATCCTATGATCGTGTGATCATTAACAACTTCTTCAGGTGGGATGTTGTTTAAGAAGATGTGTAAATTTCAAATTTGTGTAGTTTGGTGAAGAGAGATAGAGAAGAAAGTTCTTTCTATCGCTCAATTGTGTCAACCATCACTGGGCATGAATTCCAGTGTAAAGGTTTCCCTCATTTTTAATGTGAGCTATAATGCAACAAATCTGTATGCTATGAAATTTTTTAAAACCCAAATCGAGATATGATATTCGATGTAGTAAGTAAAGAATAGGAAGAGGAATGCTCTTTCACTAATGTAATACTAATGAAAGAAAAGAAGTATTATTTTTATAACACCAAAAACATGATTGATTTTAGACAATATAAAGGGAGGAAGATTCCAGAGAATAAAATTAATGTGGAATATTTTCAAAAGGGAAACAAACACACAAATTTCACCTAAGAATGAATAAAATGCAAAATAACCTCTGATGGGTCCCACTGTGGTATTCCAAAATGTTTCACCATTTTCTTTAAGGATTTAGACAAAATAGATAAGGGTATGGGCCAAGGAGGAATACCTGTTGTGATGGTCGGTTAGAGGTTGTTGCGCGTGTTTTGACTTCTTGATCCAATGCTGACTGTGAGAGCTTCCTTTTGGCTAGGAGGAACTACCTGAAATACAAAACAAGACCACAAAAGAGAGTTAAATAATATGTGACAGTGGACTGCCTAATGTATGCTAGATCTGGGAAGTGTGATACTTCCTAGAAGACCGTCAATCCATTGTTTATAAATCAATATAAAATAACTTAAACATGTAAATAAAATAATCTAGTGCTAGTGTTCTGATTTGGGTGCCTTAGATTACTATCAACATCGATTCGATTAAATACTAAAGTGTTATGTAGGTAAAGGTTTTGGGTTGGGTTGTGGGTAGTGCAGGGTGGTGCGGGTTATAGAAAGAGTCTTGGTAAGGTTGGGTAAGATTTTGGTTTGTTTTGAGTGAGGTGATTAGGTTAATGGTCTAGAATAGTACTATCGACACAGAGATAGACATCGCTTAGGGTGAATGATGTCAGTTTAGGGATGATCGATACATTTAGGGTGACCAATATCGGTAATTGTGGAAAGTGGCATAGAGTTAAGTGGAGGGTGTTTGGGCTCTCTTCTTTCTTGGAATAGATATTTGGAAAGATATCGTGGGGAGGGTGAGGTGACAGTCCAAAACAAGTGTGGTAAGGTTTTGAGCGGGGTTGGGGGTATGCTAAGGGTTGAGTTTTTAGGTTGGGTTGACAAATACTATGACTCGATATCAATTAAGAGACCAATTTTGGTATAGGACGGACCGACCATGGTTAGGGTTAACCAGTTTCATTTCGATGGGGGAACCAAGAAGATACTTTAGAATCGGTTTTGGGTCATCTCTATGATTACACAAACATTTTAGAGGGTGTTTGTAAGGTCTACGTGAGGTAGGTGGTTCTAGGATAGGTTTTTATGAAGTTTAGGTGTGGTGTGAGGGGGTGATTGATAGAGAGAAATATGAGGGATATATATAAGTAAGAACAATGAATAGATGAAGGAAAATAGAGAATACAACTATAAGTGATAGAGGAGAAACCAACTTACTTGGAGTTCAGAAGGGTTCTTAATGCCTGTAGTGGTGGAGAGGTGGTTGAATATGTTGGTGACAATTTATTTTTGAATGGTACTCAACACTATGGCCGTGCTTCCTAAATGCTACCATGAATGCAAATACCTTCTGATAAGTCTTGGTGCTAGCTATGACTATCTAGACGTGCAAAAATCCTTCGCTTCTTGCTTGCATGTAGATATCCTATGTTCTAAAACTTGAGAATGTGCCAACCCCTCAAACAATGTTACCAAAATAATATAAGGTAACCGACAACGGTTTAGGTGACTAACATTGATTTATGGTTGATTAGCATCAGTTAAGGTGGGAAATCCTAGGTTTTCTCAAAATGTTAGATCTTGGAAATATTTTTGGGCTAGCTCAGTCTATCTCATAGATCAAAATAGAATGTTACATTTTAATGAGTGGGAATGTGGTTAGAGGGAGAATAGGCATATGATTTTAGGGTTTAACTAAGTCTTAGTTCATTAAGGTAGGTAGGACTAAGTCTTAGTTAGTTATGGTGAGTGAATGTTGAGTCCTAGTAAAGGGAAATATGCTAAAAATAGGTTTGTGGTGAGGTGTCTAGGTGAGGTGGAAATTATTTTTAATTAAGGTAATTAAATAATGAATATTGTGAGCATGGGTATTACTTTAATTGTAAATAATTAAATTAATATTAATGTGGGGTAAAAGGGTCATGGTTAGGTGAGCATGTTTAAGTTGGCTATTTGAAAAGGGACCAAGGGGAGTTTGATCTAGTTTTGTGTCTAAAGATACTTTGCATTAATGGAAGACTATCCTTTATTAATCAAAAGAACAACAACAAAGACACTTTATTCATTACAATAAAAATCAATACATTGCAACATTTATACAAATAATTTAAAATAAACAATACCTTTCAAAATCATCCACCAAGAGACTTACTTTATGCTATCCGAAAATGTTGGAAAAGGTTAGTTCGATTGAACTGGTATGATAATTTCTCTTTCCCACTTAATGGTTTATGTCATTTAGTATTTGTATAAATGAAATGTTGCCATAATGAAAGTTAAATAAACAACATAATAACCCATGAGATTAATAAAAATTATTTCAAGATAATTCAAGTGCATTCTCATTATTATATTCAAATACCCTAACCGTGGTTCACAAAATTAAGTGTTATGCAAATGGCAGAGGGGCAAGATCTCGAGGAGAGAGACAAGGTTTTGAACAACGATGGGTGGAAACCGACAACAGCATGATTCCTCCAAGGGGAGTTATAGTCTCAAAGGACCATTATTTGAAGGAGAAAGGTAAGGATTACACTAAACATGTATGCAGTACCCATGTGGGAAATGGGACCCCTTGAACGTTTGAAAAAATATTGAGATCACGGAAATGAAGTTTTTTTGGGATCATTCCACAACTTATTCAAGGTGAACTAGGTAACTATTTAGAAATATCTGATAGCATTATTGATAGGAATTTGAGAAATATGGAGAATGATTTGATAGGGAAATTGGTTAGTGGAAGACCCAATATAGAATCAATAAGATCTTGGTCAGTTCTGAAATGGAAACCCAAAGGACATATGGAAGTAACAACTTTACCAAACGGCTTCTTCTTATTCAATTTTTAATAATCCGAAAAACCCCCAAAGAATCCTTAATCATAGACCATGGTTCTTTGGGAAGCTCTTACTACTCCTAAGAAAATGGAATCCTATTTTCAACCCGATAAATAAAATATAAATCAGATTCCTATCCAATGTGTGGTTACCAGTCTTCCATCGAACTATGGGATGTTGATGTTTTTAAAGGATTGCAAATACTCTTGCACCTATGTTTCTATAGATAATGCAACCCTTACTTAAATTCATGATGCTTGTGTCAAATTCTGTATCTACTCTTTGATGGGACAATATTTACTCAAATCCATAACTATCAAATCTAGGATAGGAAGCCGGGAACAAAGTATTGAGCTCAAAACCTACCCTAAAAATGTGAGAAATGTCAAGCACAGGCTCATGTTAAGAAATAGTGTAAAATGATGGTCTCAAAGATTTAGAAGGAAAATATAGTTAAGGAACAAGCTAAAGGGAAGGAAGTAACCTCTTTGGAACAAAATATTACAAATCGAATCCTAATCTAAATAAAGACATTTTCATTGATGAGAATAATAGAGAGAGGTAAAATTTAAAACAAGCTCATAATCCTAAGTTAACAGAGATGATGGATTTATAGAAGTAAGGAATAAGAAGAATAGATGGAAAGCATTATCTAAACATCATTTCCGGATGAAAAGTACCATGTTAAGGAGGAGAAACTCCTTCCTTGAAAAAATTTGGATAATCTTACGAACAAAGTGGCCATGGAACATTTCCTTGTAATCTAAAAGAAATGAGTCTTGATGAAACTCTGGGTCCTTTTGTTTCACCATTTTCTTTACGTTTTGAATGACAAAACATATAGGGTTATAGGCTAAGGAGGAATACCTGTTAAATGGGTTGGTTGTAGGTTGATGCATGCATTCGATTTCTCTATCCAGTGCTGATTATGAGATATTCCTTTTGGATTAGAGGAACTACCCGTAATAGAAAACAAGACCAAAAAGAGAATTTAAATTATATATGACAATCGGATTACCCAGCAGTATGCTAGTTCTAGGAAGCATGATACTTCCTAGATGGTTGTCAATCCACCTATTTAAAACAAATTAATAAGAGAAATATGTAAATTCCTATTGTAGTTGATATGATTTAGGTATCTCATTCAAGTACAATAAGTAAATCCAATCACAACAAAGCTAGGCTATCATTGGATATAAGGGATAAGGTGACTATCAAGTACTTGGGACCGTCGTTAGTCTGATTCTGGGTTGTTTAGGTCAATTGGTAGGAGGTTGTTTGGCTCGTTCTTGGGTAGGTTATAAAACATAGAGAATGACGCTCGGTGCGATATGACCGGTGACGCTTTATGCGGAACCAATGATAGTTATGGGTAATTGGCGTCGATAAGGTTGGGGTGTACACAATTCAAAGAGATCTATAGAAGTCTCAAATGTATGGCTAAGGAAATGGTTGGCTTATAAGTTGGTAGGGGATAGAAGAATGAGCATGCAAAGTGTAGATTAATAACAGGAGTAACAAAATCTACTAATTGAAATAATAATGTTGGTTAGGGATACACTTACTGTGATGTAGAATGGATGGATGAATGGTAATGGTAGTTGATCAGAAGGATGGTATTTGGTACCATAGCAGTGAATCCCATAATTCTTCCATGAGAGAAATTCTTCTAGATTTGTCTTGGTGTTGGCTATGAATGTTTGGATGAGTGAAAGGATGCTAGTTCTACTTGCATGTATCCCCGATCTTGTCCTTCTTCTCTCGAGAATGTGTCAACCTCTCAACAAGGTTCTTAACGTGAATAAATGGTAACCGATTGCACGGTTCTATCTCGACCGACATTGGTTTAGGTATGATCGGTGTCAATTAAGGTGTGATTCCCTATGTTTACTAAAATGGGAAGATCTTTCAAATTTCTTGGGCCAAGTTGGTTTGTTATCACGTATAAGAACGGAAGCTTTCCTTCTAATGACCAGGAATGTGGTTAGAGAAATATTAGGCATGATTTTAAGCTTAGACCAAATCTTAGCTCATTAAGGCAAGTAAAACTTAGTTATAGTTAGTTATGGAAACATTCCAAGAATAGGTCTAAGGTGAGGTGGTTGGATGAGGTATCTTGGTGAGGTGGAAATTAGGTCAATTAAGGTAATAAAATAATGGATATTGTGAGGATGGGTATTTAATTTAATTAAAATAATTAAATTAATTATTAATGTGGGGTGAAAGGGGGCCATGGTTAGGTTGGTTATCTGATCGGGGGCTAAGGGAAATGTAACCAAATTTAGGTGTCTACATTTTCCCTTTTTTTCATGTAGTTTGTATTGGTAAGAGATGCTAAAAAAGAAGTGGGTGCCCCATGTGTGGGTGAAGGTGATCCCCTCAAACCAGGAACTAGTGAGGTGGAAGATGGAAGTGGTGAGTGGTTTGATAAAAGGTGGATGTGATGAAAAGGATCTTAGATGTGGGTGAATGTGGGAAAGGGTAGAGGTAAAAACAAGAAAATAGGTATCCTAAGTTTATTATACCCCATTGTGTTTTACCCATGGATAATTAAATATTAACTATTTAATTACACTTTTTACATGTATCTTAACCACTTATCTACCCCATATCAATTCCTAACCTCCCATATCAATTCTATCCATCTATCCCCCTATTTCTCCTCCCCCAAACCATGCAGTGGGATATTTCCCATATTTGAGTCGGAAGGATCACTTTCATCTTTCCAAAAATGTCCTTTTGGCCATTTTGGGAGTCTGTTCCCTGATCGGCGCCGACTGGTACTCGGTCGATGCCATTTTTTGGAATGGCACCGATTATACCTCGGTCGTCGGCGCGATTATAAATACAGGGCCAAAATTTAGTTCTGGTTAGACAAAAAGAATGAGAGAGTTTTGAGCATCAAGCCCGAGCATCATCTATCAAGCGAAAGTGAATTCTATCCAGATCAATCCCTGAGAGGAGTACCATTACTCTGCTCCTACAACATCGACATCGTGAGCCTCCATCGATCTCTTGGTGACTCTGCTCCTGCATCTAGCGAAGGTGGAGCTTTGTCAGTATCCCTACAGCTCCTGCAGATCCAGCGGACATTGATGATCTAGCCTTCATTGTCCATTTCTCAACCTTCCTGCAATTTTCCTAGTCGATGCCGACCCGATCCGATCGACCGATCGATCGATGATCCTAATCGATGCCGATTCACCCAATCGACACCGATCGGCCTGCAGATAGGTAAAAGAACTCAGGTAACACAAATCCAACATTGTTTTCATAGTTTCCTATTTTCTATTGCTTTTCCCACTGTTTACATTCTGTCTGTCATTTTTAATCAGAAAATCTAGACATTTACTTACATCTTTTATCATGTATGCTTCTTTCTTTAATTGAAAACATGGACTGACATCCACTGAGGGAGCTTATCGCTTCTGGACCCGCTTTTCGGGCAGTCCACCCAAATATCTTTTAACGTTGTCTTTTTCTGTCAAGTATCTGTGTCTCATAGGTTTCTCGGATCTACTTTGCAAGATTGCTCGTGTGCACCCATTTTGTCTACATCGGCTTTCTTTTCCACCTACATCTTCGGATCTTGTCTTATCTATCAGGTATTGATTTCATTTGAGTTTTTCAGGTTTTTGTTTAGTTTGGTACATTAACTTGGACAGGTAACAAGCATGCAAAATTCTTGATCTACATTCTGGCACACCCGGTGGGACCCAACCAAAGTCCCCTATTGGTAAGTTCATTTCTTTTCCAGTTTTGAGCTTTTGTTCTTTTTCTTCACTTGATTTTCATCAGTTTTCCTTAAGCATTTCCTTCCTTCATTTTGGTCTTGCTTCTTTCATTTGTAATTTGCAAAGTCAAAGTTTTTCTTTCTTGCAAATCTAAATCCCAATTTCTATTTCAAAGATTAGTAAATCTTTCATTTGATTTCAAGATTGCATTTTTGATTCATCTCTTTATGCAAAATTGTTATTTCCTTGAAAGTTTTCTAGTTCCTTAAATAGAAATTTTCATTCTACTATTATCTGGATATATCTTTCTAGATTTGTTTGTGTGTTTGCTTAACCTTTTCTTGTGGAGCACTTTTCTTGTTCATGGGATTGTTCGAGGGGAAGAGCTCAACAACGCACTTTTTGAAGTCCACACACCTTGGAGAGCTAAATCTACAGGTATTCCTCTTTTACGGTGTTTTCTCCTTTTTAAGAACTTAAAAAGAACTTGTTTGTTTGTTTTCTATCACATTCAAACATTTTGATTTTGGTGCTTAAAAATAATTTAATCACATTTGGGAAAGAACTTGTTTGACTTGTCTTCATCGAAATCAAACACTTCATTTTTAGTGCTTAAAAAGAACTTCTTCTTTGTCATTTACATTTGTATGTTCTTCATCTAGTTTTCTAAATAGGTTGGAAAATTGATCAAAATCGGTAGTGACACTATTTGATTTTTATTTTTCACCCTTGCACACAAAGCCAAAATCACTAGGTATTAAGCATTTAAACAAAAATTCCTTCCCTGGCCTCACCTACTTGGAAGTGACATCCAAGAGGAAGAGCCTACGCGGTACTCGGGCCGCACTATAAATTCACGGAAGTTCTGGTATATATTGGCAAAGCACCCGACTCCCTTATCGCAGCGGTGTGTGAAGTGTGGGGGTAGGCCCCTATATCAAGCCACGTACCGGTCTTTTACTGAAGTGCCTTCGGGACTCCTCACCAAAACATTCCCCAAACCATCCTTAGTTTGGCTATCTGAGTAGTTCCTGTTCTAAAAAGCCTTCCCTAATATTTTCTTTCTTAAAAGCATGAAAACTTAAAAGAGATAATCACCCACGCTACTTGAATTGTCTATGCATTAGTTAGGACAATCTCCTTTTTTCTATATTTCTACTTGTTTATGATGGTCATCACCCGGTTACAATCTAGAAAAATGGCTCAATTGGCCCCTTCTTCATCCGAGATCACCACTAATGTGGATGTTTCGCACCCCTCGGGTCTTCCTCGGGACCACTTGTTAGTTGGTTCCCCATCTTGGTCATATAATCCTTTCTATCATCCTAAAGCGATCCCATCACGTCCAGCTTCCCCCAGTCCTTCAGAGGTATCATCTACTTCTGATATAGAGTATGTTCCTCATGGAGATCCTAAATTTCAGGCTCCTTGATCACAATCCGGTAGCCCTTATGGACTATCTAGTGCATAAGTCTGTTTGAATATCTGATCAGGGACCACCAATCCAACAAGTTTATGATTATTCTCATGAACCATCCCAGCTTTTATAGAATAGTTAGCATACTTTTTCTCACCTCGAACCACGGAAGAGGGTGGCACATCTATGCCTCCTTTTTCTCTTCCACCACCATGTCGACTGGTTCTCAAATGATCTTGCCTATCCCTAGTGCCATGGCTACCTCAGCTACTCCACAACCTACTTTTGAGAGGCCCTCTTCTTTAGCTATGATGGGTGCATCCACACTCTCAGATTGTTGTTAATTCTTCTATGCCATCTATTACATCTCAGGGTCAGTACCTCTCTATGAATCAACCCCCTTCTACGAGTCAGTTGGTTCCTTCTTCTCATCCTCCAGTTGGTCTTTCTTCCAATGCTCCAGCGATAGTGACCTTTACCCATCCTCTGGCATCGGCACCCTTAATAACCAATCCGGTAGTCAAAAGCCTCATTCAGACTTTGTTCCCCACCATGTCCAATCAAATCAACACCCATGTTCCTCAATCCATTCCGATTCAGTCGACAAGTGTAGGAGCCCACCAATCACAGGCTCCATCTTTCATTCAACCACCTTTCTCTCAACCACTTGTCATCTCACAGCCTATTTATATGCAGGCTCCTTCACAACAAATACCTCACCAGGCATCACCTAGAATGCCTGGTTATTCCTCTTATCATCTTGTTAATCAGCAGATGAATCCCCATTAACACCTCAACAAAATCTACCATTCACTTCTTATGCAGGACATACCAACATGCCTCCTCCTCAATCTGACATCGTCCAAATTCTTTTCAAGAAAATCACAGACCTAGAAGCCTCCACCAAAGGGGCTCTCGCCCTTCATACTCTTTTGAAGAAGTGTGTAATGAACCGATTCATCCATCAGTGGCTTTTAAGCCTTATCCTCCCCAATGGGAACTTCCTAAGTTCTCAAAATTTCATAGTCGGGAGGATCCTCAACAACACCTGCGAGCATTCAAACACGCTTGCTACCTTATAGTCCAGGATCAGGAGCTTATGCTCCATACTTTCCCTATGTCTCTAGCAGGGCCTGCTTTAGACTGGTATAATAACATTCCCCAACACTCCCTATTTTCTTTCTCTCAATTAGCTCAGATGTTTGTTGAAAACTTTTCAATAAATATCACACATAAGATCTCGATTACAGATCTTTATAACATTCATCAATTCGATGATGAGTCTATTGCAGACTTTGTCACTCATTGGAGAGGTATAATAAATCAATTGTCTTTCTCCCTCCCTCAATCTCAACAGATCGAGTTGTTTACTCGATCTTGTGCTAATCATATTTCTTCCACTTTAAGGATTCAAACCTTTCACACATTTGAAGAAGCCTTTACGATGGCACGCAAACTTGAGTCCCATGCCATTGAACAAGGGAAGTTAAAACTTCACTCTAAATCTAAACCAGATTTTTCTCGGTTTACAAAATCAAACCCTTCCACTTCTAACAAAGACAAGAATCGGGGTCCACCAATGCTATCATATTAAAAACATCACGAGCCGATAACACTTCTAATCAAACACCATGGAGAGACTCTTCATCTTCTCGAAAAGGACCCTCGTCATCTCGATCTTTTACTTCATTGGGGAATCATATGCTTCTATCTTAGAAAAAATGTTGGAAGTTCACATGATCGAACTTCCCCTATTAGAAATTTTGATGAAAGCCAAGAATGACCATTCTAGTATAGGGAAAATGACTTCTGTCATTATCATAGAACCAAAGGCCATGACATTGAATGATGTCAGACCTTCAAAAATCTTGTCCAAAAATTCATTGATAAAGGTGAGCTCATTCTGGATAACCCAAATGCTCCCCCAAATCAGGCACTTGATGTCTTTAAACAACCTTTTCCCAATCATTCCCCAAACAATGATGCTTCAGGGTCTCAAAAACCAAACACTCATACTATCAGCTTCATCTCTACTGAAGAATCTTCTTCTAAACCTAAGCCATCTACAAACACGTCGAACCAATCAATCAAAACTTCCTCCCACTCCGTTAATCTCTGAGATTCCACCATCTTTAGACAATTCATCTTTGAATATTTCCTCCATTGTTAGAGATGGATTCATCTCTCTCTTTCTTTATCTGATCTTCCATCCATGCCGAGACAAGTGTCATCCTCATCTGTCTCATCATCAGACATTCTTTCGATGCTTGAGGCATTTACATCCTTCAAGTTTCCACTACAAATACATCTACTTCTGTTTCTCCCATTTTTTCACCATGACTATGCCATTGGTAAACATACCTATAGTCATACCAACTTCTCTACCAATGGAAGCATCTTCGATTTTGACTCTTCCATTTCCTTTCCTACAGTAGTTACACCCACAATTACTTGTACAAAAGTATCTTCCTCACAGGGAACCACTTCTTCATCATCCACTTCTTCCATCACCGATGTTGCCTTGCCTATTAAGGAAAAATCTAAAGAAATAGCACCGGCACCTACACTTTCGGTTCCTGAACTTAAACCGAGACAACTAAAGTCTAACATTGCATCATCAGTACCTCACCATCTCCTTCCCCCGAAAAGGTTACAATCACCTTATGCGGTTGAAGTTGTCACCATCCCCAAAAAAGGAAAACCAATATTTCAGACTATTAAGACTCTTGGTGCTTTCCCTCAAAAATCTCTCTCCACGCCTCATAAAAGATTGGATTTATCCACTGAGAAGGCATCTTCTTCTACAACACCATCAAAACCATCATCTTCTTCTACAACACCTTCTTCACCGGTGCCTCGTAAAGTGGATTTACCCACTAGAAAGGCATCACCTCTTTTATCAGGACCATCATCTTCATCACCAAAAGCCAAGGCACCCTTTGTTCCTCCTATCAGACCTATTTTGGGAGCTCCTCCCTCATCTAAATCAGTCTTATCTAAATCATCATTTGTTTTGACCAAGCAGCCTTCTTCATCTCTGAAGACCACAACACTTGTCACATCTTCATCTTCTTCAAAATCTATCTTAGGAGCTCCTCCTCCACCAAAATCAATCTTGCCTCACTTACTTCCATCTCAGGCACCCAAGGCTACTTCTCCCGATGTCTAGAAAAGCAAAAATGATCCCTAAAAATACTGTCAAACCAGACATGTAGATTCTTTTACCTCGATAGTCTCTATTAAGGAAAAAGAGGCACCTTCATCATCTCTGTCCTCATCTTTGTCTACTGGATTCTATACTAAAATTCTTCACCAACTTATCCAATCTTCATCCATATCTCTTCCTCTCGATCAAACCCTATAATCCTAAAGGAGTAAAACCTTCCTGGTTCAACTCTGATTTGATTTGTGCTTACCACCACGCACTCCAGGACATGACACCGAGGGATGTAAAGCCCTTCAATCTGTCGTTAGCAGTCTCTTGGAAGAAAGTGATCTTCTGCTGGAAGAGGAGGAGGAACAAGTATCTCCTATCATCTCAACTACATCTGAGCCTGAACGGTCTACCCAGACCTCTAATTCTATTAATTCCACTCCGGATGATCTTCCACCTTCTCAAATCGACACAATTCATATCACCACTAGAGCACAACAGTATGATAATCTATCATCATCTACATCTCGGCCATGGGTTGTCATTTCTGCAGCCCCTGAAGGAGTTCCTCCTTCCTCATCAGCCTCGAGACCTCGGGTCTCTATTCATGCTTCACCTCGGGCTCAGATTCCCATGTCAGTTGAGGAAAGTGTTATGAAACAACTTACCCATGCTCCGGTCAAAATGTCTCTTTTTGACCTCATTCAATCATCTCCACAGCATCACCAGGCTCTGATTGATAATCTATGTCATATCACGTGAATTCAGATGAGCCCCAGCCTTTTGAGATGGTTGTTGGATTGAATAGACCATCAACCACCATTTCCTTTGAGGATTAAAATTCCTCCCCTTTCTTCTGAGGATTTAGAGGCTCCCCTCTTTATCACAGTTCAAATCAACAACACTACGTTAAAACACTATGATCGATAGTGGTGCTGCACTCAACATCATTTCCTCTCACACATTCGAGCAACTTAAGTTACCAAAGAACGTAGTGTCACCACCACCTTTCACCCTTCGATCATTTAACGATCAACTGGCGGTTACTTTAGGAACTGTGGTCCTGCCCATTCGGGTAGGTAAGAAACTACTTCACGAGCTTTTTTACATTGTTGAAGGGAAATTCCACTACAATATGATCCTCGGACACTCCTGATTCATACAATGCATTGCATCCCATCAACCCTCCATCGATGCTTAAAATATCAGTATGAGGGAAAAATCTATACTCATCCAGGAGATCCTTTTCCTTCCACACAATGCGACATGACCACAGGGTCTACCCCTCTAAAGGAGAATGCTTGTTCTCCTGACGAGGCTTCATCCTCTTCCATACCTACAACAAAACTACCAGATTTACAAAATCTGGAAGAGACGTTGCAGCATTTTTTGCTAGGAGAGCTTCCTCTTCTCTCTTTTGACGCCCATCTCAAACCTAATGAGTATGGTAGACCAGAAAAAAACAACTTAAATATCAGCCAGGTCTTGGTCACATCATCACCATTGGTCTACCCAATCAATAGACTAACTTCATTTACGGTGGTCTTGATACACCTCACTATCACCTGATTCTCCCCTAGGGCCAAACCCTATTCAACAGGGTTTGATTGTTTACAAAATCCCGCATTCACAAAAACTTATTTATATCGATGCGCGTGGAAGGGCTTTGGCCTGGGAAAGTATGAATAGGGTGTGCATGACCTCGCGTCCATTCCAACTCTTAAACCACATCAAAAATTTGGTTTAGGATTTAAACCTCTCTCAAAAGCCACCATCACCATTCTCGATGAGCCTCTTTCCATTGAGGAACCATCTTCTCCCACCAGGTCAGAAGCATCACTTGATGTGGATGACACCATTTCCATCCCACCTAACTTTTTTTTTAGTCAATACCATTTCCATAGGTCCATTGACCTATAAAACTAATGGCAAATCCACTTCCATACCATTAGTCTTCCCTGAAATAGTTGGAGATGACTCTCCCACTATCAACACTATCCACTGTGGATGATGATTTTGTCCTCACCTATCTGGGGGCAGAGGATTCTTATCTTCCTAAAACCATTCCTTCTACATACATCTACGCTTCTCAATGAAGCCACTGTCGACCTTAATATAGGGACTTCTAAAGACCCTCGCATCATTAAGGTCGGCCAATCTCTTAATCCACAGGAGTTAGGAGACTTCACCACCTTTCTTTCCAACCATCACCAAGCTTTTTCTTGGTCATATGAAGATATGCCAGGACTCGATCCTGATATTGTGGTCCACAATATCGTTACTCTTCCAGACATCAAACCGGTTAAACAAAAATACGTAAAATGCACCCTCGTGTAGCCCTTCTTGTTAAAGAAGAGTTGCGAACTTGCTTTCTTTCTACTAACTTCATCCAACCCATTGACTATCCACAATGGGTTTCAAATGTAGTACCAGTAACCAAAGCTACTGGGAAAATTTGAATTTGCACCGACTTCCGGGATCTTAATCTCACTTGTCCGAAAGATGATTTTCCTCTACCTAATATCGACCAACTCATGGATTTAACTGCAGGTCACGAGATGCTTTCTCTTATGGATGGTTTCTCTGGATATAATCAAATTCTCATCACACCAGAGGACCAGCATAAGACTTCCTTCATAACTCCTTGGGGACTTTTTGTTATCGTGTCATGCCTTTCGGTCTTAAGAATGCAGGAGCAACCTATCAATGAGCAATGACCTACATCTTCCATGATCTCTTACACAAAACTATGGAAGATTATGTCGATGATCTCCTCGGTAAATCCAAATGCCATCAGGATCATCTTTTCATTCTTGCACCTCTCTTTGAGAGGCTCATTCATTTTTGTCTTCACCTAAATCCATCTAAATGCGTGTTTGGCATTCTCACTTGGTAAAACTCTTAGGCTTTATCATTTCTATTAGGGGCATTGAAGTTGATCCCACAAAAATAAAGGCTATCCTTGAGATGCCTCCCCCTTCTAACTTAAAACAGCTCCATGGTCTTCAAGGATGCCTTCAATCAGTGTGTCATTTTATCTCACAACTATCAGACCATTGTCAACCTTTTCATCATCTCCTCCATAAGAATGTTCATTTTGAATGGGATGAGCATTGCCAAAAGGCCTTTGATGATCTCAAAGCTTATCTTCTTTCTCCACCTGTGCTTACACCTCCACGTGAGGGGGAGCCATTCTATCTTTATATTTCTATGACTGACCATGCTTTTGGAGCCATGATCTCACATCGGGATGCTAACGGTAAAGAACAAGCCATCTATTACATCAGTCACACTCTTCATGAGTATGAAACACGCTATTCTGAAAGCTGAAAAATTGTGTTGTGCTCTCTTCTTCGCACTTCTAAACTTCATCACTACCTCCTTAATCACAAAACTTATATTGTTACAAGTGTCAATCCACTCAAGACAATGCATGCAAAACCATATCACAATGATCGTATCACTCGTTGGCTCATGCTCATGACAGAGTTTGATCTCGAGTTCATCTCGCAAAAATCTATCAAGGGTCAGGTCATTGCGGATCAATTAGCTGATACTCCTCTTCTAGACACTCAAATTCCCCTTGCTCAATTCCCAGATGAGTACATCCAACAAATCAATTTTGGTCTTTCTCCATTTAAAATAAAACTCTTCTTTGATGGGTCCAAATGTCAGCAAGGGGGAGGTGCAGGTTTCATCATGATTCCTCCTTGGGGTGCACCTATCCCGGTCACACACAAACTTAACTTTGAGTGTACCAATAATATGGCCAAATATGAAGCTCTTGTTTTAGGTCTTCAAAATGCCATTAATCTTGGCACTCACCATATCGACATCTTTGGTGATTCTGAGCTCATCATTAATCAAGTCACTGGTGTCTATCAATGCAAAAATGATATCCTTCAAAAATATCACGATATCGTTCTCTTTCAACTTCAATCTTTTGATAAATTTACTATCCAAGCTATTCCTCACACTGTGAATCAATTCACGCAGATACAATGGCTTCTTTAGCCTCACTTATTCCACCTTTTACCAAGACTCGTGACTTTATGTGGTTGTTTAGCATTTAGACCAACCATCTCATCTCAAGTAGTTGACTTCAATCAACGCCATCACAACCAACACTCAAGATGAGTGGTATCAACACATTTTTGATTATCTATCCCATTCAGTGCTTCCTCTAGATCTGACTTCCAATGGTAGAAGATCTTTTATCCTACGTGCTAATCGCTATACTATTCTAGGTGGAATCCTCTACAAACGTGGTTTTGATGGTATTTTTCTTCGGTGCCTCAAAACCCTGAATCATCTAAAGCCATCCAGGAAGTCCATGATGGTATCTGTGGTGGACATTTTAGTGGCTTGGCCATAGCTAAACGCATCTTACGTTTAGGTTATTATTGGCCTTCTCTTAATCGAGACTATTGTGAATACACTAAGAAATGTGTCAAGTGTCAACAACATTCCAATCTTACACATATCCCTAGTCAGGCTTTGCAACCTATAAGGATTTGTGGCCTTTTTCACAATGGGGTCTTGATCTCATCGGTCTCATCAATCCCCACTCTTCACAACATCATCACTCTATCATTACTACCACAGAATACTTCACTAAGTGGGTGGAAGCTATTCCTCTTTCATCACCAAAGCTAAACCCATTGTTGATTTTGTCTATCAACACATCATTTGTCACTTTGGTGTCCCACACAAACTCATCACAGAAAATGGTAAATCTTTCAAAAACATCAATTTGTAGAACCTTTGTGATGCTTTCAATATCAAACTCAGCTTTTCTTCTCCATACTATCCCCAAGCTAACGGCCAGGTGAGGGCTTCCAATAAAACTTTGCGTAATATCCTCAAAGGTAACTAGTCGAGCTGGTAGGGATTGGCATTTACATATCCCTTTTTCTCTCTGGGCTTATCGGACTAGCATTCATACTCCTACTGGTGCTACTCCCTTCTCTCTCATCTATGGGTCTGAGGTTGCTTCCTTCCTTTGGAAGTCCAGATCCCATCTCTTCGTGTCTCTCTCAGAGAATTTGTCTCTGATGAGGACTATCATCAAAATCATCTAGCGCAGCTTGAGTTGCTCGATGAGTGGCATCTCAATGCTCTTGAGCATCATCAAGTCTATCTTGAGCATGTCAAATGTGCTTATAACAAGCACTTGCAGCACCGTGACTTCAAAGTTGGTGATCTTGTTCTTAAAGAAAACCAAAATGTCACTACACTAGAAAGGAGTCAGCGTGGTAAGTTTGCTCCTAACTGGATGGGTCCGTACGTAGTCACTCATAAATATGGGTCTGGGGCTTATCATCTATCTTCCATGGATGGTGTACCTGAAATGGAACCTCTTAATGCTTTGCATCTAAGGCCCTTCTATTGTTAAAATCTATCTTACACGATCTTGGTCACAAAACAGATCTTTCATCCATCTACAACCAGTCATGCATTATTTTGTAGTGATTTGGAACTATGTGGTTCTCCATGTTATGTCTTTTCTACCTTAAATATGAGTACCGCGGCTCTACTCATGGCATTTTTCTTATGGATATGTTCCTCCTCATGGTAGGAACACCTTAATCACTACTTCATCTATCCTAAGTGTTTATCTTAATCGAATCTACTCGGGGCATGAGTACGTGTTTGTATACATTTTCTTCCCCTCTATCTGATCTATCTAGTCTAAACTCAACTTCTTTCAAAAAAAAAAAAAAAAAAATGCTATCCTAAAATTCCAAAAGATAGACTGATCCCTCGAAGGACAACTATCCATGCCTTATCAAATAAATCAAAAAGTATAGACCATTCCCTTGAAGGATGGCTATCATCAAATTCAAAATACAGACCGCTCCCTTGAAGGATGGCTATTTATTTCATGGAATTTTCAAGGCTTCTCATTTGATCAGCCTTTGCAGTAACAAACTTCCTCTTCGGCTAGTTTGTTCACTTTTTAGCATCATTGAAAGACTTCTGTATCAATCAGTCTTTCTATATCTAGCAAACTTCCCATTTGATCAGTTTTTCTTTCAAAAAAAAAAATCATGAAGCTGAGATATAAGACCTTTTTTGATCATATGGAGACCCTATTTTCCCAATATGAGCACGTATTCTATCCTTCATATATTTTGACAGATACATACTTACTTCTCATTCCATCTACCTCCTAGATCTGGTTTGTGACTAACTAGTGTCAGGTTCATTTTAACCTCATATATGGCCTTATGTGCATTGTCTTTTTGCAGTTTCTATCAAGGTCTCTATTTATGGTTGGTTAGGAACCTAACTTATCATTCTTTTTCCTATCTAGGTGTATTGCTTTTTATTTCTAATCAAGGATAATATCATTACATCCTTTGTTGTCACAAGGAGCATTTCCCATTATTATTTGTTGTTCATCCAATTAAATTGACATTTAACATGTTAATTTAGTCAAATCTATCATCTATCTATACTCATCTTATCTACTTTATCTAAAAACACATCAAAGCATGTATTAAAAACACATGTGAATCCATCTATCTATTTCATTTAAAATTAAATTAACATCTTAAACATGTTTATTTTATCAATCTATCAATCACATCAAATCACATCACATCTATCATCTATCCTCTAAAAACATTTATCTATGTCCATCAAATTAGACTACATCTATCTATATCTATCAAAATTAAATGCATAAGTACAATCACATAACACAAAAATGATGAATATATATATATATATATATAATGATGATATATATATATATATATATATATATATATATACATGTGTGTCTGTACAAAAAAGAATGGATGGCTTTCAATCAAGCCATCTATATCATACATCAAAAATGCCTTCAAATCGAGGCTACATCAGTATATCATACAAAAAATAACATATCTATATCGTAAAATCGGATAGGTGGAAGACACTATCTCCTCCACCCTCCTCTGGCCCAGGTTGTCTCTCCTGGCCACCTCCTATCGAGCTAGAAGCACCTACTACTGGGGCCCTGCCACCACCTCGATCTCTCCTGCTCCCACCCTCCGATGCACCACTAGCTGCTGGCTATCGCTGATCTCCTCCTCACCATAACGAGGCACATCAGGGGCATGTTGTGCCAAGGCATCCTCATAGTATCTCACCTCGGCAAGGAGAGCCTGATAGGTGCTCAGACTCACCATACTAGGTGCTCATAATGGTGCTGTTGCTGCTTGCTGGTGGTGGTGGCCCTCCTGATGCCACACCCTGTGACCCGGACTCTGAAGTGGTGCCTGTATCACCGTATTTGGCCCTGAGGGCCTCTCTATGCCGATGGTAGTGATCCCTCTACTATCACTATATCTCACTCCTGACGTGTTGTATCTCTCTCTAATATCAGTGCATCCCTCTCCTCCATCAGAGCTCTAATCTCCTCGAGGGAAGCCTGGTGTGCGTGTCAGAGTCAGCATGCTCTCCCTCCAGTCTCTCCAGCACTGCTGGCTATGTCCTCCTCATCTGCATCTATGGATGTTGGGAGGTGTCATGGTAGCTCTGTGGAGTACCATGCCATGTAGCCATCATCCACTCCTACATCATCATCACTATCTGTGGAAGGTGGGGCCTCCCTCAGTGGATCTTACCAGGATCAAAATCGGCAGATCGGTCTCTCTGTTGTCCCACCTGTATGGCATATATGTGGTCGGGACCATCAGTACTAAACCAAACTACCTCAGTACCACCCATATAAATGGGATGCACTCCCACATATCTGGCCTATGGCCCCTAACCACCCTGCTCCATCTCAGCTCCACCAGGTGAGCATCCGATTGCCCATGTCGGGTAGACCCGATATGGTCTCCAAATGACCTACTCTAGTGTCAGCGTCCTGAATCACTCAGTATACCACTCTGCAGATCTCCCTGTATCTCCCGGGGCCATGTCTTCCCACCATCACTGGAATCCATAATCAAGGGCCCCCTCTGCTACTGGCATCCATGGAAGCCCTGATGGCCTGATCACTGCTATATGCTCATATGCCCAATGGAGCACAAAGCTAACATCGATACCTGTCACCTACCTGTGGTGTACATCCATAGCTCATGATATATCTATGCTACTAGGGCATCGGCAAATGTGAACACCTGCCTGAACTCCAGGATGTCACAAACATAGTCTAGTAATAACAATGGAAATCTCCCACCTCCTGAATCTGGTAGAGAAAAATAAGAGATCACCATCTGAATCAGTCGCTATCCATCTACTCCTGGCATCATCCTATCTATAATGTGAGGCTATCCTCACCACCCCGGACACTATCTCTAAATCATCTACCCTATCTCCATATAATCGTCCCAGGGCCCTCTGCTGCTGCTCTCGTGGAGTGATCTCTATCGGGTCCCCGGTGATCGGCAGCCTCAGGATCCTATATATATCCTCATGGGTGATGGTCATCTCACCCATCTGAACCAAAAAAGTGCATGTCCTGCTGTCCCATCACCGTATCAGTGCTCGCATCAACTCTACATCTCGAGGCACCCATCGGTAGTAATGGAAGCCCCCGAGCCCAGGCTAGCTCTAGGTGACGCCAATCCACATCACATCACATCAGGGAGAATGGTCTCTAAAAGCTCGGAATAACATCCCACATATGTAAAGCCTCTCGTGCCTACATCACATGACATCATGGATGGTGTTAGCTCTCATTTATCCAAATCCAAACATCAAAAACACATTCTACCACTTTCTTCAAGTCTAATCACTCCAATCGGCATCGATTGAGTTCAATCGACGTCGATCTAATTTAGTCGACGTCGATTGAAATTCCAATCGTGCCGATTGAACCTAATCGGCGTCGATTTTTCCAATCGACGCCGATTGAAAGGCGAGTGCCCAAAACACTCTGGCCTCTCATTTATCCATTTTTTCCTAAAAACTAGCATCCTAGTATGCTATTTAATGATAAAAATATATACCAAGTTCAGGTAGATCCACTTACCCTAGGTCATGTCCTCTTCCACTTCTGGCTGCTCCCAGAGGCTTCCATGTTGCTCAAAATCAATTTTTGACTCTCTCTAAATCAATCGTCGTGGTGTAAATAAATCGTTCACGTTTTCCTTTCTCCTATTTATATGGGCTCGGTATGGTCGGCACCATTTTTATGGTCGGCACTGATTGGTTTAGTCAATGTTGATTTTGGCTATATCGACGCCGATTGAGGCCCATCATTGCCGATTGGTTGCAATTTTGCCTTTCCACATCACTTTCTTCCATCTCCTCATCTTTTTTCCAAAGTGTTGATGCTTGGCTTATTTATCTGATCATTATTATGCCCTGAGTGTTGCCTTTTGGCACATATTTTGATATTATCACCCATTTTGAGTCTTTTCCCTATACATGGGTCACTCACATTTGTGGCAGCTTAAAGATAGCAGGTCTATAGGCACTAACGTCATCTACCTGGTTCATGCAGACCATCTGGTTGTCCCTACCAATGTGTCACTCTTTAGTTGCTACTATTTTGCAGCCTTCCTTCCACTCATGGGTCTGTAGGTACTAACGTCATCTCATATGAAGACCATCTAGTCTTCCCTACCAATGTGAGGTCCTTAGGTTGCTACCTTTTTTTGTTTTTTTCATGCATCATCAATAATCAGATTCCTCCAGATATCTAGTTGGGGCATCCTGCATTCTCATCTACCTTTTTCAAACTCGGGATCGGTTGGTCTTTTGGGATTCATCCCATCCCTAGTTTGAGGGGGATCACATCATCACTTTTCTTTCTTCCTTTCTTCCAACTCCTTGTTTTTTTGTCTTGCAACTTTGCTTATCGCAAGTTACTCAACAAAAAGGGGCAGAATGTAGACACCTAAAATTGGTTACCCAATTTAGTGTCCCCGCATCTTTACCTTCTCGGGTAACCTGGGGCACCTTTATATCATCACTTTGGAGTATTAATTAAATTAAACATCTATCCTAAGTTTATTATACCCCATTGTGTTTTACCCATGGATAATTAAATATTAACTATTTAATTACACTTTTTACATGTATCTTAACCGCTTATCTACCCCATATCAATTCCTAACCTCCCATATCAATTCTATCCATCTATCCCCCTATTTCTCCTCCCCCAAACCATGCAATGGGATATTTCCCATATTTGAGTCAAAGGATCACTTTCATCTTTCCAAAAACATCCTTTTTGGCCATTTTGGGAGTTGTTCACGATCGGCCGATTTGGTACTCGGTCGATGCCGATTTTTCTTAAATGGTGTTGATTATACCTGGTCGGCCGATTACAAATACAGGGCCAGAATTTAGTTCTAGTTAGACAGAAAGAATGACAGAGAGTTTTGAGCATCAAGCCCGAGCATCATCTATCAAGCAAAAGTGAATTCTTATCCAGATCAATCCCTGAGAGGAGTACTGCTTTACTCTCCCTACAACATCAATCACATCGTGAGCCTCCATCGATCTCTTGGTGACTCTGCTCCTGCATCTAGCAAGGTGGAGCTTTGTCAATATCCCTACAGCTCCTGGATATCCAAAGCAAACATTGACGATCTAGCTTTCATTGTCCATTTCTCAACCTTCCTACAATTTTCTCCTAGTCGACACCGCCAATTGTTGATGCCGATTGATCCTATCGATCCGATTCACCCATCACGCCGATTTTCCTAATCAACTCGTAACCTAGATTCACCCAATCGATTGCCGATTTACATTCGATTCGTCACTTTTAATTAAAAAATCTAGACATTTACTTACATTTCTTTATCATGTATAAAAAACGAACATCCGGGTAACACAAATCCAACATTGTTTTCACAGTTTCTCTATTTTTGGATTACTTTGCAAGCTTTCATGTGCACCCATTTTCTACATTTTCCTTTCTATCTACATCTTTGTCTTATCCATTTTTAATCAGAAAATCTAGACATTTACTTACATTTGGTGCTTTTATCATGTATGCTTCTTTCTTTAATTGAAAACTAGAAAAAGTGTGGGGAAGGACATCCACCAAAATGGGTAAAAGGTATCAAAGGAGCTTATCGATGTCGGTTAAGTAATGACCGACGTTGGTTGGACTAGGGAATGCCATGACTTCGATCGTGTGAATGTGGGTATATAAATAGGAAAAATCCATATAAAATATCTTATGGCTAATGAAAGCCAGTCTTTGTACATTGACATCATCGAGGTATTAAGGAACTAATGCCGAGTTAGAATGGATTGGTGATGGTCGGGAGTAACTTAAGGTGCGATTAGGGTGAAAGGGATAGAGGTCTAGGAAGGGTAAGGGGAAAGGTTAGGTAAAGTGGGTAAAATAGATAGCGGGTGAGGGGATGGGAAGAAGGGAGGGGTTGAAGGTCAATGTTGGGTAAAATCAAGTTTTAATAATGTGTGTGATTGGTTGAATGTAGGCCGTGGAATAGCTATAGATGAGAGATCGAGTACTACCCTTGTTGATGTCGGTGCGATCAAGTGTTACTTTGCCGATGAATGAAGGAATGTGATGGACACTAGCTTGATAAGAGTGAGATGTTACAGGGAACATAGTCCAAGAACTAAATTTGATGGTCTCCCTCATCGAAAAATGGGACTCAGCGACCAATACCTTCCATCTACCGATGGGTGAGATCATAGTCACCCTGGAGGATGTGTACAGGATCCTGTGGTTATCGATAGTGGGGACGTAAGTGTATTCAATCTCCTCAAAGGCATCTGAGGAGTTGATGTTGAATATTTTTGGTGAGGGGATGGAAAATATTAGGTTCCATAGTGTGAGTCTAAGCTATGGGGAGATGTATGCATCCCATCCTAAGGATATGAGGCTAATTGTTCTTATTATGAAGGCAGTGTGCTATTTTTCACCGCCCGAGATGTGGAGGGTGGGAGATTCCCATGGGTGCTGATGGGGTCCTCCATGACATGATGGAGGAGAGGACCCACTTTTCTTGGGCACCAACATACTTGGTGTAGTTATATAAGGATTTATGGGCATACAGAGATTACGTCCATTCAAATTTATATTTCACCTTTCTTCTCCACAACTAGGCATATGAGCACATTGTATGTGTGAGGCCTGTTATCCAAAATGTGCCCCTTACTCATTTTGTGGCTAACTCCTTTCATTCTTCCCTCTCTTTTTCTTTTCAGAACTCAAACTTTACGGATATGGAACCATTGGATAGAGCTCTTTCTCAACTTTCCGAGAAGGTAAAGTTTTCCTCCTAACTCCATGTATTTTTGAAGTTATGGCTCGGTGGAGTTTTTGTGGAAAAGTTTCCTTGAAAGGCCCGCGCCCAATGAAATGGCACCACATGTCCAAGGAAGTAGCAGGGGTTCAAAGGAAATCTTGGTTTTTTTACCAAGTGTTTGGAAAAGTTTTCAAAAGGGATATTGTTATCCAAAATGTGCCCCTGCTCATTTTTGTGGCTAACTCCTTATGTTCCTACCTCTCTTGTGCCTCAGTCTTCATTTTTTGATTTTAGGCACTCAAACCTTTTTGAAGATGGCACCATCAGATAGAGCTCTCTCTCTGCTTTCCAGAAAGGTAAAGTTTGCCTCCTAACTCCTCGTATTTTTCAAGTTATGGCTCGGCGGAGTTTTTGTGGGAAATTTTCCCATTGGAGGCCCGCGACCAATAGAATCAAGTGCCATGTGGCAAGGAGTTTGGAGGTCGGAGGTGAACTTGGAAAATTTTCCAAGTTTGGGTCGAAGGTTCAAATGGAAAATTTTTCCCGTGGGGCTGCGGACCAATCACAAAGTGTCACACGTGTCATAAGGGGAGGCATAGTGAAAAAAATGCTAAGTGTTTGAGCGGAAAAATTTTGAATTTTAGCCCATGGCCAATAGAAACTCGCCACATGGCCAAGGAGGGTTGCAAGGTCGGGTTAAAATTGAAATGGTCAAAAATGTTAGAGCATGGGTTTGTAAGGACCTCCATGATGTTTTAATGTAGTTTCATTCAATGAGGGATGGCTCATGCATTTTCACATTTTTCTCTCTCTCGGGCTCAACCCATGTATTTGTAAAAGCCGATTTGGCTCATTTCTTGAGGGTTGAACACTTTTTGGCATAGAAAACTTCTTCTTTCACCTCCAAAGCAAGTGATTGTTGCAAGAATCGAGACCTTTTCAAGTATTTTAGCAGGTTTATACCTCTTTGAGGGTGGAAAGCAAGAGATTTTACATGGAAATGACAAAATGCAAACTCTCGTGAATGCTTTCATCCTCTGTTTGTATTGTTTTACTTCATTTTAAGACCTCTAATTGCATCTATCAACTTGTGTATGTTTTCCTTGTTACATTTCATGAATTTGTGTCTATTTATATGGCAAAAATGTTTCTACTCCTTTGGTGCATCACCATCATTAGTTAGTTTCAATTTTTGCATTTCTATCCCTTTCCCCTTGCAATTTAGAGTAGGATTAGGATCTAAACCTCTATAGTTGTGAAAATATAGATCTAAATCAGAGGAGTTTGAGGAACCAGCCTCTAATCTAGAGATTCCTCTCTCATTTTCACAAGTCCCACACTTGGAGAGAGGTTTCCATGTTGTGCAATCACACTGGATGCCTAAAACATCAATTCAGAACCTTGATTTGCATCTAGGGGTGCTGTTGATTTGCAACAACAGTTTTGGCACGCCGGGTGGGACCTTAGAGGTCTCATTTTTATTGCAGCAAAGTTGATGTGCATCTGCTGCAATTTTCTTGCTTGAAAAGAGCTATAATTTGCATATCTGGCGACTCCAAGGGGAAGAATCAACTGGTTTCAGCAGTGCAGGCCTAAAAACTCATGAGAAGAATCACCACAAGGTCAAGAGTTGGAGAAGAAGAAGTGTTGTTTGAATACCTGTAGTTATCTCCAAGAAGAAGGCAAAGAGGAAGAAGGATTCAAAGGTCTCCATCTCCACCAAACAGAACTCTCTCAACTCCTCCACTTGGTAGGCCTTTCATTCAGTCAACAAGGGTTTTAAGACCAATTAGAATGGCACAAAACAACCCCTATGTCAACTTCACAGGTAGCAGCCCACTTGCCCTCAATGCACAACATCCAATTCCAATTGCAGCCTTGAAGAACATTCCCTACTTCACTGGAGAAAATCAGACTACTCCAGGTGATCATGTTAAAGACATTGCCAATCTTTGTGCAATTCATGAAATCAATGAGATGCAAGTGGCTGTCAAATTCTTTGGCATCTTCATTCAAGGGGAAAGCATTGCAATGGTTTAGAAGCCTTGGAGCTAGTTCTATCACAAATTGGAATCAGCTATGTATAGCACTTCATGAGCAATTTGGAGAGAAGGGAGACAACTTGTCTCTTTTGGAGCAGCTGACAACCATCAAGAGAGCTCTTAATGAGCAGCTGACCGATTTCAACTTCAGATTTCAAAAGACTTGGGAGAGAATTCCAGTGGCAGTCAGACCAACAACAAAAGGTTCTTTTCTCTACTATCTCAAAGCTCTAAATTCTGATATTTCTATGTTGATTCAGTCCATGGGAGGCATAACTATCCCTATGGCTTATAGCATTGCCATTAGGGCTGAAAATTGTTTGATCCAAGCTGGCAAACTAGCCCCTAGACCTCCCATGCCATTGTTTCCAAGTTTAGAGAGTCCAAACACCAATCAAGCACCTAATTTGGCTCCTTCTCCCACTCCTAGAAATCAGAGTTCAAATGAAGCTTCTACTTCATCTCCAAGTGCCCCAAATGAGCTTCAAGAAGTCATGAAGCAATTGCAAAACCTAGGCAATGAGCTAGTCACTCTCAAGAGGCAGCAAGCCCAAGGTTTTAGACCTTCTTACCAGCCCCAAGCTCAGCCCAACAGGTAGCCATACCAACCACAAAGACCTCCTAATCCAGCTGCAAATATAAATCAAACAAGGCCTCCTGCCAATAGACCATTTCAGCCCTATAATCCAAATGCCATATCTGCCTCTAAGGCATTAGTGCCAACACAAAACAACATTGCTCAGGAGTATGATTGGTGCTTTCCATGCAATGAACCTCATAACCAATCCATGTGCTTCAATGGTGCTTTGAATCAAGCATTAATGGTGACAACTACTATGTGGAGGGTGAGGGCAGTCAAGGAAACAACCAACAACAAGAAACATTCCAACAGCAATCAGCTCCAAATGACACCACATTGGTAAATTGGCAAGCAGAGGATTTTTGTGGCATGAATCAAATGGTCTCTCAAGGTGTGGCAGCCAACACAAGGTCAAAAAGAAGGAATTTGGGTGAAGAACAACCATTAGCTCCAACTAATCTCCAACCCTCTATGGCTCCACAAATGGTTGGCAAACAAAATCCAGTTGTAAATGCACAAGGACAGCCAAGAACAGCTCCTAGGCCAACTCAAATACCAGTTGTTGCTGCCCACGTGCAAGGAGTGAATGTGCAAACAAAGGGACAGCAAAGAGATCCTTCATCACCATTCAGTATCATTGATCAGATGAAGAAGAAAAATGTTAATATATCAATGTGGGAATCCCTGTCTATCCCAGGCCAAAGAGATTTGCTACAAGCTTCCATGAAGGACTGCTAACTTCAATCAGCAAGTTCAGATGCAAGACAAAGTGCTTACAAATGCTGCCCAGCCTGAGGGGAATTATGGAGGACAGCAAGGTAAAATGTTGAAGCCCTCTCCCTTCTATGTTTCATTAATCATTGGAAATCAGCTAGTGCACAATTTCATGATAGACTCCGGGCAAGTAGGTCAAGTAATGCCTAAACAAATAGCTGATCGGCTAGGGCTCTAGTATGAAACAATATCCAAAGGGGTAGTGCAGGCTAGATGGGACAGCGATAATAGTTGGAGTGATTAAAAACTTGAGTCTTACCTTGCATGCATGTCCAAATGTTGTTGTTTTACAAGATGTATCAGTCATAGACCTTCCACCACTCTTTGCCCTTTGCTTGTCAAGGGACTTCACAACCAAGATTGGAGGATATTTGTCTGCTGATTGGTCACACATGCTGTTCAGAACGAGGTATGGAACCAAAGCTACAGTCAGGTCTGAACCTATTGCAAACTTCCACATTGAGCCTTACACTCCAAGTCAGATTAATGCCAATTGCTCAGCATTTGATCAAGAAGATCACCCAAGCACTGATGAAGCTAACACCAAGGTTGGGAGCATCCCAAATCTAACTCTTGATGAATGGGAAAACAAGGTACATTCTTTTGATCCTTATCAAGAAGTAGAAGAATCTGAGCTAGGAGTCTATTGTATACATGAAGAAAATCAGCCTATTCCTAGCATCACCAAGCCAAACCACAAGGATGACAATGAGGTATGACAGCTATTTTTTGATGGATCAAGGAGTAGACAAGGAGCGGAGGTGGAGCTATGCTTGTTTCACCTCAAGGAGTAAAGTACTATTTAGCTTTTAGATTTCAGTTTGCATGCTCCAATAACACTGCTGAATATGAAGCCTTGGTGTAAGGGATGCATTGGGAAATCAAGAAGAAAATAAAGAACTTGCAAGTCTTTGGTGATAGTGAATTGATTGTAAATCAGGTCAAGGGACAGCATGCTACCAAGAATGATCTACTCAAGTGCTACAAGAATAGGGTATGGGACCTCATGGAATATTTTGAGGGTTTTGGCATCAAATCCATTCCTAGGAAAGAGAATCAAGCTGCTGACAGGCTTGCAGTAGTAGGGGCAGCCTTTGACATTGTGGAAAGCATTCAAAAAGACAAGGTACAACCAAACATCCATGTGATTGTGAGGCCTTCAGTGCCGGATAACAATGTCAGTTGGCAAGTATTTGAGAATGACCAGCAAATCATCCATTTCTTGCAAGAAGAAGCTGAGTTCTTAGCTAAGAATCAAGAAAAACTAGAACAACAGTATGGTGACCAAGTGGTACAGCTGAGAACTAACAAGCTTCCCAAGGGACTTATCACTTTGGAGTCCATTTTTAATCCCAATGATCAGTTTAGGAAAGAGAAAGCAAACATTTAGGTCAAGAGAGAAGATTCAGTATCCATCTTGGTGGAAGAGAACAAACCATTGCAAATTGAAAGATGGCAACTAAACAAGAAAGGTATGAGTTCACTGACGTGTTTGCTTGGAGCTATGAAGACTTGAAAGGTTTCAATCCCAACTTAGCTCAACATACCATTGAATTGGATCCAAATACTAATCCTGTTAGGCAGAAACAAAGACTAGTCAATCCACACATGGAGCCTCTCATGAGGAAAGAATTAGACAAGCTGATTGAGTCAAGGATCATATTCCCAATCAAGCATTCTAGTTGGGTTGCCAACTTGGTTCCAGTCAGAAAGAAGAGTGGAGAGATCATATTGTGTGTTGACTTCAGAGACTTGAATAGAGCCTCTCTCAAGACCATTACCCACTCCCTTCCATGGAGCAAATCTTGCAAGTTGTGGCTGGATCCGAGAGGTTTTCACTACTTGATGGCTACTCGTGCTACAATCGATTATGGTGAAGGAAGAAGACTAGTTCAAGACAGCCTTCACAACCAAATGGGAACTTATGCATACAAGAAAATGCCATTTGAGCTGTCCATGTTGGTGCTACCTTCCAAAGAGCAATGGACATGGTGTTCAAAGGTTTGATTAATAACGTGGTGCTGATTTACCTTGATGATATCACTATTTTTTCCAAAAATATAGCATACCACCTCTCTCATTTGAGACAAGTCTTCACAAGGTGTAGGAGATTTGGAGTGTCTTTGAATCCTAAGAAGTGTATCTTCCTAGCACATGAAGGAAAGCTCCTTGGCCATATTGTCTCCAAAGAAGGATTAGCAATTGATCTAGAGAGGGTTGAAGCCATAAGAGCACTACCATTGCCAAGCCACAAGAAGGCCCTTTAGAGTTTCTTGGGGAGAATAAACTTTGTCCGGAGGTTTGTCCCAGATTTTGCAGCCCTTGTCAAGCCCATCACCAAAATGTTAAAGAAGAGCATGGCTTTCAAGTGGATATCAGAAGGCAAGGAGAGTTTTGAAGCAATCAAAGAAGCTATCTCTCAAGCACCAACTCTCATCAACCTAGATTTCTCCAAGGATTTCATCCTCTATGCATTTGGAGGTAATGATACTATTTCTGCCATTTTGGTACAGTAGAACAAGGACAACGATGAGCAGCCAATTTCTTTCTTCAGCCAGAGCCTAGATAACTATGAGGTGAGGTATTCTTTTATTGAGAAGCATGTCTTTGGCGTGTCGAAGCTTGAAGAAATTCAAGCATTTAGTCTCAAACAACAAGGTACAGTTGCTGGTCTCACATGTCAAGTTAAGGACTTCCTCCTCAACAAATATTTGAACGAGAAAAGGGTAGGTTGGATCACCCGTGTCATGGAGTATGACATTAAGATCAAAATCACCAAGCTGGTAAGAGGAAAAGGATTGTGTGAGCAGCTATTTTGGGGAAGCAAAAGAAGCATGCAATGAAGGAGAGGCTATTTTGTGATTTCAAGATAGCCATGAGCCATGTGGCACTCAAGAAGAAAACAATGCTGCCCCCACTCCTTGCTAGACCCAAGGTATAATGCACTTCCTAAGCACGAGCCTATGCCCTCCGGAGATGAACAAGACCCAAAGAAGACACTTCAGATTGCAGCTATCCCATATGCCATTGTTTGATGGATTTTGTTTAAGAAATATGTGAATGGAGTGTTCTTTGAGATGCATTAGCACAAATCGATTCATAGGGTGTTGGAAGAGTTCCATGGTGGATCAGCTGGTGGTCATTTTGCACCGAGAGTGATAGCTCTAAAAATCATGAAGGCTGGTTATTATTGGCCTAAAATTTTCAGTGATTGCTATGCATGGATCAAGAGGTGTAAGAATTGTGCATTCTTCATAGGAAAAGAGAGACTTGCTGCCCTTCCATTGCATCCAATCTCAGTTGACCAGCCATTCATGCAATGGGGTTTGGACTTCATTGGAGTCATTAATCCCAATTCAAGTCAAGGGCACAAATGGATTTTGACAGCCACGGACTACTTCACCAAGTGGACTGAAGCAGTAGCACTCAAAGAAGCAAATGAGTCCAGCATCTTAGACTTTTATGAGGGGATAGCAACCAGATTTGGTATACCTGCTACAATAATCTCAGATAATGCATTGGCATTCATTGGATCCAAGGTGACTGAGTGGGCTGTCAAGAATGGGATCTACCTAAGCACTTCATCAAACTATTACCCTCAAGGTAATGGCCAGGCTGAGTCTACAAACAAGAACTTGTTGAGGATCATTAGGAGGACTCTTGATGAGAATCAGAGGTCTTGGCATACCAAACTGAAATCAGCCTTATGGGCTGATAGGATAACTCCCAAGAGATCCACAGGTAACTCTCCATTCAAGCTTGTTTATGGAAGAGAGGAAATCTTGCCCATGTCACTTGAGTTGCCAACATTGGAACTCATGAAGTAGTTAGAGTTGCTAGAGTTTGGGCCCATGGAAGTGAGATATGCAGAGTTGATGGAGCTACAAGAGATTAGAAATGAGGCATCCCAAGTAATGGAGAAGAATCAAGCTTTGATCAAGAAGACCTTTGATAGGAAGGCCAAGGATAGATCTTTTCAAGTTGGAGATCTAGTGTTGAAATGGGATGCGGATAGAGCAAAAAACCGGGAAGGCATTCAAAATTTGATGCCATTTGGAGTGGCCCATACATGGTCACGAAGTGCAAGAACAACAATGCTTTCCAATTGGCTTCATTGGATGGTGAAGAACTGTAGATTCCAGTCAATGGAATCTATCTCAAGCATTGCTTCTAGAGGGAAATTCTCCACCTTGTAAATATTAGATTAGATTTTCATTCCTCCAAGTGCTTTGCACATTGTTTTGCTGTAGGTTAGTTTTGTTTCCCCTAAGTGCTTTGGCATAGCTTGCTGTCCATGGAGATGTTTTGCAGTCCTTGCTTCCATCAGGTGATATTCCATCTTCCTCCTTGCAACATTCTAAGTCGGTTGGGGTTCCAAACAGAAAATTTGATGACTCCATGCCCAATGGACTGCTTCAGGCAACTGGTACTTTCATCTAGCAGGCAGATGACCCCTCTGAGTCACCAAAATTGTTATCCAAAATGTGCCCCTGCTCATTTTTGTGGCTAACTCCTTGTGTTCCTACCTCTCTTGTGCCTCAGTCTTCATTTTTGATTTTCAAGCACTCAAATATTTCTAGAGATGGCACCATCAGATAGAGCTCTCTCTCAGCTTTCCAGAAAGGTAAAGTTTGCCTCCTAACTCCTCGTATTTTTCAAGTTATGGCTCGGCGGAGTTTTTGTGGGAAATTTTCCCATTGGAGGCCCGCAGCCAATAGGAAGCTGCCACGTGGCAAGGAGTTCGGAGGTCGGAGGTGAACTTGGAAAATTTTCCAAGTTTGGGTTGAAGGTTCAAATGGAAAATTTTACCCGCGGGGCCCGCAGACAAATTACAGGGTGTGACACGTGTCACAAGGGGAGGCATAGTGAAAAAATTGGCTAAGTGTTTGAGCAGGAAAATTTTTGAATTTTGGCCCACGGCCAATAGGAACTCGCCACGTGGCCAAGGAGGGTCGCGGGCATCGGGGTTAAAATTGAAATTTTTGCTAAGTTTTGGTAAAAGTTTCAAAGGGGAAAATGGAACAGAGGGCCCGAGCCAATAGAAATAGGACACGTGTCCTAAGGGGAAGGGGAGTTCGGAGCTCGGGGAGGACTTAGGAAAATTTGGCAAAATTTTCAGTCAAAAATTCAAAGGCAAAGGATGAGCCCGCACCCCTGTTGACCAACCAAATCATGCCACGTGTCCACAAGTGGCGGGGCGCGGGGGAAAATCGGGAAATTTTCCCAAAGTATAAAAAGGTAAAATTTTCAAAGGAAAACCCGTGGAGGAAGAAGGAGAGAGAATTCCAGTGGTGAATCAGAAGCTGACATGTGCATCCAACCCGGTGGAGCATAGGATTTTTTCGAAAATTTTCCAAAGACAAAAAAAAAGGTAAAATTCAAATTTTTTCCCGCCGATCCGTTTTTGGCCCGTTTTTGCCCTAAATCTTCAAACGAGCATAACTTTCGATCCAGAGCTTGGATTTGCATGTTCTTTATATCAACGGAAATATTATGAAATTATCTACATGATTCCATGGTCAATTTTGAATTTTGGTTCATTTGGAGAGAGAAAATTCAAAAACACTTCTGGTACGTGTCCATGGCCAGAAATGACATTTCAACAACCAAATTTAATACAAAATGGGTCGCATTCTTCTCCAGTATGGTCAAAAATGTCAGAGCATGGGTTTGTAAGGACCTCCATGCTGTTTTAATGTAGTTTCATTCAATGAGGGATGGCTCCCATGCGTTTTTCATGTTTTCTCTCTCACAGGCTCGACCCATGTTACGTAAAAGCTTGATTTGGCTCATTTCTTCATGGTTGAACACTTTTTGGCATAGAAAACTTCTTCTTTCACCTCCAGCAAGTGATTGTTGCAAGAATTAGACCTTTTTCAAGTATTGTAGCAGGTTTATACCTCTTTGAGGGTGGAATGCAAGAGATTTTACATGGAAATGACAGTGCAAACTCTGTGAATGCTTTCAGTCCTCTGTTTGTATTGTTTTACTTCATTTTAAGACCTCTAATTGCATCTATCAGCTTGTGTATGTTTTCCTTGTTGCATTTCATGAATTTGTGTCTATTTATATGGTAAAAAAATGTTTCACCACTCCTTTGGTGCATCACCATCATTAGTTATTTTCAATTTTGCATTTCTATCCTGTCCCATTGCAATTTAGAGTAGGATTAGGATCTCGAACTTCTCGTAGTTGTGCAAAATATAGATCTAAATCGAGAGGAGTTTGAGGAACCAACCTCTAATCTAGAGATTCCTCTCTCATTTTCACAAGTCCCACACTTGGAGAGAGGTTTCCATGTTGTGCTGCACAATCACACCGGATGCCTAAAACATCAATTCAAAATCTTGATTTACATCCAGAGTGCCTTGGTGATTTGCAAAACAGATATTTTGCCCCACAGGTGAATCGATTGTACCACGTGTCCAACAGGAGAAAATTTAAAATTTGACTAAGTGTTGGAATCATGGAAAAATCTCTAGGAAAGGCCTATGCCCAATCACATCATGCCACATGTCATTAGGCCAAGGGAGTGGCGACATGGTGGAGGAAAGATTGAAAATTTGGAAAAGCGATCGCAAAGGCGCAATGTTAGCTTTTTGGCCCGCCACCCCACCAACTAGTCGAGCTCGCCACGTGTCCCCGGAGGGTTGAGGCGTCGAGGCGCGGGAGAGATTGAAATTTTTCCCAAAAGGGATTGCACAAAAGGAAAAATGTTTGGCTGGGCCCATTCCGAATGAGGCGCGCGCCACGTGTCCCAGATCGGCAGAAGGCGGGGAGAATTTGGGAAATTTTCCCAAAGGAAAAGAAGGAAATTTCAAAGGAAAAATCACCCCCCAAGCGCGAGCCAATGGAATTGTGCCACGTGTCAGGTGGCGGCAAAAAACTCAAGACAAGCCCGCATGGAAAATTTGAAGGGAAAGGCCCATAATGAATGAGGTTTTGCCACATGTCTGAGTCAAGAAATAGGATCAAATAGCGATGGAAAATTTAGGAAGACAGGCCCATGCCCAATCAAGACGCGCCCACGTATCCTCGATCATCGGCACAGGAATTTTTTGAAAATTTTGCAAAGGAAAAATGATGGAAAATGAAGCGTTAAAGGCCCACGCCCAATAATAGCATGCCATGTGGCACCCGAATGTCGAGTGGGAAATTTTTGGAAAATTCTCCAAATGACCAAAAGTGGAAAACTTAAACAAATTTGCCGCCCAATCCGATTTGGCCTGTTTTGCCCTAAAATTTCAAATGTCCATATCTTTCGATCCAGGGCTTGGTTTTTCACATTCTTTATATCAATGGAAAGTTGGTGAAATTATCTACAAGATTACGGGGTCATTTTTTCATTTTGATGGATTTTGGAGAGATAAAATTGAAAAATGCCTCTGGCACGTGGTCATGGATAGAAATGATGTTTCAACCACCATTTTTAATGAAGAATGGCTCGCATTCTCTCCCAACATGGTGGAAAATGTCAAGGGATGGGCCTGTAAGGATGCCCATGCTGTTTTACTACATTTTTGTTGGTGGTTGAAGCTCTCCCATGTTTTCCCATGTTTCTCTCTCCTAGGGTCATTTGGCATTGTAAAAGCCAGATTTGGCTCATTTTTGAAAGGTTGAACATTTTTTATGTATTGCAGGCTCCCTCTTTCACCTTAAAAGTGATTTTGTGGAAAAATCAGACCTCTTCCAGGACTGTAACATGTTTTCTGCCTCCCAAATGTTGTAATGTATGTATTTTGATATTGGAAATGACAATGCAGGCTCTGTGAATGGGTTTCAATCCTCTGCTTATGTTGTTTGTTTTCTTTCTGATCTTTCATTACATGTCATCAGTTTGTGCATGATGTTTTGTTGCATTTCCATGATCTGTGTCAATCTGCAGAAGCAAAATGTTCACCATTCCTCTGGTGCATCACCTCATTAGCATTAGTTTCAATTTTTTTGCATTCCCTATCTCTGTCCCCTTGGAATTTAGAATAGGAACTAGGAATTTAAACCTCTGCAACTTGTAAGTGATATATCTGATCAGAGGAGTTGAGGAACCAACCTCTAATCTAGAGATTCCTCTCCCATTTCTACAAGTCCCACACTTGGGGAGAGGATTCAATGTTGTGCAATCACACTGGATGTCCAAGATGTCAAACTAGAAATCTGATCAACATCCAGGGGCCTTTGCTGATTTTCCACAACAAGGCCACTAGGTATCCCCAAACTAATTCATTTGACATCAGCTTGGTTTGAGTGGGTTACGAGGTGCTTAGGTTCTGAATTACTAGAGCACGTAGAGCTGCACGGGTGTTTCACTTGATTCTTAGATCATTTCTTTGAAGTGTTGATGAAACAGAGATAGGGTAATAGGTATAGGAGGAATACTTGTTCAAATGTTGGTTGATGGGTTACTATGTGTGTATGAATTTCGGATCCACACTGATCATGAGAGCTTCCTTTTGGCTAGGAGGAACTACCTATAATGAAGACAAGACCAACGAAGGAATTAAACAATATGCATAATGAACTTCCCAGCGTATGCTAGATCCGGCAAGTATGATACTTGCTAGATGGTTGTCGATCCACTATTTTAAACAATTTAATGCTATAAACAAAGTAAATCCTATTTCTATTTAAAATAATTTAGGTATCTCACTTAAAAACACAATAAGAAAAATAGATATAATCTAAGAGGCTAAGATAGAATAGAATCCAAAGGTCAAATGATTGGTTCTGGTCTCTATAGGTTTGATAGAGGTCTCAAGTAGATCACAGGTGAATGAGGGTGAGATGAAATTTGGTGGGTAGGTCTCTATTCTAGGCTATGTGGGAAAATATAGAGACCGATGACCGGTCACGTGTGAACGATGGAGGTTAGGTATAACTCGTGCCGATTATTGTGAGATCTAAAAATTTCACGAGAGCAAGTCGTGGTCTCCTTTGTGATTGCACAAAGGACTTTATGAGTTGGGGTGAAATATTGGGTTACTTAAGAGTAGGATTTTGTGAGGTTTTAATGGGTATATGGAGGTGAAAATGTTGGAGAAGGTCAATAGGGGGCAAGATAAACAATGGGTGATAAAATGATGATGAAATGAAATAAACCAAGAAAGTATGATGTTATACTTACTTGGATTCCATTCTGAATGCATGTGTGTGAGGGATGGAGGTGTTGATGATGGGTTTGAAGGTTGTAAGTGATCACCAACTAAAGAAAAGCTTTTGCATGGGCTACATGTACACTCCTCTTTGCTTGGATAGATCAAATCATGGCTGGGATGGCTATGCAGGAGAAGATGCTCAATCTCCTTCCTTGCATGTAAGTTTTCACTAGAATTTTCTCTCTGAAGATTCGTTATCTCTCCGAGATTTTTTCTTTCTCGTCAAAAATTTTCCCAATGTTTGCCAACCTTGAGAATAAGGTAGTTTAGGGGTTAAAAGGGGTAACCGATAGCGATGCAGCTTAACCGGCGATGGTTAGAAGCAGCCGATGTCGGTCAAGGTGGGATTTCCTAGGTTTACTAAACTAGGGAGATCCTCCTTATTTCCTTGGATCTTGTGCCATTATCCCATGGATTAGACTTGGATCCTCTTGTGAGCATGCAAGAATGTGGTTAGAGGAATGTAGGCATTGATTTTTAGGGTTTGGTTAGGTCTTAGTTATTTATGGAAACTTACTAAGAATAGGTCTTAGGTGGAGTTAGCTTGGTGAGGTGTCTAATTGAAGTTTATGTGTGGATATTATTTAAATAAAATATTTAAATAATAAATATAGTGAGGATAATGCATTAATTTAATTAAATTAATATTAGTGGGGTGAAGGGGGCTCATGGCTAGGTAAGTGTAATAAAGGGTGCTTATATTTCGAGGGACGAAAGGGTAGTATGACCTAATTATAGTGACTACATTTTACCCCTTTTGTTGTGTAGCTTGTATTGGTAAGTAGCACTAACAAAATTAAGATGTGGTTGCCCCATGTGTGAGTGAAGGTGATCCCCCTCAAACCAGGGAATTGACGAGGTAGTAGGCTAAAGCGGTGAGTGGTTTTATAAAAGGTAAATGTGAGGTAAAGGAAAGTGGGTATAGGGGAAAAGGGTGAAAGGTCTACTCAAGAAATTTAGGTAATGGATCAGGGTTAAAGGTAGCAATAGTCAAACACACACACACACGTATAAACGTATAAACTGCAAAGACACTACCGGGTTGAAGAGTAGGTAAACTCTACATCATCTAAGGTCGATAGGCTTATCGAACAAGTTTGAAGTGAATCCGGTATCAAGGTATAGGATATGGTCGGGATACACAACATAGGTTACATGCAAGAATTTTTAGGTATGTTTCGGTACACCAAAGGTAGGGTCAGGATAAACGGTCATGAAATAGGCTAGGTAAGGTCATTAGGTCAATCAACATAGGTAACAATACCGCAAGGTATAGTGAACACATGAGGTCAAAGGTCACTAGCGATGGTCCAGGTCCAAATATCTAGGTCACGGCACGGGTAAGGCCAAGGTAGGGGTAAAAGAATATGAAGTCCCCAAACAGGTAAGGCCAAGGTAGGGGTAAAAGAATATGAAGTCCATGAAAGGAAGACAAAGGCGGGGAAGATGAGGAGGTCTAGATAGGTAAGCTAAATAGGTTGGATAAAGGAGCAAGGTAAAGGGTGGGAGAAAATGGAAAAGTAAGGGCAATGTGTAGGTAAGGTTGACCGATGTCGGTCATGTATAACCGACGTTGGTATAGGAAAATCGGTGATGATTAGGTAGGACACGTGACCAATGCTAGTTAGGGGGAACCAATGTTGGTTAGGTTGGGTTTGTTATAAAAACAAAAATCCACGTTTTTATTATTTATTTGTTATTTATGAAGTGAAGTAATGACAAAAAGAGAGAGAAAAGAGATAAAAGTGTCTCAAAGAAATGAGAAAATGAGTGGCGGTATGATTTGACGAGGTTGGGTTGGTGAGTAGTAGGTCCATGTATTAGGGTGAAAGAGTTGATTGGTCAAAGGTTATGAGTAGATATTCGGTGATGGCGAGGCCGGAGAGGGATCGGGTGGACCATTGACATAGTGGCAGGACATTGTTGATTAAATAGATTAGAAGTTTTGGTATTTGTTATTTGTAGGGTGTTGTTGGTGTTTTGTTTTTATGGGTGGGCAAAAGTTAAATTTGGGTATGGGGAATAATGAGCAAAAAAAAAAGGAGGGTAGTAAATTGTATAGGTGGGGTGGGTAGGGGTCTAAGGGGGAGTTTAGGTCATTGTAGGTGGGCTAAAAGGGAGGGGGAGGTTTATAATAAAGGAGATTTGGGAAGTCATGGAAATTTTTATGGCGAAGTGACCAGCGTCGATCAAGCTTAGGTGGCGTCGGTTTTGTAGAACTAGTATCGAGTCACCAAACAGGTGACCAATGCCGATTAAAGGTGATGAAGTCGGTTAGAATAAACCAAGATGCGATTAGGATTTTAGGCACAAGGGTGAAAAAAGTGATGTAGGCTAGGTGGTTGAGATGGGTAGGGTAAACATAAGGTGCGGGGTAATGATAATTGGTGAATATGGTCATGGTAAATAGGGAGTAATGTTGTGCTTGGATTAGATGTAGGGGAGAGCACACGATTACACATGTGGGACAGGAGCTCCACCTCTCTGGTGACATTGCATGGCTTAGCGACTCCTTTGGAGATGTAGCACGTGGATGGAATGGGCTTGAGTGGGATTGGTGCTACCAACATGTTGTTCTTCGTAGCCCGCTTGATGGTCGAGCTCATCGATAAATGGGACTCTACGACCAATATATTCCACCTTTTGACGGGTGAGATGAATATCAACCCGGAGGACATGTTCTAGATTTTATGGCTACCCATATTGGGTGCCCGGTTTACTCTATCTCCTCTGAGGCCTCGGAGGAGCTGATCAAGACAATTTTTGGTGAGGGCGGCAGATTTGAGTGAGAGCATCTCATGACCAACAGTGAGGTCAACCAGCTTGATCAATACCGAGCAAGGGAAATTCATCTTTCAGGGCGAAGGCTAGGTTGAGGTCACGAGAATTCCATGCAAGCGTGGAGTCCCCTATTGCTTTATTTAACAAGGACAATGTTAGAAATCCAATGAGGATAATCAATGGGTAAGATGAAGGAAACGGAAAGAAGGCATTAAATTTATTCTTTGAAAAGAAGAGAAATGCGAGGTGCATTTTCCTTAGCTTTTGTTTGATAGGTTTGGTATTGGGAATGGTTACGATATTATGGACCACTATGGTGGGGTCAATACCGGGCATGTCTACATAAGACCAAGCGAAAGTGTGGTTATGATCTCTAGAGAAAAGAAGTGATGGCTTCTTATTCAGCAACATCTAAAGATTGTCGATCTTTAGGATGTGTGGGTCATCTTGAGTATGAATGTTGATCTTGATAGTCGATTCATTCAACATGGTTTATGTCTCAGAGGGTAATGACCGATGAATATATGAGTCTTCTGCACCAAGGTAGGTGAGTATGGATTCATCATCCTGACATTAAAAATGTTAATTGTAGGTGTGTCATCATCTATCATTTCAGGATACGAGGAATGGAAGAGTGGGATAGGGGCCTTGCCTTCATGTTGATAAGTAAAAGGCCCCAAGGAAATGGTGTTTATGAAAAAAAAATGTTATGGGTGATAGATTCAAGATCCCTCGACTCCGTCGGTGAGGCAGTGATGAAGGTGGAGCGGGTGAAGTTGGTCATGAAGATGAAGGTACGAGAAGGGCTAGGGTCCTCAATGAGTTTAATGCGAGGCTGTTTGGTAGGAGGTTCGGGGCCATACCACTATGGTCATTATGTTTGTGGGTGGTATATGGAATATCGGTATGGTGGCCCTTGCTTGTAAAATCCAAAACCAAAACCCTTCCACGCACAATGGTACATGAAGGTGTGGGAAAAATAGTGATTGGTAAGTGATTAGAAGTCGGCGGAAAATGGGTGGGTTTGTGATGGTGGTTTAAGTGTGTAAGTGGTAGTATCAAGTCCCCCATAGGTGAGACTAATAAAAATATGAGGAGGACCATAGAGATACGTTCTCCTATATGGTGATCATAGCGAGGAGTTTTGGTGAAGGCTTCCATACTCGTGTGGAGTAAGGAATGTGTTGACACTATATAGGTAGTACTCCCCCAGAGTGAGGCATTGAAAAACACCTTCCAAGGGATCAGTGGTTGGTATGTAGGTAGCTGGAATGGATGATGTGTCAAAGGTCGATGCGGAGGTGGAGTTAACAGATTAGGAAGCTAATGGGTCAGCCATGGAGGTTATAGCAGTGGTAGGAATGGAGGAGGTATGTGTGGTGAAAGAAACAATTGTACTAGTAGGTGGAGGTGTAGGTGAAGTGGTATTGGTTGCAGAGGTAGATGGCTTGATAGGTATGAGCACATCATTAGGTTGGTAAAGCATGTTGCATGTTTTGAAAGGTGATGGGTCAGCCAAAATGGTATAAGTGTGTCCTTCATGTTCAAACTTTACACAACGATGCAAAGTGGAAGGAATGTAACCCATGACATGGATCCAGGGTCTACTAAGCAACAAGTTATATTGGAATTCCCCCTCTAAAACATAAAAAATTAGGAATAGTGTAGTGGCCCACGTGAATGTGAAGGATAATAGTGCCTAGTGTGGAGGTGATAGCATCATTGGATGAATACAACATGACCAAATGTTTATGCATGTAGTTATCAGTATATGCGCATTTGAGAAAATGCATGGGATGAAATGATGTTAATGCTAGCGCCTCCATCAATCATCACATGGCATACCCATATGTCATCAATGTGGATGGAGATGAAGAGGGCTGGATCCGGATCATCATTTTGGTGCAACATGATCTCTTCCTCTACGAGAAGCTAAGGAGGCCACTTGGTGAACAAGGTGGGGTGAAGATGAAGGTGGTAATTTGGTGAGAGAGGCTAAATGATGGGGTGTGATAATGGAGGCTACGGGTGTAGGGTCATTGGGTGAAACCTCAATAGATTAAAGAACCTCTATGAGAGCTTGGCGATGAGATTATAAGGTTTGGATGAGGTCGTATAAAGGAAATTTTGAGGGGATATTGGTGTAATTGTTTGAGCATGGTGCGATGTGTGATGCCATAAGAAATGGGGTACGTGGGGCTGCAAATGGTTATTTTAGGTATAGGAGCAGATGGTATGTTGGGTATAGGATTAGTTGGTAGGTCGGTTTCCTTTTCTTTTCCCTTACGTGCATGTGTAGTGATGTGTATCATGTTGATTTGAGGGGAGTTGGAAAATGGGGAAGGTGCGGGATGAGTGGTATAATGACATGAAGGAAAAAACCTCTTTGGAGGAGAAAAGCCTTGTAAGGTGAGTTGGGTGCAACGACATTGGGGTGGTGGTGTGGCAAGTTCTCGATGTGAGCCATGTTAATTTCAAATCTTGAGGTGTGGCTCTAGGAGTGGTGAGGGTGGAGGTTGTGGTTGTTGAGTGGGTAGTGTGGGAATGGGTGTCGGTGAAACAGGATCCTTGTCGAGAAATTCCTCATCATGAAAGTTGGTTTTAGTGGACATAATTGGATAAGGATGGTTTTCAAGTCCTTGTAGTTCTCCACATCATGCCCCAGGCACATGATGGTATGTATAAATTTTAGTATCATAAAATCCTTTTGGCTTGGGTTTGAGGGTATCATAAGGTCGGAGTGGTGGTAATGTGATAACAGAAGTCTCGAGGAGGTTAGTTAAAATTTGGGCATAAGATCTTGCTAGTGGATCACAATGGGAAGTGAACGTGGGTTTGGGTGTGCAGTGTGGTTGATTATTGAGGAACTATTTTTGGAAGAGGAGGAACGGGTTGAGCTATGGGTTTAGGTGACGGTGTGGTTTTAGGTATTAGTCATGTTTATCTAGGTATGGGTACAATAGATGAATGGGTAGGAGGTGTGTGGTTGTTTTTACTACCTTATTGTGGGGTAGTGGGGTTTTTTTTTGGAAGCACCTTCTTGGTTAAAGGTGATGTGGGTGTACGAGGTCTAGAAGGAAAAGTAGAGGGATGAAGAGGGTGAGTTACCCAGGGGATAATGGGGGTGTTATGAAGGTAGATGACACGGGTCATACTTTGGCTATGAGGATAATGACTAAAGTGTAGTGGGTATTAAAGCAATAGCTGAGGGTATTGGAGGTATTGGTGGTAAAAGGACTATAGGTGTGGGTGTAATTCATGTTGTGTGCTTGGGTAGGTTAGAGGTTTGTGAGGAAGGAATGGTTTATTGTGTTATTAGTTTATGGATGGGTGAAGGTTACTTGACTATGTTGGGCAACCGAGGTCTTAAGATAGATGGGACAAGTGCGGGTGTGATTGGTGCGGTCGGGGTATGAGGTCGATGAGTTTATTTCTTTTGTTTGGGTGTCAAAGTAGGTGTGGTATTGATGTTGGAGGATGTGGCTAAATCCCATTTAATAATTGGATGAGTAAGGCTGGTGGTTAGGTTACCCCTAAAGTGGTAATAGGTTTAGTTGAGGAAAATGGTATAGGTGCGGGTTTGGGTTTAGATGTAGGTTGGGTTATGGGTAAGGGTGTGGTTTGAGCAATAACATGTATCATGGAAGGGTTGCGGCAGAGGTTGTTGTATTTGGTTTGATTGGTCGAAATGTGCTTGGGTAGATAGTGAAGGTATCGGAGGGATCTCTCTGTATCTTTGTTGAGACAGGGAGTAAGAGGTGCACCCATAGTAAATCCCTATCCACATAATCTAAGTGACCAGCCAAACATGACAACGGCACATTTACTAGGTGGAGTTGGTGAGGACCTAATGGCAATTCCCATAAAATGTGCCTTAGAGACAGGAATTGACTAGCTTTAGCTTCCGTGGGTAAGAGAGCCAAAAGTAGGTCGATGGGATTCTAGGTAGGCTGATGGAGAATGCTCACCAAGAGATAAAGGTATCTCAACCGGGTCGATGATAGGTCGAGGAGATGATGGGAGCTACTCTATAAGTGGAGGAATAGATGGACACACCTCTGGGTGGAGGAGGCAATGGGTGCTCCTCGTGGGTGGAGGAGATAATGGGAGCTCCTCTGCAGGTGGAGGAGGTACTTGTAGGTAAAAGGTTCTATAAGTGGTGAAGCTAGGGGTGAGATGGGCTCAATGTTAGCGGACAGCCCCTTCATTGGTGATGAAGGAGATGAAAGGTGTTCCTCTATTGGTGAAGGAATAGGAGAGGTTGGTTCCAATGTGGAAGGAGGATTTGGGACTACGATCTCCTCTATGGAAGGAATATGGGGTAATTGGGAGGAAATAGGTACCTTGTTAAAGACAGTGTGAACCTCGTGGGTATGGGTATCGTGTGTTGATGTCTCACTTGGTTTGATTGGATGAAGGGGCATGGTGGGGAAATGGTTTTTGAAGATTTGTAGATTTTGTTGGTTGGGGTGGCATTGGGATTATCCACGGTTAACTCACCTTTCTTGATCATTTCTGGAAAATATTTTTGAAAGTGATTTAGTTTCCATCACTATGACCCTTTACTCAATGATAGTTATAGAAATCATGTTCTTTATACCATGCGGGCATGGGGTGAGCAGAGTCAAAACTAGTGTGTGGTTTTATAGGTGGAAGGGTGATGGCTCCGGCTTTGATAAGATTTTCTAAGACAGAAGAGTAAGGTTCCCCAATTGGGGTATATTTTCACCGCTTTGCTCTCGCGAATTGAAAATTTTGGACAAGTGAGAGATTAGATGAGGGTGTAGCCTTTGATTTGTGATGATGAGTTGGGCCAACCTTGAGTACCATTGCGTTAGTGGTGCCCTTAGCTTTTGAATAATTGGTTTGTGGTTTAGAATAAGAAGAGGTATCATTCGACTTGAATGCCAAATTCTTATTTTGTAATTGAATTTTCTTCTCTTCAATGGCCCAAATCTCTAACTTTTGTGCCATAGTGAATGCCTCATCAAATGTTCGAAAGGTTTGGACCTGTAAGGTTGAGGAGATATGTCTAGTGCAAACTTTGTGTGAAGAGCTTGATGAGTTCAGTTTGTGGTAGTTAGAATGTAAGTTTATTGATCGAGTGCGCTAGTGAGTGACAAAATCTGTGATAGATTTGTCCTCATACTAACGTGTGGAATATAGATCGGTCATGGTAACCTTCTTGATGATATTGATAGAGAAATGATCCAAGAAGGCTTGGGCTACCTGATTGAATGAGAATATAGAGTGTTTAGGTAACCCACTATACCAATCTAATGTAGGTCTAATGAGGGACAAGGAAAGGTTATCAAAAGTAAGGAATCATCATGATCGATCGAGATAACACCCATGTTTGAGCGAATGCAAATGCTGCTATGGGTCTTCTTTGCTATTAAAATGATTAAATTTAGGCATTTTCCAATGCAAATGGTATGAACAGATAGGAATGGATGGGTGAATACGCTTGTTGCAAATATCATCGTAGGTGAGAGTGTTGCATGAGTCGGAAACCGATGCCTCCAATATCTACATCTTGTACAACATCAATTTAATTAGGTCCTTGGTGGGTTGTGATGATTGGATGCCTCCCATAGTGTGAGAAGGTTGGTTTTGGGCATATAATGGGGTGGCACTCCAGTGTATGGGGCTGCCATGTAGGGTGGTGGAGAAGAAGGTAGTGAAATAGGGGGTATGTACCTGAAATGTATAATGGATGAAACAAGAGGTTGTTGGTAATATGTATATGGGGGTGGAAGGGTCATGGTAACCCTAGTGGAAATAGGGGATAATGATTATGGAATGGAAAGAACCACATTCTGAAATGGGGTAGGGGTCATTGATACTAGAGGTGGTAGTGTAGCTACAGGTATGTGTGAGACATTAGGGGTAGATGAGGTTGTGTTTGGGGTAGTCATTGAGGGTACGGTGGATGTAATGAGGGCCACGGAGGTAACAGATGTGGCAGTCATAGTAGGTATAGGACCTAACTACGAAATGACCTGGGGTAAGGTGGTTATGGGAAACATGGGCAAGATGGGGCCGATGTGGGAGTGGGTGCGAGAGTTGGGGGGATAGATATGGGCATGTTGTATATCAACTAACCCGAGGCATCTTGAGTGGATGAGTGGGAAAGGTAAAACTGTAAGGTGGCAGGGTTCTGGTCAAGGAGTCGTGTGAACTCCTCATCTCTGGTAGCGATAGTAATAGGATGGATGGGATCCATGGCTGGTGACAAAATGGAAGGTGGTGAAGGACTAGGTGGGAGTGGTTGACAACCCACGTGAAATATGAGGGCACTTACTTGTCTTTGGAGTCAACACCATGTGAACCAAGATCTTGATCGAGTAGGGTTGCTTCTCTGTAAATGACGAGAGAACAACGGGAATAGGTGAATCCGAGAAAAAAAGTAGATTAAGTGCCAAATGGTGGCTAGAATGTAAACAGAGACTAACCAATGCCGCTTAGGGAAAAGCGATGCGATTAAGGGTAACCACCGTTAGTCTCTGTAGAAAATGGACAATGAGTGAAAAATAAGGCAGAAGGTAAAATCTAACAAGTATGCCAAATCTGATGATGTTTACAATGTCAATGGGTATGATGATAGTAGACAGTGATGGTGAAAAGTGGAAGAAAATGAATAAAAATGTCCTTTTGAGTAGGTTAGCAAAAGGACCTGAACCGACGTTGGTTGGGTATAACCGATGGCTATCAAGGTAACCGATGATGGTTATTGTGAAATTGAAATAATGATGAAAGAAAGTGGTTGTGAATTAAAATCTAATGTAGAATCAGACCCAAAATTCTGAGAATGATGATGATATGGCCCAAGAACACTCAAGTGAAGCTGGAATACACTAGCTATGATGAGGAGTGTGCAAAGATGAACAAAAAAAAGTGATGAACGTGATCTCTCACCTCAAAATACAAGCCAAGTAAAAACACTAAGAAAATGTGATCCTAGGAGTGCCCTTTCTATTATGTTTATTTAGCTTATGCTATTTATGGACTGACACTTGAATTGTGAAATAGAGTTTTTGGTGAGGATGGCTTCCTAAAAAGCAGATCAAAAGGTGAGGTTTTAGGTATGTTATGGTGGGGCGAGCTTATCTCGAAGTATGACTCTATAGAGCGGTGAGCTCGGTGCCCACTGTGTCGTGATCATGTGATCACCTACATCTTCTTCTAGGTAGGATGTTGTTTAAGAATGTATGTATTTTGAATTTTTGTGTGGTTTGGTAAGACTCAGAGAAAGAGAAAAGGATATAAGTGCTTTTCTACAATTCATTTGTCAACCATCAGCTGGTCAAGACTCCCAAAGCATATAGGTTTCCCTTAATTAATGTGAGCTAATGCAATAAATCAGAATAGAATGCACTTATTTTTAAACCCAAATCAAAAAAGTGAAATTGGATGAAATAATAAGATGAAGAGGAAGAGGATGCTCTTTCACTACAATGCGAGAAAACATGAAGAAATGGTTCTTTTTAATTACACTAAAAGAAAAGGTGGATTACCAGGGGAAGAAAATTAGTGTGTATGCGCTTTTCGAAGGGAAACAAACACACAATTTTTTCCTAGAAATGAATGAAATGCAAGGAACCCAGGATGGGTCCCACCAAGACATGCCAAAATGTTTCACCTAATTCTTAGATTATTTCTTTGAAGTGTTGATGAAACAGATAAGGTAACTTGAAGGCGTAGGAGAAATACTGTTAAAATGTTGGTTGATGGGTTGTTGCGTGCATATGACTTCTTCATATCCACAACTAATTGTGAGAACTTCCTTTTGGCTAGGAGGAACTACCCATAATGAAAACAAGACCACTAAAAGGAATTAAACAATATGGGAAGTGAAGCTTTAGCGTATGCTAGATTCGGAAGTATGATACTTCCTAGATGGATTTCAGTCCTTGTTTTAAAAAATTTAATGTTATAAACAAATTAAATTCTATTGCTATTTAAAATGATTTAGGTATCTCACTTAAAAACACAATAATAAAAATAGATCTAATCTAACAAGCTAAGATAGAATAGAATCCAAAGGTCAAATGATTAGTTCTGGGTCTCTGCAAGTTTGTGAGAGGTCTCGGGTAGATCACAAACGAATGAGGGTGAGATGAAATTTGGTGGGTAGGGCTCTATTACAGGTCATGTGGGAAAATATAGAGACCGGTTCCCAGGTTAGGTGTGACTGATGGTAGTTAGGTATAGCCAGGTGCAAGTTCTTGTGAGCTGAAAATGTTGCGAGAACAAGTTGTGGTCTCCTTTAGGATTACACAAAGGACTTTAGTGAGTCGGGTTGAAATATTGGGTTACTAGAGTAGGCTTTTTCGAGGTTTTAATGGGTATATAGAGGTGAAAATGTTGGAAAAGGTTAGTAGGGGGCAAGATAAATAATGGGTGATAAAATGATGATGAAATGAAATAAACCAAGAAAGTATGATGTTATACTTACTTGGATTCCATTCCTGAATGCCTGTGTGTGAGGGATGGAGGTGCTGATGATGGGTTTCAAGGTTGTAAGTGATCACCAACTGAAGAAAAGCTTCTACATGGGCTACATGTACACTCCTCTTTGCTTGGATAGATCAGATCATGAATGGGATGGTCATGTGCAGAGAAGATACTTAATCTCCTTCCTTACATGTGATTTTTCGCTAGAATTTTCTCTCTGAATATGCATTATCTCTCCGAGATGTGTTCTTTCTCGTCAAAATTTTCCAAATGTTTTCCAACCTTGAGAATAAGGTAGTTTAGGGGTTAAAAGGGGTAACGTAGTGGTCCCGCTTAACAGCAACGGTTAGGGGCAACCGACATCGATTAAGGTATGATTTCTAGGTTTACTAAACTAGGGATATCCTATTGATTTCTTGGATCTCGTGCCGTTATCCCATGGATTATACTCGAGCCTGTTGTGAGCATGCGGGAATGTGGTTAGAGGGAATGTAGGCATTGATTTTTAGGGTTTTGGTAAGTCTTAGTTAGTTATGGAAACTTACAAAGAATAGGTCTTAGGTTGAGTTTGCTTGGTGAGGTGTCTAAGTGAAGTGTATGTGTGGATATTATTTAAATAATAAATATAGTGAGGATAATACATTATGTAACACCACGAACTATTGTTACTTCCTCCGAGCATTCAAGTGTTGATATATGATTTCTTACGTATAAGGATGTGTTCCTTTGATTGTGAAGTCATGCTTGATATGGATTGTATCTTCTTTGCTCTTGAAGATCTTTGGTAGTCGAGATATGCTTGACTCTTTTATTTCTTTCATTTTTAGCACTTTGAGTTCAATTTGATTTCGAGAGGAATTGTGGATTTATCTGTCTTTATGACTCAACCTTGGATCAATTGCATTGATCCAAGAGATGTTTTAAGTTTATTCTGGATGAACAAAAATTATAGACCTTACGAAAGTTGCAAGGTCTGAATGTGTTGAATAAGCAATTCCAGTCTAACTCAGGTTGATCGTGTTAAATGAATTGGTTCCCGATATCGTAATATCAGGAAGGCCTAGACCTTAAGCCAGGTAATAAATTCTGGTGTATACTGCAAGCTTATTATCAATGCCGGATAGAATCCATTTCGGGAATGTTATACCTGTTGGTTCTAATACTGATCAAACCTACTTGTGGGACCTAGAATGGATTCATTAAGGTTAATAACCTTAACCTAAACTATAACCTATGGGTTGAATTATTGCTAAACTAACCTAGCCCTAAACTATAGGTTTAATGCTCCTAAGGTTAGCTACCTAAGCACTATGGAAGTAAGACTAATGTCTTACCGTAAGATCTAACCTATGTTTCTAACCTAACTTATGATAATGGATGAAGGGGGACCTATGAAGGGGTGCGAGCCATGGGCGGTGGTTTCCATGGCATTAAATGAGGAGGATAAGCATGAAGGACAAGGGATATGGTAGAGATTGCAAATGGCTATTGAGACCTGACGTGGCAGAGTCGCCAAATTTGGGAATGGCTGTTTGTTTTCATTTGTCAATCGCCAACTTTGGCGGTCGGTGGCAATGGAGATTAGGCTGGGAATCTTGGAGTTAATGTCATTGATGAACTTCGGTTCCCGCGGATTGCTCGGGAAGGCATGCAAATGGAAAACTAGTTGGTTGTTTGGTTTTCCATACGCTCCGTTTTTCTCTCTGTTTGATCACTGGTTCTTCGAACCAGTCTACTTTGTGTTGCATGGCAACTATGAGATTATCTAGCTCTTTTCTCTGTCGGGGAAAGTTTATAAGACATGAGGGTAACAAATTATTGTTGCTGAATCTATCGTGGAAGAAGAGGAGAAGGCGCGAGCACATTCAGAGGTCTTCTTCAGATTTTTAAGCGACATTACCAGGCATGATAGGCCCTGACTTTTAAAAATCTTGCTTTACTCCAAATGCTTTCATTAAAACAACTCTGTTCAGGTGATTTTAGTACAGTTGGTTTGAAGCAATGTTTTGGTTCTTCTTTTCCTATGGAATTAGGAATCTCGGGTTATTCAAAGACTTTGTTGGAATGTTTCTGTATTTATTCTTCCTTTTGGATTCATTTCATTTGAGACCGGTTGTGCTCTTATTGTTGTTGAATCCTGTTGATTCTTGCTGTGAATACTTGAAGTTTCTTCTGTTTGGAATGCTTGCTGTGATTATACTACTTGAATGTGACTTTAGTAGAAGTCCTCACTGTGTTTGCAATTTTGGGATAAACTCCGTTGGAAGTTGCAAGGATTATCTATGAAAATGACTCAGTGGGAGTCCTTGTAATGTTTCGTATGTTTTCAACTTCTGTCTAAGCTTGGTTGTGATTACTGTGGGAGTCCTTGTAACGTAATTTATGTTTTAACTTCTGTAGAAGTTTAGTTGAGAATACTATATGGTATTGACTCAGTGAGAGTCCTTGAAATGTATCTTGTATTTCAACTTCGGTTAAGCTTAGTTATGAATATTGTTGCTTAGTTGAGAATACTATATGGTATTGACTCAGTGAGAGTCCTTGAAATGTATCTTGTATTTCAACTTCTGCTTAAGCTTAGTTATGAATATTGTTGTTTAGTTGAGAATACTATATGGTATTGACTCCATTGGAGTCCTTGAAACGTAATTTATGTTTTTAACTTCTGTAGAAGTTTTGCTGTGAGTACTATTGGGATTCTTGAATTGTTGTCGTATGAATTCAACTTCAATCGAAACCTTGGTTATGAGTACTGGTTGGATTTGACACTGTTGGAGTCCTTGATATGCTGCGTGTTGGCTCGATTCCCGATTTAAGTCCTCGTTGTGCATGCATATCGTATAGACTCTTTCTTAATATTGTTGTGTTATGTTCAGTTCGATTCTGAGGAATTAAGGGATGGGTTTTCTTTACCAACTCGACTCTGTTTGAGACCCTGTTGTATTTCGTAATAGCTCGACTTCGGATGAACTTTGAGGAAATTATTGATTTGGAATCGGCTTCTGTGAAGTCCTTGTTGTGATTATTCTTCTTGAAATCAGCTTCTAATATAAGTCCTTGCTGTATAATCGTAGGGATTTGATTTAGTTGAATGAAGCTGTGCATGTTTGTGTTTTGACTCAGTGTGAATGTCACTGTATTTGCATATGGAACGTCATTTGTTTTAGTGTTATCTAGTCTCGTGATTGACTGTGATAAAGAGCTCCTAGCTGTGCCATGTTAGACGATGGCGTTGGGTATATTCATGATTGATATAGGAATCTGATTGACTCTGTTTCTTTCTTCTAGACTGTAAATTATATGTTGATGTATAATAAGTGGAATAGGAAAATTCTCTCTCTCCTAGTCAGGAAACCTTGTGTGCTTTCTTCTTGAACCCTCATGTGATATCTACGGTAAGGGAAAAACAAGGATAGACCATGACATTGTATGAAGAGACTGGTATAAAATGTGTGTTGCTGTATAAATAGGTATACTTGTCAATACCATTGAAATGTGTTATGATTATAAAAGAATTAAGTCAGTTGAGCTTGTTGAATGTTTAAACTACTTTTGAGTAATTGTTAGAAACATTCTTGTAGGAGTATTGCTGTCTTTGAATGGTTGTATTCATTGTTCTTAGTCTCTAACATATAAGATGAATTATCTGAAAGGCATTAAGGATTAATTGACATCTATAATACGAGTTATGCGTTAAAGGTCATGTTAGAAATATAAGAAGATGAATAGCCTGATTTATGTTTGGAATTTGAAGAAATGATTTCATTTAAACAGGTTGTTTAATGAGAACAATTGGTGGATTGCAATTGTTTTAAGAATTAGTGCTTATCATGCTCAGTTCACCGAACTGACCCATGTTGACAATTTTTGCAGATGGTTGTCGTAAGTGGTAAAGGCACGTAGATCTGATATGATGTTCAGATTGTTTAATTTGGTTTTATGATGAATTCCAACTTGATTCTCTAAATGTACTACTTGAAGAAAGATGTTCTTTTCTTTGTTGAATATTGTATCAAATATCTTTGAAAGCATAAATTGTATTTGATTAGCTTAGAAATGAATGAAATGAGGGAATTGTTACTTATGTGTTTGCATTCGTATCTTGATGGATTGAACTTCTTCGGTTTGAATGATTTTAAGAGCATTTTTATTATTGTATACCTTGGAGACATTTGGGATTCTCTAAGTAAACTTTGCAAAGATTAGGTGACTGAATACTTGTAAAAGTGAGTAGTTCTGTTATGTTCTATCTAAAGCTAATTTGGAATTTAGATCACTGTCTTTTGAGAAGCTAAGGTTAAAATAAACCTCAAACAGGAAGCTGAATGGGAAGAATAAATTATTACTTCCTAATCTTGATCTAAGTCAAGACAACGTTTAATTTGATTTTAAATCACTATATCTTAATACTAATAAGTAAGATATATTTCAGTTATGAGAACTGATATAAACCTAAAAGGGTATGGTTAGCAACCTTATGAGAAGATTTAGGGCTATTGCCCAATTTTGTTGATTTAGATTACTGTTTATCAATGAACTCCTTGATGAGACCTCAAATCTTAATAACTTCTCTTTGTGAAATGGGTTTTAATAAGAAAGGCAATTCTAAGGTGAGGAACCCAGGGGTTGGGAAAAGACTACCCTAAAAGGAGCGTCTTAAAGTATAACTTTAACTCAACATAAGTAACACCTTAAAGTTAAGTAGATCTTTTCGAGGTGGATTTGAAGGTTGATGGCACAAGTCAACTACAGGGTTGTACCTTCGAGAAGAATAGGATCTTCTCAAAGATACAACAATGCAGGTGACTTATGACGACACCCTTTGCATTGATCATTAAGATTTACACCTTAAACTCGAACAAGTTTTACTCTGGGACTGGTTAGGAACGTGGTCATGTTATAAAACTGCCCCTGGAGACTCGGGGTATCTTGACACACAGGGTTAACTAGGGTTGACCCAGTATGTCAGCGTATCCCTAGTCCTCGAGAGCATCCTTATAACGTGGTCATATTATTAATCCATTCCTGAGTGAATAACTTGGGGTGGGAGGCTGATAGAAGTCAGTGTAAGACATTCTACATAACATAGGAATGGGGTGAAGGACGTATTCCAGATTGATGAGTATGCCACAAGGAATATGAGACATAAGCGGTATGTTTCAAATATTTGGCCAAAGTATCGCAAGCTACCGATTGTGTTGTCCTATGTCACCTAGTCCGAGGGACGAGATGCCGATGAATAATGGTAACAATAATTTAGATAGGTTCCTTGGACAGAGAATTCGAATCCCTGATTAGGGAAGAGAACCATGAAGAGTAATGTGTTAAAATAAAAATGCCAACTCTTTGATACTCATGAATAGATCGGTATATTACCGAGTCATGGAATGAATAGATCGGAGGTACTCCGAGTCATCACAAATGCATATGGTTATCTCTGTTATAAGAATGATTGTTATGATCTCGAGAGTTCTAAATTATGTATTTAGAACTAGGATGCCCTATCAAAAAAAAAAAAAAAAAATTTCTTGTTCTAATGTACTAAAATGAGGACGTTACACATTAATTTAACTAAATTAATTAAATTAATATTAGTCGGGTGAAGGGGGTCATGGCTAGGTAAGTGTAATAAAGGGTGATTATATGTCGAGGACCAAAGGGGAGTGTGACCTAATTTTAGTGTCTACAGGGATACACACGATGTAGCCTATTACAGGCATTTTCTAGAGGGGTTTTCGACATGGAAATTATTTGGAGGGTGTATGTGAATTTTCCATCATATGGGTGGATGGCAGAGGAGCTACAGGAGCTACAACTACTCCGATGGATAGAGGGGTGACGTGTAGGAGAGCACGAGATGATACCTATAGACCGGGTCAAACAACGGTTTGGGCTGCTACAAGATGTACCACATCCTTTCCCATAGTATAGGAGGGATGACGTGGAGAGACCTATGTCTCCACCATGACCTACCATGCCGACTAGGAAAGAATAGCCACTAGTGGACCGGAATATTGATGATGTCGGTTATATAGACATATACAAACAATGGTGGGCAGCGCAACTATAAACACCATCACCCGTGATCGAGACATGCCGATGTGACAACCTTCACAGTTCGAGAGGACACTTTACAAGGATAGGTGGCCACATTATAGGCCTAAGTTATAGGTCTATAGAGACAACGATGGGGACACACAGCGAGAGGTGGCCACATTACAAGCACAAGTGGTGGCCCTTGAGTACATGTATGCGAGTTTATAGGGGTAGGCACATGCACAGGGTGGATCCGGAGATGGGGGTAGGTAGCCACCCTACTGAGGCATAGGTAACCGGGTTGTAGGGCCGATTACCCACTACTCAAGCACAAATTGTAGCCTTATAGGCTCATATGTGCAAGCAAGACTGGTACAAGCTCGAGCATAGTATCATATGGTATAGGGATAGGCACGAGACCGCTATTAGCAAGGTTTAGCCCACATGTCACGGTGAGACTCATGACACCTCCTCGAAAAGTGTCAATGGAGAGATTCAGGGATGCCCTAGGTGAGGTGAGGTATTATCAGGATCATTTGGTAGCGGCGGGATAAATGTCCCTTCATATGTAGAGTACCGAGCATAACAAGCCTCAAAGACCGACTCAGATATTCAAGGGGAAGACGAGGGATATCATCATTTTGGATAGTATTGTGATTGTTTTTGATACATACTGCTGGCCTATGCGTTGATGATAGTGAGGTTGTTTATGAGAGATTTTTGATTTTTTTGTATACATGATACCGACTGCATGCCGAAGATTTTGAGACCTTTGTATTTGTTATATGGTAGATGAGAGATATTTGTATAGATTTTGCAGTCGAGTATATATGTATGGACACTCAGATTTGGATGATATATATAGAGATGATGATGTTTTATGGTATGATGTGTATGAGTATATGTAACTTCGATGATGATTTTGTACATGTGATGGAAACTAGGTAAGTTAGGCATGATAGAGTCAGGTTAGTGTAGGCATGGATTGAGTCAAAGTTGGTTTAGGAATGGATTGAGTCATGTCGGAGGCATGAATTGAGTCAAGTCATAGGTTTAGATTGAGTCAAGTCGGTTTAGGCATGGTGGAATTAGGTTGGTTTAGGCATGATTGAGTCGAGGTCAAGTAGGCATGGTTGAGTCGGAGTTTTATGGTTGATTGAATTTATAATTCATTAATGTGTGTAATTTGTGATGATATGGATTGTGTTAAGATGATTTGTAGTAAAATATATGATGATTGTAAATAAATGGTAGATGTGATGAAATGAATGTGTAAACTATGATGGTAAATATGTTTAGCAAATCTGTTGTTTGGTTTGTTCAAGTTCTAGTTATTGATATAGAAAGGAAACTAACTAGGGTAAAACGTGAAGGGGAAAGGGAAAGGGGGATTGGTTAGGGTAAAGAGTGGCTGAGATAACCTCCAAGGGCCCCATGCCCTCAAAGTGCTTCCTACATAGTCCCGGAAAAAAAGGGACCTCAGGCCGATGTAGTTCTCCCATAAGCTAGGGAAGATTAGAATGAAGTAGAAGAATGGGTTGGTAAGTGTTAGGCATTGTTGAATGTAGGTCATATGCATGGTTGAGTTTAGGTCACATGCATGGTTGAGTTTAGGTCACAGACATGGTTGAGTGGTTTTTAAATATAAGTGTCGATAATTTGGTCCTGTATAGGATAATCAATAAGTAATTAGGAAGGTGAATAGTAAGAGATGGTAAAAGAGCCTCTTAATTGATAAGAACCCTAAGGAATCAACCATACCTAAGAGCGGATTATGAACGTAATACCTTACAAGGTGGTGCATAATGGACCATTCTAAGGGTGAAGAAAGTTGCATAATCACCGAATGTCACGTTTGGAACAAGTCCTTGAGTAACAAGGAATTAGGCTAAAAAGGAAAGGAGTTGAGAATAGGTGGTTTAGCGTAACTAAGTGTATGACAACATATTTTTGTAACACGAAACCCCGAACAAAATAGGCAAGTCCATGACAAAAATTCATCATCTTCTTCATTTGTTTTTTGTAATAGACTAATCAATGTGGTAAGTCTATATGGGATGAGTACATTATCTCCTTGAGGTATTCATGAAGTTGATCAATGTGGGAAGCTTTTGGATATTTTTATTGAATTTTGAAATAACTATGATATAGTTTTCCTTCAAGGAGAAGTCTATCTATAGTAGTGGAATTAGAGTGAAGAGATGTCCCTTTTGTTGGAAGTTTGACTTAATGAGTTGCATCCCTCTCCCCGTTTTTTTTTTTTTTGGTTTTGGACATTTAAGTCATAGAAAAGACTATAGAGGAAGGGGAGGCTCTTGTTCAAACAAAAACCATAGTACACATGAGTTAATTATGAAAGGGGGTGGTTTTGAGTGATGAACGACCATGGGATTCCATCTCGGGAGAAGATGAAAATTATCAATGAGAATCATACTATGAGTAGAGTCGTGGTACTCATATTGAAGACAAGGCTAAAATGGTAACGGGTAATCACATGATTCATTTTTAATCATGGATCCTCAAAATGGGTAATATGGAAGGTGAACAATGCTCAAGGGACAATCGATCAACTTATAAAAAGTGATATAGGATTTAATATCAAAAATAGAATGGTTGAAAAGGCAAGGCATTAAGGGGATTAGGTTTGGGTTTACCTTCAAGTGAAGATAAATGATAAGCAATTGATCCATAGGCATGGGTAACGATATAGGGTCCAAGCCACCAGGATCAAATTTACCCTGTTTATTTTTTTCGTCTTTGGTTACATGTTGATTTTCCTTTAGGATGAGGTTGCTAACTTTTGAAAGGTTTGTTCGTGAACATTTTTTCATAGGCACGTTTGATACATTTTTAGTAAATTTTGATATGGTCAAGACCATTGAGGCGGCATTCATCTAATAACTCAAGTTGCACCAAACGATCTTGGTGAAAGTCATTGTTGTGAGCATGTCTTGTAGTGAGATGCAAAGAGATGGAATATAGACTTTGAGAGGTAAGATAGCCTCGGTACCATATACTAGAGAAAAGGTGGTGGTAGTAGTTGAAGTGTGAATACTAATGCAATAATCCCACAAGGCAAAAGGAATGTGTGTATATCAATCTTTACCAAGATATCATTGACTACCTTCATAAGAATTTTGTTGAAGGTTTTATTGGTTAATTTGGCTTGACCATTGGTTTGTGGGTAATAAGGTGATGAGAAAATGAGTTGGATTCCAAAAGCATCACATAGTTTGTGTAGGGTTTTGTTCTTGAATTGTTTTCCATTATCGGTGATGAGGTGGTGACGAACACCAAAATGATAAATGATGTGATGGTTGATGAATTCACATATTTTCTCAGCTTTTGTAGAAATGAGAGGAATGGTCTCTACCCACTTAGTGTAATATTTTATAGCAGCTTATGATCCATTGGTGGAATTGTAAAGAATAGGGGTTGATCGCACTCAAAAGATCAAAACACCATTGAGAAAAAGGTCAAAGGTCTTATGCAACCTTTAAGGCATGACTAGGTGTGTGGTGGAGATTAATATGTTGTTAGCATTTCATGCAACATTTCAAATAATCACAACAATCGTGGTTTAAGTTTGGACAATAATAGCCTAGATGAAGGATGTGATTTGTGATAACTAAACCACTAAAGTGACCTCCAAAAATTCCATCATGGACTTCCTTAATAGTGTAGGAAATATAAAAACTTGTAAGGCATTGTAAGAGAATTTCGTCAAGTTGCACTTCTAAAGAAGACCACCCATGATGACATAATGGGAAACACTTTTAAGAAAGGCACATTATCCATTACGAGTGAGATCATCAGTAAATGGAAAGGGAAATATAGTCTACATATTGCTTATACCAAAGGCCACGTGGATCGGTGGAAACGGTTCCAATGGAGTAAACTTCATGAGTTAAATAAGAGCGTGATTGTAGCCTTTGTATGGTGACAAATATTTTAGAGTCAATGGGTGAAGAATGTATTTGAGAAGCCAAGCAAGCCATGGTATCCACAAATTTATTTGTAGAACGTGGGGTGGTTTGAAGTGTATAACGCTTTCAAAGGTGGTCAAAATTATGTCTACGTGTTGTTTATACTTTTGAAGGATCTCATTATGAAATTGATATATACTATTAACTTAGTTTATGACCAACTGAGAATCACAAAAGATATTGATTGTCTTAAAATCTAAGGCATATGTAGCACTGAGACCCAATACGAAAGTGCTTCATATTCCGCAATATTGTTTGTACAATAAAAATTGAGCTTAAAAGACAAAGGCATAGGTTTACCCTCAAGAGGAATGAGGATAACACTAGCCCTACCCCACGCAGACACTTAGAGTCATCGAAGAAGAGTGTAATTTGGTACATGGGTTTGTACATGTAAAGGGTAGCTATAGACTCTTCTAGGAAGTTGAAGTTAGATGGTTAATCCCTAAAAATAGGTGCATCAATCAGTTGGTTTGTGATATCCTGGCCCTCAATCAAATTTTGATGAATGAATTCGAGGTAAAGGTCGGAAAGAAGCATAAGCCAACATGTGGCATATTGATGTTGATAGGGTTTGGCATACATATAGTGTAATGGGTCAGTATTAGTAATGACGAAGGTTTTGTGATTGAGTAGGTAATGGCGGAGTTTGGTGACAATGAAAACTAAGGCTAAGAATTTTTTTGGTGTGGGTATATCTAGTTTCATAGTCTATAAGGGTACAAATTATGTAATAAACCGCTTGCTCTCTATGCTGCTCATCGCGATGAGCGAGCATGACACCTAGAGAATGGTTAGTGGTGGAAATATATAGGTAAAAGGCTGGTCATCCTTAGGAGGAATGAGCATTGGTGGTTGAAGGAGGTATTGTTTTAATTCCTCAAAGGCTTTATGGCATTCATCATCCCATTTGAATGAAACGTCTTTCTTGAGAAGATGATGAAATGGTTGTGATGGTCGAAAAGCTACGAGATAAAATGAAGAATAGATCAGTAACTTTCCTTGTAGGCTTTGAAGTTGATGGAGATTAGTGGGTGGAGGAATTTCTAGGATAGCCTTCACTTTAGCAGGATCAACTTTGATTCCATGCAAAGAAATGATGAAACCTAGGAGTTTAATTGAAAGTACCACAAAGATACACTACTTTGGTTGAAGAAGAACACAATAATTGATGAAACGGTCAAAGATGACCTGAAGGACAAGTAGGTGTTTTGTTCTATGTTTAGATTTTTCCAGAATATCATCGATGTAATCTTCCAAAGTATGTGATGCATGATGTCATGGAAGATGTAATTTATGGCTCACCGATATGTAGAACCAAAGTGTTTTTGAGGCCAAAAGGCATGACTTGATAGTAGAATGTACCCCAAGGGGTGATGAAGGAAGTTTTGTGTTGATCCTTTGAGCTACTAATATTTGATTGTAGAGCCCAAGAAACCATCCATGAGTGATAACATTTCTTGGCCAATAGTGAGATCAACCAGTTGGTCAACGCTTGGTAGGGGGAAATCATCTTTAGGACAAAGCGAGATTGAGGTCATGAAAGTCTGTGCAAATGAGAATTCCTCCTCTCCCTTTGTGATAGGAATGAAGTTAGAAATCCATTGGGGATAGTTAATGGGTAAGATAAAGGAAACCGAGAGAAGGCAATCAAGATCTTCTTTGACTAGAAAAGAGCAATGTGAGGATGTATTTTCCGCAACTTTTGTTTTATGGGTTTGGCATCGGAATGGTTACAATATTATGGACCATGATTTTTGGGTCAATACTTGGGCATATCAAAGATAGGACCAGGAAAACGCGTTGTTATGGCTCAAGGAAAGAAGTGAAAGATTCATGTTTAGTAGCGTCTAAGGATTAGGTGATGTTCGAAATGTGTTTGGATCGTCATGAGTATTAATATTTATTTCGATGGTCAATTCATTTAACACGGTTTACATCTCGTAGAGGTAACGATCGATGAATATAAGAGTCTTCCACACAAATGTAATCGAGGATGGACTCATCATCCTAGAATTGAAGAATGTTAATAGAAGGCATATCATCATCAATCATGTCAAGATACGGGAATGGGAGAGAAGAGGGAGCTTCACCATTGTGTTGATAGGTCGAAGTGATCCAAAGGAAATGGTTTTTATGAAAAAAGTTAGGAGGAATAGATTCGGGATCTATAGACTCCATGGGTGAAGATGGTAATGTGGGTGAATGAGATGGGGAAGATTTCCCATCCTAGATGAGGTCGACGTGAACCTTCTTGGAGGGTGGAGCATCAAAACCAATGCCACAATAGTTATTGTTTTTATGAGAGGTACAAGAAATGATAGTATGGCAGCCCCGTTTGTAAAATCGAAGCCAAATCCTTTCCATGTGCACCAAAGGATGAAAGTGTGAGTGAAACGATAGTTAGTTAGGGGGAGTTTAGGTCGGATGAAAATGGTTGGGTTTGGGATGGAGGTTCGAGTTTATAGGTGGAAATATCTAGTCCCCCATATGTCGATTAGTGAGAAGGTAGGGAGGGCCATAAGGAAAAACTTTATCGATGTGGATGTCATAACTGGGGTGTTGGCGCATAGGTTCCCATACTCTTGTGGGGTAAGGAAGGTATAGATATTGTATAGGTTGTATTCCCAGAGTGAGGTGTTGAAAAACACCTTCTAAGGATCGACTGTAGTCGGTATGTGGGTAGTGGGTATGTATGGCTTGCTAGATGATGGGGAAATAGGTGCGTTAGTGGTAGAGGCAACATTGCAGTGGGGATAGCAAAGTTAGATGCAACAGAGGTAGTGGCAATTTTGTGGATTAGCTTGTAGGCAAAGGTGAAGTAGGGATAGTGGCGGATGCCTTGACTGGTACAAGTACATCATTAGGTTGGTATAGCATATTATTGTCTTGAAAGGTGATGGGTCGGTAGGGATGGTGTAGTTATGTCTTTCATGTTCAAATTTGAGGCATTAGTGTAAATTCAAAGGGACATAACCCATGGCATGGATCCAAGGTCGTCAAAGCAACATATTATATTGGAACTCCCACTCTAGCACATAGAAAAGTTCGGGATAGTGCAGGGACCTATACTGGACATGGAGAATGATGGTGCCTAGGGTAGAGGTCATGTCATCATCAAGGAGCGCAACATAATCAAGTTACCATGCATGAATTGGCACGTATTTGCATTTGGTCATATGCATCGAGGAGATGATGTTAATGCTAGCACCACCATCAATCCTAACACGTCATATGTGTATATTATCAATAAAGATGGAGATGAAAAGAGTGGGGTCAAGGTCGTCAGACCGAAGGGAGCTATCTCCTCCTCTCGAAAAGCTAAGGGTGGCCACTTGGCAAGTAGGTGGAGGTGTAGAGGAAGGTGATGACCTAGTGAGAGAGGCTACGTGGTGAGGGGTAATGATGGAGGCTATGGGTGTGGGGTCATTTGGTAAGACTTCAATAGATTGAAGGACCTCCATTAGGGCTTGACAATGAGACTCGAGGTTTAGACGAGGTCATATAAAGACATTTTGAGGGGGATTTGTGTAGTTGTTTTAGCATTGTGTAATGTGTTACCCCATCGGATATAGGATATGTAGGACCTCAAATGGTGACTTTTGTATGGGTGAAGATGGTATACTTTGGGTACGGGTTGGTTGATGGGCCATTTTCTTTTCCTTGCCCTAGTCTTTCTAAGCACGGGTGGCAACATTGATCATGTTAGTCTTAGGGGAAGTGGATGAAGAGGGTGTGTCATGGAAGGTATAGTTGAATGAGGGAAAAAACCTAATGGGGGATATGATCCTTGTCAAATGAGTAGAGTTCATTGTAATTTGGGTGGTGGTTTGGCCAACTCTCTTATATTGACCATGTTAATCTCAAATTTCAGGTGGATCAAAGAGTTGTGGGGGTGGAGATTTTGGTTCTTGAGTAGGTAATGTGAGAAGATCTTGGGAAATGGGTGGGGGGTGATATGGGGTCCTCATAAATAAGATCATCATCATCAAAATTTTCTTTTGGAGGACATAATTGGACAAAGGTGGTTTTTAAAGCCTTATAGTTCTCTACATCGTGTCCTGGCACAAGATGGTAGGCACAAATTGAATGTGGGTTTGGGTGTAGGTACGGCTTATTGTGGAGGAAGAGGCTTTACAGGAGGGGGTGGGTTGGTTTAATAGTTTGGTGTGCGGATTGGTCTTAGGTCTTGGTTGCATCTTCTTGGGTACGGGCATGGTAAAAGAGCTAGTGGGGAAGGTTTGGTTGGTTTAACTACCTTATTGGAGGGTAGCAGATTTTTATTTTTAGATTGCACCTTTTTAAGCAACAATGACATGGGTGTATGAAATGTGGAGGGAAAAGAAGATGGTGGAAGAGGATGAGTTACCCATAGGGGTAACGAAGGTTCTATGGAGGTGGGTCATGTAGATTGGGTAGAAGGCATGAGTGAAAGAGAAGAAAGTTTCATGGGTAGTGAAGAAGTTATGGATGGTAGTGGAGGTATGGGTGGTAAGAAGGTTATGGATGAGGCGGAAGTTACATGGGTCACTTGGGTATATTAGAGATCCGTGACGAGGAAATGGGTTTTTGCATTCTTGGTTTATCGGTGGACGTGATGTTGCTTGTCTAGTGGTCGACGAGTTAGAAGGATGTTTGGTTAGGTTTGATTGATGAGAGGGGCCAACCTTGAGAACTACAACATTGGAAGATCCTTTAGGTTTTGAATAATTTTTTGGGGTTTTGAGGATGAAGAAGAATCATTTGATTTGAACATGATATTATTGTTATGAAGTTGAATTTTCATTTCTTCGATAGCATGAATTTCCAACTTTTGTGCCATGGTGAGTGCCTCACAAAAGTGCAAAAGGTTTACACTGTAAGGTTGGTGAGATGTGTCTTGTGTAAGCATGAGTAAACAAATGTATGAGTTTAGTTTGAGGTAATTGAAATGTGAACTAGTTAATTAGGCTACGCCATGAGTGACAAAGTCAAAGTGATAGACTCATCATCGTACTCTCCCGTGATATAAACATTAGTCATGGTAACCTTCTTAACAATGTTAATGAAGAAGTTATCTAAGAATATTGGGCTACTTGATTAAATGAGTAAATGGAGTGTCTTGTAGCCCATTGTACCAATCTAATACAAGTCTTGTCGGGGACATCAGGAAGGTTTGTAGGAGTAAAGCATTGTCATGGGCAATCAAGTAATACCCATGTTTGAAAGACCATAAATGATGTTGTGGGTCTTCTTTAATATTGAAACGGTTGAATATTGACATTTCCCAATGTACGGGATATGGGAAAATAGGGATGGATAGATGAATAGGCTCATTACGATTTCATCATAGGTGAGAGAATTGTGTGAGCCAGAAAATTGATGCTTCTAGTGTCTACATCCTTTCCATCATCAATTTGATGAGATCATTGGTAGGTTGTAGTAGAATGGCACGTCCTATGACATAAGGGGGCTGGTATTGAATATGTGATGTGGGCGGAATTTCAGTGTATGGTGATGCCAAATAGGGAGCTGAGAATAGGGACAAACATAGAGGTTATATATCCAAAATGGGTGACAAATGAGACATGGGGTTGTTGATAGTATGTGTATGTAGGTGAGACGGTTGTAGTGACTCTAGTATCGATTGGGTGAAGTGTTTGTAGGATGGTGAGGACAAGATTCTAGAATGGAGTAGGGGTGACCGACACCACGGGTGATTGTGTTGTAATGGGTATCGATGCAGGTTATGGTCTGTGAGGGGGACAATAGATACTACATGTACGAATGATACCTGCAGACACAAAGTGGTCATAGTGGGGTATGGGTCCTAGCTATGAAACCACCGATGGTGAAGCAGTGAAGGTAACGCCACATTATTAGGGGCTGATGAAAAAGTGGGAATAAGGGTAGGAGATATGGATACAAGCATGCCATATATCAACTGACCTGAGGAGTCCTAGGTGGAAGATTGGGAAACATAGAACTATAAGGTCAAGCGGGATTTTAATCAAGGAGTCACGAAAATTCCTCATCACTAGTGGCAATTATGGTAGGTAGGGTTGGATCCATGGGTGAAAAGACAAAGGGTGGTGAAGGACTAGGTGGGAGTGGTTGATGACTTGCATGAAATATAAGAGTGTTAGCTTGATTGTGAGTCAACACCATGTGAATGAATGTATATCAGGTGATGTTGTATCCTGCAGGTGACATAGGGAGTAGTGAGAATGAAGAAAATAGGTGTCTATAGGTGGATTTGGGTAATATATCAGTTGATATTTAGTACAAGGTAACCGACACTAGTTAAGGATGACCAATGCCAGCATCGAGGGGAGTAATCGAGGTCGGTTATTGTGAGATAGAAACAATTTTACCGAATGAGGTAAAGACTGGTGATGGTCAGATGAACAAGTTGTATGATGAAAGTTTATCAAAGCCTAGAGAGTACAGAGAATAACAAGAACTCGATAGCAAAGATAATGAAATAAGGGTTCCTTAGAAAATTTGACCCAAAAGAACAAAAAAGCTGATGCCGCTTAAGAAAAAATAATGCATGTCAAGGGTAATCGATGTCATTCTGCTATGAAAATTTGAAAATATAGAAAATGGATTGTTGTGAATTTCATTGAGATAAATAATCAACCCAAATGGGTCTAGAGATGATGCAATGAAGTCTTGACACACTCAAAAGAATTCGAATACTCCCACCGTGATTGTGGAGTGTTTAAGGCAAAAAAATGGAAAAATGGAGAAGTATATCCTCACATATCAAAACACACGTCAATCAAACATTAAAAACATGGACCTAACAAGTGATTTATAATGTGTTGATATTATGCTATTTAGAAGACTGAATCATGAATTTAGAATAGATTTTTTTGGTGAGGAAGGCTTCCTACGAAGAAGGATATCTAAAAGGAGAGGTTTCATGTATGTTATGGTGGGGAGGGCCATCTTCTGAGGTAATGACTTGACAAAAGAAATGAACTCAAGAGTACCTACCTATCGGATTGTGTGATCACTGATAGGTGTTCCCAAGTAAGATGTTGTTTAAGAAATATGTGTATATTTCAATTTTGTAGTTTGGTAAGACACAGAGAGAGAGAGAGAATGTGATTTCTATGATTCTTTGTGTCAACCATCAGCTAGGCATGACTTCTAGCATATAGATTTCCCTTATTTTAATGTGAGCTAAATGCAGAAAATCAAAATGTAATGTAACCAATTTTAAGCCCAAATAGAAAAGATTACATTCGATGAAGCAAATGATGAATAGGAGAGGGTATGATCTTTCCTAAATGCAGAAAGAAAGAAAGAAGAATGATTCCTTTTAAATGCACCAAGATAAATGTTTCTTTTAGAGAAATTTGAAAGAAGAGAGGATTACTAGGGAAAAATTACAATGTGAGAATTTCAAAGGGAAACAAACACACAACTTTCGCGTAGAATTAAAGAGAATGCAATAGAACCCCCGATGGGTCCCACTGGTGTGCAAAAATGTTTCACCATTTTCTTTATGTTTTTGAATGAAGAAACAGAGATATTGTTATGGGCTGAGGTGGAATACCCGTTAAATGGATTGGTTAGAGGTTGATGTGCTCATTCTCGACTTCTTGATCTAGTTCCAATTGTGATAGCTTCCTTTTGGCTAGGAGGAACTACCTATAATAGATAACAAGATCATAAAAGATAAGTTAAATGATATATGATATTGGATTGCTTAGCGTATGCTAGTTCTCGGGAAGTGTGATACTTCGTAGATGGTTGTTAATCCACTATTTAAAACAAATTAGTGCAAGAAATAAGTAAAGTCATATTGTAGTTGATATGATTTAGGTATCTCATTTAAGTACAATAAGCAAATCCAATCACAACAGGATAGGCTATAGTTGGATCTAAAGGATGAGGTGATTGTCAAGGTATTGGGACTAGTTAGGGTCTGATTCTGGGTTGTTTAGGTCAATTGGTAGGAGGTTGTTTGGCTCTGTTCTTAGGTAGGGTATAAAACACAGAGACCGATGTCGGTCTGGTATGACCAGTGATGGTTTATGTAGAACCAACGATAGTTATGGGTAACCGGCATTGGTAAGGTCGGGGTGTATGAAACTCAAAGAGATCTGATTGCAAGGTTTGATTTGGGATTTGATAGAGATGGTAGGGTGGATAAGGAGGTTTATAGAAGTCTCAGGTGTATTCAGGATGAACAACAGGTGAGGATGGGTGATTTGGTGGTGTGGGTAAGGAAATGGTTGGGTTACAGGTTGGTAAGGGATAGAAGAATAAGCATGTAAAGTGTAGATTAATAACAGAGTAACAAAAGCTACTAAATGAAATAACAATGTTGGTTACAGATATACTTACTGTGATGCAAACCTGGATGGCTGAATGGTAATGATAATTGATCGAAGGATGGTATTTGAGTCTTGTAGTATTAAATCCCGAAATGCTTCCATGAGTTCAATGCTTCGGATTTATCTCGGTGCTGGCTATGAATGTCTAGATGCATGAAAGGATGATGGTTATGCTTCCATGTAGCCCCGATCTCATTCTCCTTCTCTAAAATGTGCTAACCTCTTAACAAGGTTACTAAGGTGAGTAAATGGTAATGAACGATGGTTCCATCTTGTTTGGCTTCGGTTTAGGTCCGACTGGCATTGGTTAATGTGGGATTCCCTAGGTTTACTAAAATGTATAAATCTTTCTAATTTCTTGGGCCAAGTTGGTTTTTATGGTAGATCAAAACGCAATATTTCCTTCTAATGAGTGGGAATGTGGTTAGAGAAATCTTAGGAATTGATTTTAGGGTTAAACCAAATCTTATCTCATTAAGGCAAGTAAGACTTAGTCATTGTTAGTAATGGAAACATGCCAAGAATAGGTCTAGGGTGAGGTGGTTGGATGAGGTGTCTTCATGAGGTGGAAATTAGGTCAATTAAGGAAATAAAATAATGGATATTATGAGGATGGGTATTTAATTTAATTTAAATAATTAATTTAATTATTAATGTGGGTTAAAAGGGCACCATGGTTAGGTTGGTTATCCAATCGGGGCTAAGGGGAATGTAACCAAACTTTGGTGTCTACACCTTTACTAATCCTTTTGACAATCTTTTGGGTTACGAGGAGAATTATCTAATGATTGAAAAGGAAGAACTCGATGGAAACCGACAATGTCCAAAGGATCATCCAAGAAGCTTTATCCCCATAGCAAAAACCTCTTATTGACTAGCACAAAATAGTGGAAGTGAATCCCAAAGAGGTGGAATTAGAGATCTCTTTGAAAACACCATCTAAAAATGGGGAGTCCTCGAGGCCACCCTAAAAGATAAGAAAATGGGATTAGGAAGACCCACTAAGTTGGTTGTTGAAAAAGGTGAGTAAAAAATATATTGATGATGGAACTCAGTCTAAAACCTATCTACATAGCTTTAGAAGAACCAAAATGAAAGTTTTAAATGACTATTGTTTCCTGAAATGTTAGGGGTTTAAATAAACCTATGAAATGGAGGTTAATAAAAGAACTGGATTCTAAACACAAACCCGATATCACGGTCTTATAGGAAACTAAGATGGAGGAAGGATCTTTTTGGAAGCAAAATGTAAGAGATTCAAAAGACTTGTGGGACTATCTCATAGCTCAAAAGGTTCTACTGGAAGGAACGCCTATCATCTAGAACAAGGAAAAACTCAAAGGTACGAATATTCTTAAAATAAGTAATCACATGTCTATGTTATTTCAAGATAAGAAATCTAAAGAATTTTGGCTGTTATCTAACATATATGCTCCTAATAATAAAGGAGAAAGAAAACGTTTGGGGCTGAACTCTAAATTTCAAAACATTACTAAAGGGATGAATGGTTGATTATGGGTGACTTCAACACCCCTTTGAGTCCCAAGGAAGAGAAGGGTGGTAATATTAATGTTATCAAAGTATGGAAGATCTTCAATATTTTATTATATAAAATAATCTCATGGATATTGAGTTGAAGGGTAGCAGATTCACCTAGTCTAATAGTAGAAAAGGAGACCAATTAATTCAAGTCAAACTAGACAGGCTCGACTTCATGGGGGTGGTTGAATAAATAATTTTGTTTCTTTTCTCTCCCTCAGTTGGTTTAGACCAAAATATGCTTATTTTACAATTCAAAGATAAAGAGAGGAGGATGTTGATCAATTAGAATCGACACTTAGCAAAGGAAATATAGAAGGTTTACACATGAAATAAGAGTGCATTCAAAGGCACAAGAGTATCGAAAGGATCATGCATGAATAAGAGAGACAACTTGAATTATCCATTTTCATGATAAGGATATATTTTTGGAGATAGTGTGCGAGAGCACACAAACTAACCAAATAATTACGTGACACATATTGGCTATTTTTGGATGATTGGCTACTAAGCGCTTTACATGGATGTAGGATAAAGATAGAATTGTAAAATATTATTTGACTAAGAGAGATCTATTGTTAGCATTCTTGCATGTAAGCCTATTTTTGTAATGCCATGTGGATAATAATAGCAAGATGCGACCTATTTTGGGATTAGATAATTGGTGAAGGGAAAGTCCCCACCCTTATAAGTATGTAGTAAAAGAGAGGCCACATAGGTATGTGAACTGTGTTATAGTGAGATTATGTTGAAAAATCTGATACATGCATGAGTGTATACTACTATTATTATAAGGAAGATGTTGTGTATTACTATATTTAATATAGTGGAGATTATGGAATGAATCAAGATTTTATCATGGTTATAGATCGAGTATTGTAGGTTTGATTCCATTATGGTTGTTTATTAAGTCTCTGTCATTTTCTAGATCTAGATCTGGACATACACTTTGTAGAAGGATATATTAGTCATAGATATCAATGCTTAAAGTTTTCATCATGCTAACATTCTGCAATAGAAACCTAAAGAGGGGCATGGTACCTTTACGCACTTCGAATGAGTGCTTAGTCTAGGTTGAGTGATGTGCCAACGTGCCCGGCTTGTATTGGTGAATTTCGTGGATGCATCATTAGTTCCATTACCGGGACCTCTTTTTTAGTTGTTTTTAGGATGGTTCACAATGAAGACATATCGGTTGACCTTAGCAAGTGTTGAGGAGTGGATACATGATTTGGAAGAAGAATACACATGAAATTTTAGCACAAAATCTAAGTTTAACGCACATGAGTGGGTGGAATAGAATCATGTATGAAATTTTATATAACATATTTTTCACTATAATTCCAATAGAATTATACGAGTGGCTGATTACTTATGCATCTAAGAGGAATTGAAGGTATCACACACTTTCTGGATGTGGGAAGAATTTCAGGCCCTTTATGATGCTGATCCGATTTGGACTTGAGTTGTGGATACGTTGTTCCATGGTGTTTTTTAATAGTTATATCTTAGACTACTCAATTTCCACTTATTTGTGCCCGTAGGTAGCTAAATTCTAGTTTTTACAATATCCAAGGGGAACTTAATTGTAAGGCATTCCACTAGCATCAAGATCTTGATGGTAACTTTGAATTTGAAGAGTAAACGAATGGCTAACTAAACCCCACCACGCACGGGGTAGGATCAGTTTGTGAAGGATGTTTGACATAGAGGTAGAAAGGAAGAGAGAGGAAAGGCATCTTAAGTATAATGAGGTGAGCGAGGGAGATAGAGAAGCAACGTGACATTTCGAGTGGATGGCGTTGAGGAGAGAGATGGCTCATGAAGGATTTGGAGCTTATGAATGAGACGTGGAGCTAGAGCATCAAGAAATCCCCATCTAGGAAAGCATGATAGGGATCCTCCTTAGCCTCACATAGAAGCTTGCCACCAGAGATGACTGGGCCATGGGTATGCATTTGAATCAACCTAGCAACCTTGTCTTTGCACTTGGTTTTCCAGTATCTAGTACAAAAACAATCAACAAAGCTAATTCAAGCCATGGGAGAGTAGGAGTGAGTCTTATAAAGGGCACAACGATGGTAACACAAATGACTTCATTTTTATATGGGATTATATTTTTGGGTGTATCATCAGCAAAAATACAAGCATGCTCATTTTGGACTAAATTCTTGGAGCGGTAATGCTTTGTAGACTATCGGGTACTGATTCGGTTCTCTACTATTGGGACATAGGGAAGTACATCTTCTGGTCCGACCCTAGCTACAAGTTTGGGATCAAGAGGCATAGGTAGCTCTAGTTCTGGTGGATTTGGTGGTTTTGGAGGTAGAGGAAACATAGGAGGTTTTGGATCAGGTGGGCAAGGTCCATACCAACCCCAGAATATTTACATGGAGATGTCTCTTCATCTTCCAAAATATAGAGGCATAGAAGATGTTGTTGAACATGTACATGTGTGTGAAATATTGTGGTGTGGAAAGGGAATCATGGTTTTGGCGTAGGGCAATCTAAGTTTCTACCACATTACAAGGGTGCAAAAACGGCTGGTATAAAAAGTTTGACCCCGATCGACTTGCATAGACTATACAACTTTAAAATATGCATTCCTTAAATAGTTTCTATGTTTATGAAATTGTAATTTAAGTAATCGGTCATATCACAAGGTGACATTTGAACACTATCTTTCTATAATATAATGGGTGTTATTATCTGTCAATTATTTGTGATGGCATTATAGTGGGGTATGACAATTCACAAATATGCGAGTTGGCGGGGTTATGCACATTTAAGTTGAACACTAGCTTAATTGGGTGTTATTATCTTATCGGTGGCTTTTATAAGCTTAATTTGGCTTATTAATTAATCTGAATTGATTAATTAAATCATCTCCAACTTCCATTAGTTGTTAATCTCTAATTAATCTCTTCTAATCATACTTATCCCTTTCGGATTCGGTGTAGAAAGTTACTATTGTCTTAATTTTCTCTCATATTTATAATTTTTTTACATCTTGAAGATCAATTTCTCTAGTCGGGAACTTTTTCAACCACGGAATCGGAATATCCAGATGTGGGTGATAGTGATGTTGCTCACATGGACCTAGAAGACCTGAAGAGTCGGATGCTCGGAGGCCCAAGGAACTAGTGGAAGACAAGATTTTCAAGAGTGGATTGTATGTTGTAGGTGGTCATCTCATGTCTATTTAAAGTATAGAGTTGGTGCTACCATGTTCTCGGCCTACGATCCGAATCAAGAATCATAATGGTAGACAATAACTCAATAATTTGAGTGCTCACTCCACAAGGAATTTCACAATGTTTACAAATCATGAAAGAAAATAACATGGTAATTATCATGACTGAGTTTGATCGAAGAGTATAAGTGTACTCAAGGATATTAAGCAAGGCACTACTGAAATTTTTAGAGAGTATGATGCCCATTTTAAAACACTACTATCTAAAGTTTCTTATGACATACACGCAAGCCATCATGCACAATGGTTCATTGGGGTTTGATTACCCCTTTTAGGAGGGCATTATCACATAAGACATACACTGAACCACGTGAAGAACTTGAAGCGCATTACGTGCTAAGGTAGTTGAAATCATAGACACCGGGGTGAGCCCATTTTTATAAGCATAGATCGCACTATGACAAAATAGTTGGAGAAAATATCAGAAAATTCAGCACATGATATGCACACACGGCATTTGGTGCACATATTATGAATTAGAAGGTTACACAAAGGATATTTGTCCTCACGAGATCAATATGCTCATTGTTGTTGGATTGTGAGATATGCCATTTAAACCATGATGTTATCTACTACCCATTACTACAACACATGATAAGGAAGAATGTTTCAAGTTACTATAAAATCTGTAGGTCCATGACTCATGACACGGAAGACTGTCGGATGATTGGTCAGATCCATGATGTTATAGATATTAGTGTATAATAGACAATATTTTTAGATAACTCTAAAGGAAAATACAAACATCGGGGATCTGGGATCACAATCAAGTGCTCTATGATCGGAATGAAGGGAATTTTGAAGGCAATCATGGCAAGGGTCAAGGATACTACAATGGATTTGGAGGACGAGGCCATGGTGGTGGAAGAAGTGAGTTCTCTCGTGGAATGTTTTATACATGTGGATTTCTTGACCACTACAGATGTGAATGTCCTTAGAATATTACATGTTCCTTTTGTGGAAATAACTATACCTATGAGGAGTTCTCGGACTTGTATGAGCATCTTAGTAAGCAACATAAATAAGAAAAAAAAAGGCGTAGGATGGTTAGGATACAATGCGCGAGTGGAAAATAAATGGATCCCTAAGTTGGAAGCAGAGCTTGAGGCATTACAAGTAAAGATCACAACCCGCACCAAGGCAACACATGCCAAGAGAAGCATTGCAACAAAATCTTGCCATCACTAGGAGGAGGTTCTACATGCATGGTAGTCAAATCCTTCCCATCAAAAGGAGGTTTATTAGGAAACCATGGAAGTTCTCAGGAATATTTAGGGTGAGATACAATACTTAAAAGAGAAATCATGGAAGATGGAGAAAAAAAGTATTAGAGTCGGTCCAAACTGATATATATGACTTAAGAGAAGTGTGCAAAATTTTGCACCGGGAAAATATCATTCCATTGTTAGGGAATTGGTTAAAGGGAAACACTCGCGTGCATAAGTATTGAGACTGGACGTCGAGATCCACATGTAATCTTCCCCCTCATAGCCTAGATTATGTCAAGGAAATCACTTTGAATGGTGTTGTGGATGGGTGGCTATTGATTAATATATTGATTGATATAGAAACACAAGTCAATGTTATTACTTTGGATGCATGGGTACAAATGGGAAGACCTCCATTGCACCATCCTCTAATGTATTGTTCATGACTAACCCGGTAGACTAGGCTACTCCCATCGGAGTTTTAAAATATGCATCTATTATCATACAAGGAGCCAAGTTCACTACACACTTTGAGGTTTTAATGCTAGCAGAGTCGGATAGCTTCCAAATCTATTGGGGCATCCTTGGTGCTATGAAAATAATGTTGATCTTCGGTTCAAAAAAGTTTATATAAGTTCTAAAAACAAGGAGGAAAGAGTTAATATCCCTTTAACGAGATGGAAAATCTGCACCCTATGTTGATCCCTTGAGTGAAGAAGACCTAAAATAGGATTTATGTATGCACTATATGGGATCCGAGATGCTTGAGCCATCTATAGAAGGAATAATTCATTGGGAGGATGCACAATCTATTAGCGATACTACAAGTGTTTCTTGTGATAATTGGGCTCATAACACTTATGATTTGGTAGGGCGTGAAATAAAGAGCATATTTCTATAGGCAACAAACCGCATTATGCCGGGAGATAGGTAACAACTCGATACCTTGTTACACCGAGAGAAGGAGATCCTATGGTATTCCTACGCACCATGGAGGAACAATGGATAGATCCATTGGAAAGAAGAAATATGCTAGCATATACACTATGTGGGACAAAAAGCACGTTGTTGGGTGGCCCACAAGGATAATTTTGTAGAATGGAATGAAATTAATATTAATCTTACTACTATGTTCTTCAAGAGCAACGTACCTACTCAAATCTGCACTTATCATGGTAATCAACTTGTTTGGCACCACATCCAGTGTGAGAAACTTTAGACAAAAGGGAAGGAAGCTTTACCACCTTCTCTATGGGTGTACTATTTTTATTCCACTTTACAAGTGTACATGCATGCTTGGTATATATATGCCAAAACTCCATAGAGAGATTGAAAATTGGTAGGATTTAATTGCAGGAATGGCCCAAACGTTTGACTTCTTCTCTACAAACCCTCCAGTGGAAGAAACATTAAAATTCATAAAGCGCTTAACTATGAGAGATATTGCATGAAGATATCCTTTAGGAGTTATTGGATGAAGGAAACTCGGAGCATGTCTTGTTGAAGAAAGAAAGGCCGATGCCACACTACTTCAATGCACTTTCCTTGAGAATGAAAAAGGAAAAATGGTCTACTTAGTGGATGAAAAAGAAGTAGAAAATTTGGATGTACACCATTCAAAAGGTAGGCATGAGGTTTGGGTGCAGTGCATATAAGGCGACATGTGCCTATCATAATCCTATGAAGACAAAGAGGGTGAATATTGGGTCTAATGATGAGCCTAAGGAAGCTATAATTGGAGACTAATGGTTCAAATCTGAAGTGGTAAATATCATAGAGTTACTAAGGGTTATCATGACTTATTCCCTAAGGGGTACCATGAACTTAAAGGCGTGCATAAATCATTAGGGGAGATGAAGATAAAGCTTAAAGAGGGTGTGTGACTAGTTAGAAAGAGACCCTACAGGATGAACCCCAACTTGCATGAAAAGGTCAAAGAAGAGATTGAAAAAATGTTAAAGTCTGAAATTCTCAAGCCCATCGATGAGTCGAATGGGTTAGTCCAATGGTGATCAGTAGTATCAAGAAGGATGGATGGATTAGGATTTGCATGGAATACAAGGAGCTAAATGACACATGTGTAACTAATCCCTTTCCTACACCATTCACCAAGAAATACTAGAAGGCATTATAGGGTGTGAAATTTATTCATTTACTGAGATGGGTTCTCTGGGTATCATCGGTTAGGATTTCCCATGAGGACCAAGAAAAGACTACATTTACTACTAAATGGGGTAGCTTTGCCTATACTTTAATGCCTTTTGGTCTGAAAAATGTGCTGCTTTGTATTTTTGCGCATAGTTATTCAAGCGTTCAAGTAATTTATCCACACTTCTTACAGTCTACTTAGATGACTTGACGGTGTATGGATTAGTTAAGGATCATTGTGACAATCTTTTCTTAATGTATGAAATATGTACACAGTTGAGTATCTCTTTGAACATCAAGAATTACATATTTGCTACACCATTTGGGATATTGTTAGGACACATAATCTACGAAGGAAGGTTTTTGGTTGATCCAGATAGCCAGGTTGTAGTCATTATATGCCTAAGAGAGCCTACCATTCGAGTGAAGTGTGCATGGATTTTTAGATCATACAAGGATATTACAGGAAAGTTTATCAAAGGATATGCCAAATTTTCTACACCATTGGAGGAGTTATTGAAAAGGAAAGGTAAATTCTCTGGGGAGAACCGCATGAGCGTGCATTCAAGAGAATTAATGGAGAAACTTACTACCATGCCTATTTCACATTCTCATTCGTGGGACCAACATTTCATGTACATGTGGATGCCTCTAGCACATCCATTGAAATAGTGTTGGCTCAACATGGAGAAGGTATTATAGATCATACTATATGTTTTTCTAGTAGGAAGTTAACTCTGTAACAAAATTACACCACTACATAGTGCAAAATTTGCCGGTGATTATATGCACTACATAATTTCGATAGTGCCTGCTAGCTACACCATTCATATTTTTATAGATCACATGGGATTGAAGTATTTGGTGAATAATCCCATTCTACAAGGGTGCATATGCGGATGGGTACTCTTATTTCAGAATTTGATTTCATAGTTGTGGTAAGACTAGGGAAAAAGTAATTTTGGACTAGACCATCTATCCGAATATAGTCGGAGAAGAAGCACAGAAATTAAAGATACCATGCCGATTGCATAGTTATACAGTTACAATGAGCACCATCGAACTAGAGGGAATTGTTGTCTTTTACTAACATAGGTATGGCACTAGAAGGAATGAAATCCTTAGAGAAGAAACAACTTTCTATACACGCATGACCCCTATATGTTAATTAGTAGTGACTCAGTAAATGTAGTTCGGGATGAAGTATTGCATCGTTGTGTATTAGAACATGAGCACATAGATATTATGGAAGAAGCTTATGGTGGTATTGCAGTGGCCACTATGCAGGTGATGCAACTACGCACAAGATTCTACTCATTGGATTATGGTGGGAGACCATGTATAAAGATTACAAGGAATTTTGTAAGGCTTGTGATCATTTTCAACGTCTTGGAAACTAGGACAATGAGATGAAATGCCTCTAAGACCCATTACTAGTGCAAGAAATTTATGAGAAATAGGCTATATATTTTGTGGGTCCTATTTTACCAATGTGCACAGAATGGATCACACTATATCATAACTTACACAAATTATCGACATGATGGGTAGAAGAAACACTTATAAAGGATTATACAATGGCTACAACAACCAAGTTTATTTGGGAAACTATTATTACAAGCTATGGATGTCCTATAATTTTGACTAGTGATACGGGAACACATTTTCTTAATGAGAAATCTGAATTTTATTAGATGAATTCATGATTGCACACCATAAGAATACACCCTATCATCCTCGGAAAATAGAACTATTGAGGCTTTCAAAAATTTGGGTCATACATTAACAAAAATTTGTGATGTTGGAAGAAAATATTGGGATGATAAAGTATTTGCAATACTTTGGGCATATCGAACAACGTATAAAAGGTTGAACAAATCCACACCATTTTAGTTAGTGTTTAGAGTAGAAGTCATTCTTCCTATGGAATTTATGTTAGCTTCTTTGTGTATAATGCATGAGGGATGTCTAGTTGATGAGAAAGCATTATAATAATGGATTGAAAAGTTAATTAAGCTTTGGATGAGTGACGAGCCATAATATGTTGGAGTCAAAAACAAGAGAAGGTCATTTAGAAAGCATGGCATGATAGTCACATTAGGGATAAAAAGTTAGAGATAGGACGATGGTGCTTTTTATGATTCTAATTTTTACACCATCCAGAAAAATCAAGGTACATTGATTGGGGTTGTATGTTATCACTTATATACTCGAATCATGCTTATCAATTAGAGGCACTTGATGGAATATGGTTACCCAATTACTTCAATAGGAGTAGGCTAAAACCCTACTATAAATAAGTCTTCTTGTTGTTTGTAATAAGTCGGTGTTTCCATTTAGATTAGCTTTTCAATTCTACTATTCTTTCATGTGTTTCCTTGTTTGCCTCCATGCTTTATAAATTTAGTTGGTGTGTTTGTGTAATAATCATGTTTACTTGAGGATTGTAATTACTATTTACGGAAAAAATTATGCATAGAGGACTGAAGATACCCTTAGTGTGGGGTAGGTTGTTGATATCAAGGTCTGATAATGTTGAAAATAAGTCCACACAAAGGAACTATCTACGGGTGCTATTCAAGGTTGGAGAATCAAAAAGATATTTCTTGTGGACACAAGGACCATAGATAGAGAGGAATGAAGAAACAAGTATAACAAGAGGTAAGTAGAGGAGAAGACTACCAATTGAAGGCGCAGAGTGATGAGGTACACATGCACTGGAAGTGTGCTAAAGAGAAGTCCGTAGCAAAGGTAGGAGGGCACACTAAAGGTTATAGCTTGGGTGTGAAGATGTACCAATGTGGAAATAACACAAATGGTCGATTAATGAGAGGATTGTTGGTAGGTGGAGGAGTAATAAATGCACTAAATTTTTGAAATTCTATATAAGGATGGGATGCGAGTTCATTTTTATTTGAATTGAGATAATTTGAAAAGGGTTAAGTATGAACAGGCAAGAAATCATGTTGATATGTGAAGAGTGTGAAACTAGATGTGGTGAGAAGGGTTTTGTGCAGGAGAAGCTTGTGTTTTCATAGGTGAAGGGTTTGAGTGAAGTAAACACATTACAAATGAGCTCGAGCATGTGATTTCTACTAGGGCATGGATATTTAAGATAGGTTTTGACTTATTCAATTACGAGAGGGAAGAAAAGAGATATTTTTCAAATTTTCATTCTTCCCTCTCTTGTGCCTCGAAGTCATAATTTTTGCTTTTCAAGGACTCAAAACTTTTACTGGAAATGGAGAACACCATTGGATAGAGATCTTTCTCGGCTTTCCAGAAAGGTAAAGTTTTCCTCCTAACTCCATGTATTTTTGAAGTTATGGCTCGGTGGAGTTTTTTGTGGGAAATTTTCCCTGAAGGCCCCTGAACCATTGATGAGATGCTTGCCACGTGTCCAGGAAGTGGCGGGGTCGGAAGAAAACTTGGTTTTTGGACCAAGTGTTTTGGCAAAATTTCAAAAGGAAGATTTTCCCGTAGGCCCGCCGGCGAATAGAATTGCGCCACGTGTCCATGGGAAAAAATTGAAAAAATGACTAAGTGTTGGCGCAGGGAGAATTTTAATGAAGAAGGCCCGCGCCCAATCATATTGTGCCACGTGTCACCGGAGGCTAGAAAAGTGGAGCGGAGGTGAATTTAGAATTTTGGTGAAGTGTTTTGGTAAAAGGTAATGAAAAAGGGTTTTGGCCCACGCCCCCACGACCAATGAAATTATGCCACGTGTCCATGGGCACCCAATGGTGGAGCACGGGAGGAGATTGGGATTTTTCCCAAAGCTAAAATGAAAAGGAAAAATGTTTGCGGAGGGCCCGCGGCTAATGAAATGATGCCACGTGTCTCTGGCCGGCGGGGGTGGGGAGAAATTGAGAAAAATTTCCCAAGGGAAAAAAAGGAAATTTAAAAGGAAAAAGCCCCCCCAAAATGCGAGCCCAATGATTTGCCACGTGTCAATGGAAAAATTCAAGACAAGCCATGAGAAAATTTGAAAAAAGCCCACATCAATGGGGTTTCACCACGTGTCGATGGGTTGAAAATGGTCAAATGAATGCCCAAAAAAATTTAGGAAGGAAAGGTCGCGCATCCATGGGGTTTCGGCCACGTGTCCTCGGCTCATCGGCCCAGGGGGAATTTTTGAAAATTTTCCAAAGGGAAAAAAAAAGGAAAATGAAGCGAGAGGGCCCACATCCAATCAAACATGCCACATGGCACCCAAATGGCGGAGCGTGGGGATTTTGGGAAATTTTCCAAATGCAAAAAAGGTGAAAAAATTCAAATTTTCACCCATCCGATTTGGCCTGTTTTTTGCCCTAAAACTTCAAATGGCCATATCTTTCGATCCAGAGCTCGATTTTTCACGTTCTTTATATCAATGGAAAGATGGTGAAATTATCTACAAGATTCGGGGTCATTTTTATTTTGATGGAGTTTGGAGAGAAAAATCAAAAACACCCTCGGCACGTGGTCATGGACAGAAATGACGTTTGACCACCATTTTTAATGAAGAATGGCTCGCATTCTCTCCCAGGCATGGCTAAAAATGTCGGGGATGGGCTGTAAGGATGCCCATGCTATTTTGATTGTGTTTTTGTCAATGGTTGAATCTTCCCCATGTTTTCCCATGTTTCTCTCTCTCACAGGTCGTGGCTTGCACTTTAAAAAGCTAGATTTGGCTCATTTTCAAAGGGTTGAACATTTTTTCATGTATTGCAGGCTCCCTTTGTCACTTTAAAAGTGATTTTGTGGAAAACCAGACCTTTTCCAAGACTGCAACCTATTTTCCTCTCGGGTGTTGTAATGTCAAGTGGTGGTTTTGATGTAAAAATGACAATACAGCTCTGTGAATGAGTTTTAATCCTTTATCATGTTGTTTGATTCATTTCTAACCCTCCATTACAGTTATCAGTTTGTGCATGAAGTTTTGTTTGCATTTTTATGAACTGTGTCAATTTGCAGAAGTAAAAAATGCTCACCACTCCTTTGGTGTATCACCTTATTAGCATTAGTTTCAGTTTTTTGCATTCTCCATCTCTGTCCACTTTGGAATTTAGAGTAGGATTTTGAGTTTGAAACCTCTGTATAACTTGCAAGTAATACATCTGATCAGAGGAGTTGAGGAACCAGCCTCTAATCTGGAGATTCCTTTCCCATTTTACAAGTCCCACACTTGGGGAAAGGATTCAATGTTGTGCAATCACACTGGATGTCCAAGATGTCAAACTAGAAGTCTGATCAACATCCAGGGGTGCTGCTGATTTGCAACAACAAGTTTTGGCACACCTAGTGGGACCTTAGAGGTCTTCATCTTCATTGCAACAAAATTGATGTGCATTTGTTGCAAGTTTCTTGCTTAAAAGAGCCCTAAATTGCACATCTGGCGACTCCAAGGAAGAAGAATCAGCTGGTTTTAGCAGTGCAGGCCTGAAAACTCATGAGAAGAATCACCACAAGGTCAAGAGTTGGAGAAGAAGAAGTGTTGTTTGAGTATCTGCAGTTATCTCCAAGAAGAAGGCAAAGAGGGAGGAGAGATTCAAAGGTCTCCATCTCCACCAAACAGAACTCTCTCAACTCCTCCACTGGTAGGCCTTTCATTCAATCAACAAGGGTTAAGGCCAATCGAAATGGCACAAAACAACCCCTATGTCAATTTCACTTTGGCAGCACCCACTTGCTCTCAATGCACAAAATCCAATCCCGATTGCAGCATTGAAGAACATTCCATACTTTATTGGAGAAAATCAGGACCACTCCTGGTGATCATGTTAAGGATATTGCTAACATTTGTGCAATCCATGAGATCAATGAGATGCGAGTTCTTTGTCAAACTCTGGCATCTTCATTCAAAGGAAAGCTTTGCAATGGTTCGAGAGTCTTGCCTCGGGTTCTATCAAAATTGGAACCAGCTATGTATAGCCCTCCATGAGCGAGTTTGGAGAAAAGGAGATAACTTGTCCCTTTTGGAGCAGTTGACAACCATCGAAGAGAGCTCCCAATGAGTAGGTGGCCGATTTTAATTTCAGATTTCAAAGGACTTGGGAGAGAATTCCGGTGGCGATCGGGGCCAACGATACGAGAGAAGAAGGTGCTTTCCTTTATTACCTTAAAGCTTTAAATTCTGATATTTCTATGTTAATTCAATCCATGGGAGGCACAACTATCCCCATTGCTTATAGCATTGCCATTAGAGCTGAAAATTGTTTGATTCAAGCTGGAAAGCTAGCTCCTAGGCCTCCAATGCCATTATTTCCAAGTTTAGAGAGCCCAAGTGCTAGCCAAGTGCCTAATTTAGCTCCTATTCCCACTCCTAGAAATCAGAATTCAAGTGAAGCTTCTACTTCATCTTCTAGTGCCTCAAATGAACTTCAAGAAGTCATGAAGCAATTGCAAAATCTAGGTAATGAGCTGGTTACACTCAAGAGGCAGCAAGCCCAAGGTTTTAGACCTCCCTTCCAGCCTCAAGCTCAGCCTAACAGGCAGCCATACCAACCTCAAAGACCACCCAATCCAGCTGCAAATCTAAATCAAGCAAGGCCTCCTGCCAACAGACCATTTCAGCCCTATAATCCCAATGCTACATCTACTCTAAGCATTAGTAGTGCCGTACAAAACAATATAGCTCAAGAGTATGATTGGTGTTTCCCATGCAATGAACCTCATAACTAGTCCATGTGTTTCAACGGTGCCTTGAATCAAGCATTAATGGTGACAACTACTGGTGTGGAAGGTGAAGGTAGCCAAGGAAGTAACCAACAACAAGAAACATTCCAACAACAATCAGCTCCAAATGATGCCACACTTGTAAACTGGCAGGCAGAAGATTTTTGTGGCATGAATCAAACAATTCCCCAAAGTGTTGCAGCCAACACAAGGTCAAAAGGAGAAATTTGGGTGAAGAACAACCATTAGCCCCAAGTAATCCACAATCTTCTATCACTCCACAAACTATTGGCAAGCAAAGTGCAGTCCCAAACACGCAAGGACTGCCTAAGACAACTCCTAGGCCAACTCAAATGCCAGTTGTTGCTGCCCATGTGCAAGGAATGAATGTGCAGGCCAAGGGACAGCAAAGAGATGCTTCATCTCCATTCAACATCATTGATCAGATGAAGAAGAAGAAAAATGTAAACATATCAATGTGGGAATCACTATCTATCCCAAGCCAAAGAGATTTGCTACAAGCTGCCATGAAGGACTGGTCAACTTCAAATCAGCAAGTCCAAATGCAAGAGAAAGTGCTCACAAATGCTGCCCGCTGAGGGGGAATCATGGAGGACAACAAGGTAAAATGTTGAAGCCCCCTCCATTCTATGTTTCATTGATCATTGGAAATCAATTAGTACACAATTGCATGATTGATTCCGGGGCAAGTAGTTCAGTAATGCCCAAGCAAATAGCTGATCAGTTGGGAATTCAGTATGAAGTCATATCCAAAGGGGTAGTGCAATTGGATGGGACAACAGTAACAATAGTTGGAGTGATAAAAAACTTGAGTCTTACTTTGCATGCATGTCCCAACGTTGTTGTTTTGCAAGATGTCTCGGTAATAGACCTTCCACCACTCTTTGCCCTATGTGCATCAAGAGGATTTCCAGCCAAGATTGGAGGTTACTTATCTGCTGATTGGTCACACATGTTGTTCAGAAATGAGATATGGAACCAAGGCCACAATCAGATCTGAACCTATTGCAAACTTTCACATTGAGCCTTACACTCCAAGCCAAATCAATACCAATTGTTCAGCGTTTGATCAAGAGGATTATCCAAGCACTGATGAAGCTGACACCAAGGTTGGAAGTATCCCAGATCTAACTCTTGATGAATGGGCAAACAAGGTGCATGCTTTTGATCCTTATCAAGAAATAGAAGAATCTGAGTTAGGAGTCTATTGCATGCATGAAGAAAATCAGCCTATTCCTAGCATCACCAAGCCAGACCACAAGGATGACAATGAGGTATGGCAGTTGTTTTTTGATGGATCAAGGAGTAGACAAGGTGCAGGAGGGGGAGCTATGCTTGTTTCACCTCAAGGAGTTAAGTATTATTCAGCTTTTAGATTTCAGTTTGCATGCTCTAATAACACTGTTGAATATGAAGCTTTGATACAAGGATTGCATTGGTCAATCAAGAGAGGATAAAGAACTTGCAAGTCTTTGGTGACAGTGAGTTGATTGTCAACCAAGTTAAGGGCAGCATGCTTTCAAGAATGATCTACTCAAGTGCTACAAAAATAGGGTGTGGGACCTCATTGAAGATTTTGAGGGTTTGGCATAAAATCCATTCCTAGAAAAGAGAACCAAGCTGTTGAGGGCTTGCAGCGATTGGGGCAGCCTTTGACGTTGTTGAAAGCATTCAAAAGAGAAGGTACAACCAAACATCCATGTGATTGTGAGGCCTTGATGCAGACAACAATGTAAAGTTGGCAAGTGTTTGAAAATGATCAGCAAATCATCATTTCTTGCAAAGAGGCTGAGTTCTCGGCTAAAAATCGGAAAAAAGTTGGAGCAGCGGTATGGTGACCAAGTGGTACAGTGAGAACCAACAAACTACCAAAGGGACTTATTACTTTGGAGTCCATTTTTCAATCCTAATGATCAGTTTAGGAAGGAGAAAGCAAACATCCAAGTCAAGGAGAAGATTCGGTGTCCATCTCGGTGGAAGAAGGAAAATCACTCCAAATTGGTAAGATGACAAGCTGAACAAGAAAGGTATGAGTTCATACACTTTGTCAAGAATTCCCTGATGTGTTTGCTTGGAGCTATGAAGATTTGAAAGGTTTCAATCCCAGTTAGCTCAACACACCATTGAATTGGATCCAAGTACTAAACCCATCGGGGCAAAAACAAAGGCCATCAATCCACACATGGAGCCTCTCATGAGAAAGAATTGAATAAGTTGATAGAATCAAGAATCATATTCCCTATCAAGCATTCTAGTTGGGTAGCCAACTTGGTTCCGATTAGAAAGAAGAGTGGGAAATCAGATTGTGTGTTGACTTGAGAGATCTTGAATAGGGCATCTCTCGAGGATCATTATCCACTTCCTTCCATGGAGCAAATTTTGCAAGTTGTTGCTTTGGCTCTAGAGAGGTTTTCATTACTTGATGGCTATTCGGGTATAATCAGATTATGGTGAAAGAAGAAGATCAGTTCAAGACAGCCTTTACAACCAAATGGGGAACTTATGCATACAGGAAAATGCCATTTGGGCTGTCCAATGCTGGAGCTACTTTCCAAAGAGCAATGGACATGGCATTCAAGGATTTGATTAACAACATAGTGCTGATATATCTTGATGATATCACTATTTTTTCAAAAAATGCAGCAGACCACCTCTTTCATTTGAGACAAGTGTTCCAAAGGTGTAGAAGATTTGGAGTATCCTTGAATCCTAAAAAGTGTATTTTTCTAGCCCATGAAGGAAAACTCCTTGGCCACATTGTCTCCAAAGAAGGATTAGCAATTGATCTAGAAAGAGTTGAAGCCATAAGAGCACTACCATTGCCAAGCCACAAGAAGGCCCTTCAAAGTTTCTTGGGGAGAATAAATTTTGTTCGGAGGTTTGTCCCAAATTTTGCAGCCCTTGTCAAACCTATCACCAAGATGTTAAAGAAAAGCATGGCTTTCAAATGGATAGAGAAGGGAGGAAAGAAAGTTTGAAGCAATCAAAGAAGCCATCTCTCAAGCCCCAACTCTCATCAACCCGGATTTCTCCAAGGATTTCATCCTCTATGCATTTGGGGGTGATGATACTATTTCTGCAATTTTGGTACAGCAAAACAAAGACAATGATGAGCAGCCAATTGCTTTCTTTCTTGCCAAAGCACGGAGGACTATGAGGTGAGTATTCTTTCATTGAGAAGCATGTTCTTGCGTAATGTCGGAGCTTGAAGAAATTCAAGCATTTAGTTTCAAACAACAAGGTTCATTGTTGGTTTCTCATGTGGGAGTTAAAGGACTTCCTCCTCAACAAAGACTTGAATGAAAAAGAGAGCAGGTTGGATTACTCGTGTCATGGAGTATGACATTGAGATCAAAGTCACCAAGTTGGTTAGGAAAAGGATTGTGTGAGCAGCTGATTTTGAGCAAACAAAAAAGGAAGCATGCAATGAGAAGGAGGTTGTTTTGGCGTTGCAAGACAGCCATGAGCAAGGAAGCACTCAAGAGGAAAATAATGGTGTTCCCATTCCTTGCTGGACCCAAGACATAATGCACTTCCTAAGCACAGTCTATGCCCTCCGAGAGATGAACAAGACCAAAAGAAGACACTTCAGATTGCGAGGCTGTCCCATATGCCCTTGTTGATGGTGTTTTGTTCAAAAGGGATGTGAATGGAGTACTGCTTGAGATGCATTGGTACAAATCAGATTCATAGGGTGTTGGAAGAGTTCCATGGTGGACCAGCTGGTGGTCATTTTGCACCAAGAGTGACAGCTCTAAAGATCATGAGGGCTGGCTATTATTGGCCCAAGATTTTCAGTGATTGTTATGCATGGATCAAGAGGTGCAAGAATTGTGCATTCTTCACAGGTAAAGAGAGGCTAGCTGCCCTTCCATTGCATCCAATTTCAGTTGACCAGCCATTCATGCAATGGGGTTTAGACTTCATTGGAGTCATTAATCCCAATTCAAGCCAAGGGCACAAATGGATTTTAACAACCACAGATTATTTCACCAAATGGACTGAAGCAGTAGCACTCAAGGAAGCAAATGAATCTAGCATCCTAGATTTCTATGAGGGAATAACAACCAGATTTGGCATACCTACTACAATAATATCAGATAATGCATTGGCATTCATTGGGTCCAAGGTGACTGAATGGGCTGTCAAGAATGGGATCTACCTAAGCACTTCATCAAACTATTACCCTCAGGGTAATGGCCAGGCTGAATCTACAAACAAGAACTTGTTGAGGATCATTAGGAGGACTCTTGATGAAAATCAGAGGTCTTGGCATACTAAGTTGAAATCAGCCTTATGGGCTGATAGGATAACTCCCAAAAGATCTACAGGTAACTCTCCATTTAAGCTTGTTTATGGGAGAGAGGCAATTTTCCCATGTCACTTGAGTTGCCAACATTGGAACTCATGAAACAGTTGGAGTTGTTGGAGTTTGAGCCCATGGAAGTCAGATATGCAGAATTGATGGAGCTCCAAGAAATCAGAAATCAAGCATCCCAAGCAATGGAGAAGGATCAAGCTTTGATAAAGAAGACCTTTGATAGAAAGGCCAAGAATAGATCCTTCCAAGTTGGAGATCTAGTGTTAAAATGGGATGCGAGATAGAGAAAACCGGGAAGGCATTCAAAATTTGATGCCATTTGGAGTGGCCCATACATGGTCACAAAGTGTAAGGACAACAATGCTTTCCAATTGTCTTCATTGGATGGCGAAGAACTGCAGATTCCAGTCAATGGAATCCATCTAAAGCATTGCTATTGAAAGGAATTCTCCACCTTGTACATATTAGCTTAGATTTTCATTCCTCCAAGTGCTTGTGCACATTGTTTTGTTGTAGTTTAGTTTTGTTTCCCTAAGTGCTTTGGCACAAGCTTGTTGTTCCTGGAAATGTGTTTGCGAGGCCTTGCTCCATCGATGATGTTATCCTCCATCTTCCTCCTTGCAGTGTTCTAGTCAGTTGGGGTACCAAACAGAGAATTTGATGACTCCATGCCCAATGGATTGCTTCAGCAACTGGTAACTTCATCCAGCAGGCAGATGACCCCTCTGAGTCACCAAAATTGTTATCCAAAATGTGCCCCCTGCTCATTTTGTGGCTAACTCCTTTCATTCTTCCCTCTCTTGTGCCTCAGTCATAATTTTTTTGCTTTTTAGGGACTCAAAACTTTCTGAAATGGCACCATTGGATAGAGCTCTTTCTCAGCTTTCCAGAAAGGTAAATTTTTCCTCCTAACTCCATGTATTTTTGAAGTTATGGCTCGGCGGAGTTTTTGTGGGAAATTTTCCCCTGAAAGGCCCGCAACCAATGAGATGCCACCACGTGTCCAAGGAAGTGGCGGGGGTCGGAAGAAAACTTGGTTTTTTACCAAGTGTTTGGTGAAATTTCAAAAGGAAGATTTTCCCCAGAAGCCCACCGGTGAATAGAATGGTGCCACGTGTCCATGGGAAAAAATTGAAAAAATGACTAAGTGTTGGTGCAGGGAGAATTTTAATGAAGAAGGCCCGCACCCAATCATATTGTGCCACGTGTCACTATGGCACCGGAAAAGTGGAGGCGGAGGTGAATTTAGAATTTTGGCGAAGTGTTTTGGTAAATTTGAAAAAGGAATTTTGGCCCACGCCCCATGCCCCGTGACCAATCATATTATGCCACGTGTCCATGGGCACCGGAATGGCGGAGCGCGGGAGGAGATTGGGATCTTTTCCCAAAAGTGTTGCATGAAAAGGAAAAATGTTTGCGGAGGGCCCGGTAATGAAATGATGCCACGTGTCTCGGGCCGGCGGGAGGGGGGAGAAATTGAGAAAATTTTCCCAAGGAAAACAAAGGAAATTTAAAAGGAAAAAGCCCGCCCCCAAGATGCGAGCCAATGGAATTATGCCACGTGTCCATGGCGGCAAAAAATCAAGAAAAGCCCATGAGAAAATTTGAAGAGGAGCCCACATCCATGGGGTTTGCCAATGTCCAGTGTTGAAAATGGTCAAAGGCGCCCCCGCGAAAATTCAGGGAGAAGGTCCGCGTCCCAATCGCACGTGCCACGTGTCCTCGAACTCATCGGCCGAGACAGGAAATTTTGAAAATTTTCCAAAGGAAAAAAAGGGAAATGAAGCATGATAGGCCCACATCCAATCAAAACATGCCACGTGGCACCTCGAGAATGGTGGAGCATGGGGAATTTTTGGGAAATTTTCCCAAATGCAAAAAAGGTGAAAAAATTCAAATTTTCACCCGCCAATCCGATTTGGCCTGTTTTGCCCTAAAACTTCAAATGCGGCCATATCTTTCGATCCAGAGCTCGGTTTTCACGTTCTTTATATCAATGGAAAGCTGGTGAAATTCTCTACAAGATTCTAGGGTCATTTTTGTATTTTGATGGAGTTTGGAGAGAGAAAATTGAAAAACACCTCTGGCACGTGGTCATGGACAAAAATGACGTTTCAACCACCATTTTTAATGAAGAATGGCTCGCATTCTCTCCCAGCATGGCTAAAAATGTCAGGGGATGGGCCTGTAAGGATGCCCATGTTGTTTTGATTGTGTTTTGGTCAATGGTTGAATCTTCCCCATGTTTTCCCACGTTTCTCTCTCCTGGGGTCATGGCTTGCACTGTAAAAGCCAGATTTGGCTCATTTTCAAGGTGGAACATTTTTTCATGTATTGCAGGCTCCCTTTGTCACTTTAAAAGTGATTTTGTGGAAAACCAGACCTTTTCCAAGACTACAACCTATTTTTCCTCTCAGGTGTTGTAATGCAAGTGGTTTTTGATGTAAAAATGACAATACAGGCTCTGTGAATGAGTTTTAATCCTTTGTCTGTGTTGTTTGATTCATTTCTAACCCTCCATTACAGTTATCAGTTTGTGCATGAAGTTTTGTTGCATTTTTATGAACTGTGTCAATTTGTAGAAGTAAAAAATGCTCACCACTCCTTTGGTGTATCACCTTATTAGCACTAGTTTCAGTTTTTTTGCATTCTCCATCTCTGTCCACTTTGGAATTTAGAGTAGGATTTTGAGTTTGAAACCCATAACAAATACAATCATTGAAGAAGCGCGTACATGTGAAAGAATATGTTTTGGTGATGTGTGATTGTCCTTATTCTTTATGGACATTGGGGTGCACGATGGACCAAAGGAGAAGATTTGGGAGACACAACGGAACACAAGTCACTGCTATGAGAAAGATTTGGAAAGTACTTATGTGATGGATCAATGAGTAGACCATTTAAGAGGAGGGTGGAGATGTGGTATGATAGAATCCATGCAATGATTAAAGAAGAGTGGTGCATACCCAAGGATTTTCCTTTAGTGGTGGGTAAGGCAGTTCAGTTTTACTGTATACCAACATTTTTACATCACATGATTTATGATGAAGGATGGGGCTTGGAGCCCATGGTGCAAATTTTCATATGCCTTCACAACAAGGTATTTTCAAGCATCATTCATTGGCTTTTAGATGTGTACCACAGAACCTTCAATGCGAGACAAGGTAGATTACAACTACCACACTCGAGGAAGAAGTTTGTATATCTAGGTTAGAATGCCAACATTGAGAGGATTATTTCACATATTATAAGAATGAAGCCTGTAATCTTGGTACTTGGGGACACCAAGCAACGCTTGTGTACCTGTAACTCAAACCCAAGCTAGAGAACATTAAGTATGTGGAGAATGAGTTCGCACTCCTAGGGATGCCAAAAGGTAGGCACACAATGGAAAATATTCCGATTACCTAAGCTCACAAAAAAATTAGGTAGATGATGAAGAGGAAGATAATGAAGATAGTGGTGGTTTGGAGCATAGAGGTAGAAGAAAACCTCTAAATAAGGAAGAAACATAGCATACAACTACACCACCTCAGCCATAAGAGGGAGATGATGCGGAATTAGATGCAGTCTAAAGGCGAGTGTCATTTTAAGAGAGTATTCGGGAGAACAAGGACCCAAGGTGCTACTCCATAAATAGTGCACGAGATCACCTCAACTTTCTCCACGAAGGAGAAAAATGAGAAAAGAAGAAGGAAATTGAAGCTAATTGAGGAAGCGAAAGAGTTTGAGGAAAGCACGCCCAATTCCCTGCACCTCTAGAGAATGTGGAAGAACACAAAGACAAAGAAATGAAGGATGGAGAAGAGGGAGAAAAAGGAGCGAGATGAGACAACAATCGAGATAACTCGGGACATAGCAAAGACAAGTTCCAAATCTTGAAGCCCAAGTTCCTAAGCATCCTAGATCAAGAAGAACAAGTGGGGAGTATATTCCACTAGTCATGGGCTACACCGAGGACACAGGTAAAATTATCCGCGCCCATTTCCAGAGCACAATGACAAAAAAGGAGTTGTATGGTTGGGAGTTAATGGATGAAGATATGGCAACCGTGTGTGTACAAGGAAGCAATTGTCATGGTCGATGCACATGCACATGGATGAACCAAAATTTGATGTGTGTGAGGATTCATGTGTATCAAGGAGGTTGAAGAAGACACCTCAGGCTAGGCACATAATAGTAAAGCCTCTTTTGTTATGTCATATGAAAAAATAAGCAATGCTTTGATTAAAGTCTCAATAGAGGTGGCACGACAAAATATGGATAAAGCTGCAACAATTAGGGTGCTAAGGGAGGAGATCAAGACTAAGGATGAGGAAATAGTGTGCCTAAATTAGGAAAGAGACTTGGAACAGAATAATAATGATGTGTTTATCAAAGGCATGGCAGAGGAGATTGGTGAAAATTTCATGAAGTCTAGGCCACACTTAGAGCGAAAGGTACATAAAATCATTACTTTAGAAATACATTATGTAAGTACATTAGTGGAATTAGTACTTGAATATGAACCTTTGCACATGCCAACAACAAAGGATCCATCATAAGAAGTAGAACAGGAAAATACTTGATGATGTGGATGATTGCATCATATGAAGGTTTACTTGAGCTTGCGGGAGGAACTAAAGAAGGTGGATCAAGCGCTGAATATTTATACATTACAAGAAGGCATTATAAGGACCATGACCATTTTAGAAGACAATGAAGTCACGAAGGACATGAAAGATGAGAAATTGGGCTACGTAGAAATGTTAGCGCTTGTTAAGTAGAAACACGAGGCCCTTACTTGCAACTCAAGAACCACATAAGGAAAGGTTGGATGAGCTTGGGAAACTCATCACACAAAAGATGGACTTTTTGGAAGCTGGAATGACGGCATGTCTAGGATTGTTTTGGTCTTGCGAGAATGAGAAGGGAGAGATTGTGTGATGAATTTGAGTCAATTGAAGTGGATATTCCGGAGAAGGTAGAGTTCGCACTCAATGATTGGTATACTCTAGAGGTGTAAATAAAATAAGAGTATCTAGAATTGATTATTCAGGTTGATGCGAGAAGATCTTTGGGGTAAAGACATTATTTATTCATCAAAATTATTTCTATTCTTTTATTCATATTATTTGATTCATTATGGAGACAACCATTTCTAGGGCGGTAATGTAACTAGTGTGGGGTAATGTTGATCAATCAGAATCTGAAACTTAGCAAAGGAAATATAGAAGTTTCACACGGAGAGAAGAGCTCATTCAAAAGTGTAGGTGTATTAGAAAGGATCATGCATGAATAAGAGAGGAGGTTTGGGACTTATCTTTTTTCATTTTAAGGATCTATTTTTGGAGATATCATGTGGAGCACACAATGTAACATATTTGACTTGGTTATTTACGGTGATGACTTCCACTCTTGACATTGTAAATGTTGACAGGTGATTTATCTTATGAAGGATTACTCTTATGATTATAGGAAATCATTTTTGCAATGGATAATTCATTATTTGTTGAAAAGAATCATTTCTGGTTGTGAATTCTACTTACATGAAAATAATTCCATTCATCTCTTTATACAACTTAAATTCAATTTTAAGAAGGTGATGAACTTGTATTGTGTAGACATAATTTATCTTGTGTAAACAACAAGACCTTAGATCAATTCCATTGATCCAAGGTATGCTTCAGTTCTTCTTACCTACTCATCTTGTTGTCTTGACATTTGGAAATGGAAGGTGAGCTTGACTGTGACTTTTTGTCTTCAATGGTGAATAATTCTTCTTAGGGATCCTTGTTTGGAAACAAGCCTTAGGGTGATAAGCCTGGGCCTTCTTGTTAAATGTTTTAAACATTGAGTAGTGTATAAGAGTCATAGACCTGATAGTGAATCACTAAGATGGGTACCCTAACCTAAGTTGGGATGTTCTATACTAAGTTTGGATTATAACCTAAGGTAATTAAGACCTACCTAGGAACTAAGGTTGATTTATAACCTAATAAAAATCTAACCTAAACTATTGCTAACCTAAGGGATACCTATGGACTACTTGGAAAATGGTAAGGTCGGTGGCATCGGTTTTCAAGGCATTGATTGGAATTTATTTTGGTTTAAATGCTATGGAATGCCAATTTTGGTGGAGGCATTGGGAGTTTAGGGGATGCCTAGTTGGCATCACCACTAAATGGAAATTACATGAAAATTTTGAATTAAAGGCTTGCCAAACTTGGATGGCGGTGGCATGGAGAATTAGGAGGGAAATTGACTATCCTTCACATTAATTGATCTCATTTATGGTGAAGAAACTACCTAGGAGAAATGCATGGTGGATTTTGGAAAGGTTGTTTGATCTTTAGTTCATTTCATTTTTTCTCTGCATGGGGTTTTCGGTTCTTCGAACCAGTAGTTCTATTTTTGATCTATCTGTATTCTTGGCATTCTTGAGCTATTTTTGGATCTGTGGAAGTATAAGAAGAAGTGGAAAGATTGGAGTGGTTGACGTTACTTGGAAAAAGAAGATACTATTAAGGCTCGGATGGGAATTGTCTGCAAATCGAGAAGAAGCTCTATCAGGCATGATAGGATCTACCCATTAAGTTGTTCTTTTTTTTTCCTAAATGTCTTCATTAAAAGAACTTTTCTCTTGGGAACAAATGATTTTTATGTGTTTTTTGATCTTTCTTTCGAAACTTATTTTATCTATATTTTATCTGTATGGATTCACTGATATGGTAGAAATATGTTGGGTTTGTTTCCTTTATTAAAAAAGAATGAATCATGCTTAATCCTTTGTTTGGACTTGAGATGTTGTCGAATCTTGAGAACTCTGTTGGACTATACTAAAACTGGGTAGTATGATTCACAACTATACTAGAATTTGTTTTGGGGATTAGTTTCTTTTTTGGAAAAGGTAGCGAACATGTTCTACTTATGTTGAACTTGATATGTTTGTCGAATATGAGAACTCCTATTGGACCTGCATCTTGAAACTAGTTAGTAGGAGTTACTGTTATGAAAGAAATATGTTTCGGGTTTTGTTCTCCCTTGCTGGAAAAATGATAGAATCATGTTTAACTTCTTCTTGAACTTAAATGAAGTTGATTCTTTACTTACACCTGTAAATTTGTGAGAAGACTTGTTAGTGACTTGTCTGATATTGGGTTTAAATGAATCTCCTCGAAACAATCTATCTGTTTAGCATGGTTGATAGTTATCTTGTTGGCATGATCTGTGGAAAGGTTTATTGAATTTATTTACATCTTTCTGAAGTGAGTTTGAGTGTTTCAAGAGTTTCCTTATCGGTTCATCTTGTTGGGATTGACTAGTTCTTTTTATTTAAATTTGATGTATAGTTGATACTATAGGAACGTGGTATCTTAGGTTGAACTGTTGAATAACTCAACCATGTCTATCTTAAGGAAATGGATTGTAATGTTTTCAGTTTAGAAATTATTCTTTTGAGCTTGACTTTGAGCACCTGACTTGGGGTCATGTCATTGTTTCATTATTTCTCCTTGTGGTTGAATCTAGGTCGGGTTCATTCTTCTGAACTAGTAGTTTGTTCCATTGATTCTTGTGAAGTATGTGGATATGGGTTGGCTTGAATGGAAACTTCTACTATTAAATCTTGATTTCACCTTTTTCATTTCACCATAAATGGATGAAGCGCAAGCTTTATGTGTGTTTTCACTTTGAAAAGAAATCATGGCTGCAAAAGGGTAATTTACTTCAACGTTACTCTATCTCTCCTTTGTTTGGGAAAACTAGAGAAACTACTGAGCTGATGCTATTAACATTTGGAATGAATGTAATGTTCAATTATTGGTTTTGTTTTTATTCGGATATTGTTATTAATTTGCAAGCTTTTGAATAACCATTTTTAGTTTGTATATTTTAATGCTATTAACTCATTTCTCATTTGTATGTTGGGAAAACTTCATTTTCGGTTTCTAAATTTCATGTTACAGTTGTTGATATCGATTGTAATATTGAATAGTTCTTTGTGTTTCAATGGTTGTTGGAGTTGAATGTTTTCTTGGCTTTGGACAATCAAATTTGTCTTAGTTATTTTCTATCTCAAGTAAGTATTGATGAGGCCATAAATTGGCCATAAATTACCATTATTTTGTCCTTCTAGGTTACCGTTGAAAGTGGATTTAAATGTAATATAGGACCTTATAGTTTTCTTAAGATAGAATATGGAATATATATCTTGTTCATTCTTTAGAAATATTTTGTTATCTATTTTGTTGACTAATCCTATTGATTATTTGGGAAAAGATGCAAAGTCTTGTGTATGTAGGCCATAAAGGAAAGATAATGCTAGTATTGGGAAAAATTAAATTGATCATGGATGGTATATCTAAACTTAAATCTGATTTCATATTCAGATTCCTCTCAAAAAATTATGCAAGTTTAAAAAAAGAATCATCTCAATCTGAGATCGTATGCAAAAGTTATAGTTGTTTTAAGTTAGCTCTAGAACTTGCAGGATTAGTTCTAGAACTCACAGAGTTAGTTTTGGAACTCGTAGAGTTAGTTCCGGAACTTGTAGGCTTAGTTCTAGAACTAAGTAGATTTTGAAATTTTTTGAGGAATTGTGAAAAATCAGAGAATCCAATGAAAAATATGAGAGAGATTTTTGTTTATAACAATGTGATTAACAAAAACCTCATTCAGATTTTCTACAGGTATTACCAATAAAGAGAGATCTAACTTTTAGTGAGCTGTAGTCCGAGGAAAAGTGTATCAGATGAGCACTAAAATTTCCATAAACAGAAAAAAAAATTCAAATGGAAAATATGAGAGAGGTTTTTGTTCATAGAAATGTTTTTTAACAAAAATTCATTCAAATTTACTACAGGTTTTACTATTGAAGAGAGATATAATTTTTAGTTAGCTACAGTCCAAGGAAAAGTGTTTCAGATGAGCACTAAAAGTTCCATAAATAGAAACAAAAATTCAAACAGAAAATATGAGAGAGTTTTTGTTCATAATAATGTGTTTAACAAAAACCTCATTCAAATTTGCAATGGTTTTTGCAATGAAGATAAATCTAACTTTTAGTGAACTGTAGTCCAAGGAAAAAGCGTATCAGACAAGCGTCAAAAGTTCCATAGTAAAAAACAAAGTCAAATAGAAAATCCAAGAAAGGTATTTGGTAAAAATCATATTTTGAGGAAAATCATCCTTCCAATAATGTAGAGGAATAAAATCATTATGATTCTTGTTACCGAAAAGCAAGGAGAAGATTTGGGAGAAAATCTTCCTAAAATAAGTGAGATAAGACTTTGACTCCAATAATATATCTCTCTCCATATTTTGTGGAGATGGAGATCTTAGTTGTTAGGATTAGAATAAATATAAGATCAGATTGTATCTCCCAAAATAAGGATTTGGTTGGATGCATAAATTATAAATGCAACCTTCCACACTTAGATATGTAATTCCTTTCTCCCAAGAAATAAAGATCTATTCTTTCTTTCCAATATTTTAAAGTAAAGTTATTCTGCAAGTTCTGAATTAAAAGTATGAATTAAGTCCTCTTCCAAGGAATGAGCTGGCCACTCATTCCAAGGAAGATGGATCAATGTGTTAATGTTTGTTTCTTTATTTCTGTAATTTTTCTTTTGTTGTAAACTTTTGATTTCATGTTATGTGATCCTTCTTTAGTACAATTTTTGTTGTGAACCTGCAGGTGTCTTTTTATCTTTCAATTATTTCTAATTCAACAATTTCAATTTATGCAAGTGTGCCTTTCAATTCATGCAAGTGTGTTTCTTTCATGTAAACTTTATTTCTGCAAGTGTGCCTTTCAATTTCTGCAAGTGTGATTTATTTTATGCAAGTTTGGTTTGTGTTTAAAGGAGTTGTTTTCCAAGATTTTCTTCTCTTAATGCATACAGCCTTCGGACACCAACCTAGATTGACATTATTAATGGCGAGGATTTACAACCCTCATCAAGTATACCTTTTTTTGGAAGGAATAATGAGATCTTATCTCATCTTTATTCATTATTATCCTTTCTTTCTATTTTGAGTTAAGGTATTCATAATATTGTCCTCTTCAAACTCCTGGAGGTAGATATAGGTATTTCCATTTCTCTATTTTTTTCATTCTCTCACTTGTATTACTCCTCCGAAAGGAGTTGACTTGTTCGATTTGTATTACGTTGAAGGATTTTCAGGGTGGGTATTTGATGGATAAATCTTTTCTTTCTTCTCCTTAATAGTTACACTCGGTAGGGATGTAATGCTGTGATGTGTGACTAGCTAAATTAATGTAAATTAACTTCATCATTTTCAAATCGGTTAACACTCATCCTAATAATTTAGGGTAGAGTTTGCGTCGAACTTGGATTTAGTTTCTTAAATAAGAAACTCTTACTTTAAGGTGTTGTTGGTTCATCCTAAATTTCATCATAAAGTTAATTGAGCTTGGCATTAAATATTTTAGGATGAAGTAAGTTAATGTTGTGTAATATGAATTATTGTTCCATTTAAAGTAATTCTATTTCTATGAATCATTAGAGTTAGTATATTTTTTTGGTTAGATGGAATAAATCAAGAGATGAATCATAAATATCTCGTAGATCCACAAAAATGACAAAAATAGGGAGGCAAAGGAATGCGGGCGAGTCAAAAATGGTAAAGCTATTGGGACAAAGAATCCTCTTATCTCCTAGAAGGAGGCCAAAGAATTGATTCCCTCGACTCAATCATTCCCCCTACAAAGTAATGGTGGTCTCTGGTTTCCATGAAGCCAAAAATGTTGAAGCTGAAGATGAGAATGAGAATGATATTGAAAATTTGGACACTGAAGAGGGGACCTTTGATTCAGGGATCTTGACTAGTTAAGTTTCGAAAGCCTTGCTCTAGATCTACAATTAGCTGCGGCCAATCATTGGATGAATTATCTTCTATTGATCAGAGCTCCTTTGGTCAGAGACAAGAAGATCTACCAGTGTCAAATGGTTTCAGAATTCTCATGGAATTTGTTGCTGATACTTACAAAATAGTGGTCTCTCCCAAGACCCTCAGGCTAGTAAATCCAAACTAGTCACGCGAAGCACCTCCAGAGATGATGTTGGTAAGGATTCAACACCTCTGGGTAGAAAAAGCAATAAGGAACTAAGGGAGACAAATTTCAAAAGGAGTAGAAGTTTGGTATTTAGGTACTTTGGGAAGTTGCTTCTCCATAATAAGAAATGTTAAATGATCCTCCTCTCTTGGAATATTAGGGGTTTGAATAATCCTAGTAAACACATAATTGCTAAGGATCTTAGAGTTAAAGTTAAACTAGATATTCTCATGCTCCAAGAAACCAAAATGAACCTAGATAGATTCAAAGAGGTGGGGAGACAAATTTGGAAGGATTGTCATTGGGAAGGTTGTAGCTCCTCTGGGGCCTCTAGAGGTGTTGTCACTATGTGGGATCCTAGTCTTGTGCATGGAGTTCTGATCCTTTCCACCCCTGGTCATGTGGTTTTGAACTTCACGGAAATCATCTTAAAAAAATCCTGGTGTTTCTAACATTTATGCTCCCAATAAACTCAGTGAAAGACAAAATTTATGGAAGGATCTCTCTAGCTTTAGACAATTGTTTAATGATAAATATTGGATTGTTGGAGGAGACTTCAACACCCCCTTTCCCTTGGTGAAAATAAAGGGGTTTTATTTTTATTCAGAAAGTATGGAAGATCTTGTTGACTTCCTTGCCAGTAATAGTTTGCTAGACTTAGACTTGGAGGGATCCAAGTATACTTGGGTTAACAGAAGGACTAGATCTGAACTCATTTAGATAATATTGGAAATATTTTTGGTTAGCCATATTTGTATGATCAACCAACTTTATTCTCTAAAAACTCTTCCTAGAATTGGTTCGGATCATAATCCCATTCTTCTCGATCTGGGAATGGATCACTTTAAAAAGGCTAGGCCTTTCAAATTTGAAAAGATGTGGTTAGAACACCCGGATATTTACAACAAGATTCCTGAATGGTGGGACATTCAAGTTTGTGGGGTTGCTAGTTTCAGATTGAGCTTTAAACTGAAGCACATCAAAAGTAATCTTAAAATATGGAACAAGGAAACTTTTGGAAACATTTTTTAGGAAAAAAGCAGAATTGTGGAAGATCTCGAAATATAGAGGAACTTATGGAGAACGATGGTCTTAATCTAGTTCTCAAGGATCAAGAACAAAATCTCCTAGCTGATTACCATGGTATTCTAGCTAAAGAAGAGGTGTATTGGAGACAAAAATATAGGGTCAAATGGCTTAAAGAAGGGGATAGGAATACCAAATTCTTTCATTTCTCAGCTACTTCGAGAGCCAATTTCCTTAAGATTAATGAAATAAGAGGAGAAAATGGTGAGTCTCTCATAGATAGTAGGGACATCAATGCCTCCATAATTAATTACTTCAAGGAGCTCTTCATTCGGGGTAGAGGCCAAAGGAGTTGGTCTAGAATAGAGTCTTGGATCTTTTTCAGAAAGTTATCACTCCCCTTGAGAATAGAGATATTTTAAAGATCCCCTCGGAGGAGGAAATCCATTTTGCAATCTTTGATATGGAACCTGATAAATCTCTTGGGCCAAATGGATTCCCTACCTTTTTCTTTCAAAAATTTTGGGAGGTGATTAAACATGAGGTCATTGAAATGGTCCAAGAGTTTTTTAACAATGGTCATCTCTTGAGGAAAATGAATAACACTTTTATTGTCTTGGTGCCAAAAATTGTTGGGGCCAAGGAGGTTAAGGACTTCAGACCTATAAGCTTGTGCAACACCAGTTATAAAATTTTGACTAAAATCATAGCTGGGAGGATTAGGATGGTTCTTCCCAACTTCATCTCTGGGAATCAGGGGGATTTTGTTCCTGGAAGACAAATTACTGACAACATCATCGTGATACAAGAAGCCATCCATTCCATTGAAAGCTCTGGTAGATCGGCTATGTTTCTTAAACTGGATATGCATAAAGCCTTTGATAGGATAAATTGGTCTTTTCTCTAGGCCATCCTGCTAAAGGTGGGGTTTGATATTTCCTTGGTTAATATGATCATGACATGCATTTCTACTACCATTTTCTCAGTCTTGGTCAATGGTAAACCGGAAGGCTTCTTTCAAGCTAGCAGAGGATGAGACAAGGTGATCCACTTTCCCCTTTCCTCTATGTCATAATGGTTAAATCCCTGAGTAGAATCTATCAACAGCCATGGCTTAGAATCATATCCGGGGATTCAAAATTGTTAATGGTCTCCCCTCTATCTGTCTCAATCAATTTTTTGATGATAATTTTATGATGGGTAAGGCCTCTATCCATGAAGCCTCAAATTTCAAGGAGGTTCTTCACGATTATGAATTTTTTTCCAAACAGATGGTTAACTTCCATAAAATTGACGTCTTCTTCATTAACATGGATAATCAGGTTCAAGCTAGATTAGCTCAGTATCTTGATTGCATAATCAAAAATTTCTAGATTCTTATCCGGGAATGCCCCGATCCTTAAGAAGCTTGACCTCATGATTTCAAGCACTCTATTGAAAAGAGTTAATAATAAACTCTTGTCTTGGAAGGGTCTCTTTCTCTCTCAAACTGGTAAGATTCAACTGCTCCAAAGCTCCCTTCAAGGCATTCCCATTTATGTTATGTCTCTTTTCATGCTCCCTGTTAGAATTAAGGAAGCCTTAGAGAAAATCCAAAAGAGGTTCCTCTGATGGGAGTTGGTGATAAATTCAAATTTCCTCTTGTGGCCTGGGATAAGGTTACTAAACCAAAGCTATGTGGTGGATTGGGGCTCAAAAACATTGCTCTCATGAATAAGGCTTTAATAGCCAAAGCTGGTTGGAGGATCGCTAGAGAGGAAGGTCTTTGGATACAAATCATAAAGATGAAATATTTGTGGAATATAGGTAGATTGGAATCCTTTTTAACCAAAAAAACCTCCCTGAGGGTCTTCTTTCTGGAACTCCTTTGTAGACTCAAAAGAAATTTTATCCAAAGGTATGATTTAAGAAATTGTAAGGGTTCTAGAATTAGCTTCTAGTTTGATAATTGGCTTGGGAGTCCCCTTTAGCGAACTTAGACCTTTAGAAATACGTGGCTCAATACTACAAGGATTCTAGCAAATTTTGATCCAGGGACTTTTGGATCCATGAAGATCTTGTCGGATGGCCATTGAGCCTCCCGAATTTGACGGTGACATCCAACCTTTTTGTGATCTCAACAATCAACATAAGGATTTCCACATTCCCTTGTTCCAAACCAAGGAGGACTCCATAAAACGGAGAGAAGAAGAATCTAGAAATTTCATGGTTAAATATGCCTATATGTCTAACTTCAAGAATGATATGCTAAAGGACTATTAGGGGAAACTTTGGGTGAAATATCTCATCCCCAAGATTAATATCTTTTTTTGGTTAGCATTTACTAGAATAAAATTCGACTATGGACAATCTCAAGAAAAGGGGATGAAGATTCCCAATAGATGTTCCTCTGTGAGAAAGAGGAGGAAAATGTCAACCATCTCCTCATTCATTTCTCCTTCTCCCACATTGTCTTTACTGCTATTCTGGATTTGTTCAATATCCAATGGATCCTGCCCTTGATGATTGAAGACTATTGCTTTCAATGGGTGAGCCCCTTCCATTTTCCTATCTTGACCTGGGCCTGGAACATTTCCCTTCCACATTTTTGGGGTTTTACGGAAAGCAATAAATGCTGGTATCTTCCGTGATTAGAAAGCTCTTTTATTGAAATTTAGGAGAAAAACCTTAAATGCCATTAAGGAAAACATTAAACTCTTTAAAGGTAAAGTCAAGAAACCCTGTCTAAAAAGTGAGCAGAAAGTTCTTAACAATTTCACCCTTGGTCCTGTGGATTACCAAACTCCTAAAAAGAACTCTAACTGGAAAAAGCCTGGAGGAGATGTTGTAAATTTAAACTTTGATGGAGCCTCAAAAGGGAACACTGGTCTGCCAAAAGGTGGAGGAATTCTTAGGAACAATGATGGAGATTGGTTGTTTTCCTACATGGGTCCTTTAGGTTGACAAACAAATAACATGGCGGAAGCCAAAGCTCTTCTTTGGGGGGTTCTTCTTGCTAAAGAAAAAGGCCTCAAGGACATCCAGATCGAAGGTGACTCTCTCCTCATTATTAATGCCCTTAATAACAAAGGTTCCATTAATTGGGCCATTAGTAATATCCTCAATGATGTTAAGGAAATATCTAATTATTTTGATAGCATTTCTTATAATCATACCCTTCATCAAGGGAACAAATGTGCGAGATAAGATGGCCAATTACGACATCCATTGTAATGATTATAAGCTATGGTGTAACATTGATATATTACCCACAGATATTAATGATTCCATCGAGAGAGATAGAGGGCACTAAGTTTTATAATGTTGGCACGAGTGAGAACGGTGGCGGTGAAAACTTTATATCTTTTCTTCCATTATTTTTGCTAAGTACGAAAGAAGGTATCTTGTTGAATTTTTGTAGCAATCAGAAGAAGCTCAGTCTAGTGAATATAGGGGGTGATAGGATTCATGTTGAACCTACTAGCCATAGCATTGATGTGTGTAATCAACCTCTATGGAATAGGCTTAGGATTGGGGGTTTCAATAATTTCATTTCCAAATTACATGGTCATGACCCCTCTCTGTCTAAGGATTTTGGAAAAGCTTGGAAAGCGGATAAGTTTGTTTTCAGAGGAATGGAAATCAAGGTGTTTGAGTCCTCCATCACTCAGGACAATCGACATGAAAATGGATGGGCTTAAAATTTTCAAGGATAGAACCCACAGAGAACAAGAAATTGAGCATTTCTTTGTTGGCAAGGAAATATGTTCTTACTTTATGGATGGTATTGCCAGGTCGTGCATTCTCAGGTATTTGGAGAGAGGTGTGCCTCCATATTATGAAGTACATCACTCTAGAGGGTAAATACAGAAAAATATATACTCACCATTTGACCCTTCTAAACATGTTCCACCATAAGGTCATGGTGAGCATCCCCTTCTTTCTGTATATGTCTCGACTAACTCCTTAGAGGATTTTCAGTAGGAGAAAGTGGATTCACCTCTACACGAAGGGATCATTCTTCTGATGTATGAAAATTGGAAAACTACTTTGTGTTATCCCCTGAATGATCATGCAGATGAGGATCGAGATCACTCTTGTTGACTTCCTCACTAAGATAAAGGCTGACAATTACAAATTTGGTGGGAGGATTTTGGTAAAGATATGGGTGAGGTAGTTGTGGGGAAGTGAGCACTTCAAGAAAACAGGACAGGATGGAAATTTAAAGGGTTTAGAGTATTTGAGTACTAAGGTTCAAGATTTATAAGGGTTTCTCCATGTGATGAAAGAAACCAATGCAAGGCAAAGGGATACAATGATGTATGTCATCAATGCTTCCAAGAAAATTATCACTACACATGTGAAGTCGAGAAACTTCTTGAGCCGTGGAGGACCAGTCAAAAATCTCTTTTGTGATAAGATGGAAAGGATGGAGGAGGGAACCAAAAGAAGGATTTTCAACTTGCGCATCAACAGCTCCGAGGATGAGATGGAGGATGATATTAATGATAAAGGTGCTGAGAGTGGTGGGAACAAAGATAGCCACGATGGTAACAATGGGGGATCCCCAAAAAATTAACGTTTGTTCCCGGTCTGTTGGCATAATTTTGGTGAAATTTTGTTGTTTTTCCATTTTTGAGACTATTTCTCCTTCTCTCTAGTTTACCCACCTTGCTATAAAGTTTAGTCCTTCTCTGTATGAGTTAAGCATGTTTAAATTCTTTCAAGAGACTTTCTCATTTCCCTTTTGCTGGTTGTTTTTGTTTATCCTTTTGTAATGGCCCTTGGGAGCCGATACCTATTTTTACCATATCTAATAAAAATAAATATCTCAGAGATGAAATGTAGTTAGTGATCTTGTTGAAATATTATTTATCTGAAATAATTTTTTATGAAATCATCAAATTTGAATATTGATTTTGATTACACCATGATATTTTCTTGATGTTGATATGGATTATCACTTTGTTTCTCCCTCTTATGAATGATATTTATTATGATGTGTCTTTCTGTAATGCTTTAACTGTTTCATAAAAATAGAGTTCTTTTTATGAAATAGTTAGTTAAAAGCACATTGTTTTAATGCTTAGTGCTTATCATGCTCAGTTCACTGAACTGACCCATGCTAGCAATTTTACAGATGGACTTCGTAAGTGGTAAAAAGGAGACAAGATCTTTTATGATGTTACTTTTGTTTACCAAAAGACTAGATCTTTTATGAGGAAATATGATTCATTATTAAAATGTATTGTGGAAAGGAAAGTTGTAATTTTTATAGAGCTTATTGTTATTGATTGACACTAAAGATGACTAGAGTGTTTGTACTTGCAATGTATGAATTCCACCTTGATAAATGGAAAAGTTTTGGGTTCATTTGTACTTGATGTGTCATATTTTTGCATGTTCTTTGAATAGTAGTGATAATATTATCTATGTTCTTTATATATATATATATATATATATATATTTGAATCAAACCCTTCAGTTGAAATAAAATGAACTAGGTGGTAAGGGTACTAGATATACTATCCCTTTATTTAAATGCAACTTATCAAGTTGGAATTCATGATTGATCATTTAATTAAATCACTATGGTTTATTAAAATGATGTTAATGGATAAACGAATCCATTATGATAACTTGTATAATGTTAAGGGGTTACAAATGGACTCTAAATTCTTATAAGAAAAAGAAGAAAACTATTACACAATGATAATCATTTTGTTTTAGAATCCTTTGAATTAAACCTAATGTCATCTTGGAAAGAGGAAGATGTACTTCCTCTTGATTAATTCCTTAATCTGAAAAAAACAAATGAAAGGAGTATATATATATATATATATATATATAATAGTAGAATTCATTTTAATGAATTCTATTATAAAAGAATCTGATTCAAAACTTAAACAAGCTAAGACTTGGATAAGTTAAATAAGTGAAAAATATTGTTAGTATGATGATTTTGTTTATAAAAATAAATCCTAAATTAGGACGTTAATGTATAAAAAGAAATCTTGATGTTTCGCAAAGAAATTACAATTCATTTATTTCTTGCAACCTTAATGGTTAATGAAACTAGGGATTCAACATGGTACATTGTAATTAGAATTTAGTTAAGGAAAATAAGTAAGTAATTAACTTCTTACTTGGATATGTATATCCAGATGGGGTGACTTGGTCGATCTTGGCACATGCTAATCGTAACACAATACCTCTATGAAGTCTTGGTTATTCATGAGGATACTTTAGGTTGCATAGCTGACATGTTAACACCCTTCAAAGTTGAATCATCTAGATCTACATAAACTAGGACTTGCTCTTAGTTATACCCTAGGTTAGGTTGGAATTATGATATAGTGTTAGGAGTGAGTCACGATGAATTAGGATAACTAGACACACCCAATCCACATAGGTTGATTGAGTATGTATATGTACCCTTAGTCACCTCAAGTAGCCTTCTACACTGCAGACAATGTTTCTAACCTTGGCTATGGTGAAACCTTAAACAACTGGACTGATAGGAGTCATTGAAGACCATTCTAGATAAAAATTAAGTGGGGGTGAAGGATGTATTCCCTATAAAGAGTATGCCATCTAGGAGTATTAACATGAACAATATATTGTAAATCTTTGGCCAAAGTATTACAAGTTAGAACAATTCAAAAGGAGGACTTAGCCATTTTGGCCTTTAGGACAGAACACATGAAGAATGTGTTCCATTTGGATAAGGTTCCAGCCTGGCGATAGGGTGTCCTGGAAGGAATATACCTTGCGATAGAAAGATCCAAAAAGTTAATCATGACATGGAGAGGCATGCGCCGGGGTGACCACACCTTGACACTTGGGGCCGAGATACGAGGCTGCGAGAGGAGTTTGTTAGAGCTCGAGAGGCCTATTTATACGCATGCCCTTGGCAAAAGAAGAGAGAAAAAAAGTGAGGTAGTGGAGCTCTGTAGAATTACTGTGAGAACTATGGGATGAAAATGGGTACAAAATTCCAGTAAGGATGTAATGGGAAAATGGGGAATGAAATTTTTGTCTTGTGAGAATACATGTATGGATCCACACATGGCGCATGACTACTGTCTACTACTTGTAATCTTTTATAAGTAAACACTATGAATGAATGTGATAAGGTTACCATGACAAATGTATTAAGACTCTTTCTCTGTATTATCTACATATTTCTATTGTACTTTTGTTCTTATATAATCATGAATCTTACTTAAATGGTTAAGTATAGTAGTAGATTTACAACTCTTAGTTATTATTTTTTGTGTGCTTTGGTTCTATTATGACTGAAGGGGTGTAGAAGCCATCCTGAGCTCTATAGCCCTTCATGTATATTAAATCACTAAGTCAGAATCATGAGCTATGCCTTCCACTAGACTCACATAAAAGAGAGACTCGGCTCCCTCTCGCATGCCTCGGGTGAGCACCCAGCACCCATTGGGTGATAGGCCAACGTGCGCATGAGGTTCCCTTGTTCTTAGTGGGTGCAAAAGTGACTACATCTTGGTTCCATTGCAGGACCTCTTTTTGAAGTTGTAGGGAACATGGCATATATCATGATCTCTGTAAAAAGTGATGGCGGAGTGCTTAACACTTGAAGGTGTTGAAGATTGGTTTAAGAGCATGGAGGATGAATTCACTCAGAGATTTGGTACGGATCTGGGTTTGATACGTGAAGATGGGTGGAAGACACTCTTTATCATGAGTTGTATGAAACCTTCTTATTTGTTTCCCAGTAGAGTTATTCGAATGGCTCTCGGCTTATACATCTAGATCGGGGTGGCATTATAGATCATACCCTTGGACCCAAGAAACATATCAGAACCTACAAGATGCTGATCTAAAGTGGACCCATGCTATAGATCATTGGTGGAAGGGAGTATTGACTAGCTACACTCTGGAATATGCCATTTCCACGTATTCCTGTCCAGAAGTTGTTGAGTTTGAGTTCTTGCGAGAGCCCAGGGGATCATTTCTACATGTTATTCCCCTTGCGATCAAAATCTTGATGGTAACCATGGGTTTAGAGGCATTCCCTATGGCCGAGCTAAACCACCACAGTCTTAGGTGAGGAAGCCGAGGTTGGGGAAGGATGGCTGATCGATGGCCCGAATAGGAAAGGGAGGAGAGGTGGCTCAAGTATAACGAAAGCACGTGAAAAGGAGATCGATAGAAAATGTGTGGGATTACAAGTGGGTTATGGAGCTAGACATGGTGGAAAGGAGTTGAGGTTCACGTGGAGGATGTCGAACCCAACAGTCTGTGGTACCCCATCTTGGTAAGCATGGAAGAGAAAACCTTGCGGCTTCTGATGAGAGTCCATCATGCGTAGAGAGAGAAGAGTCATTGGCACACATCTGACCCCACCTAGTGACCAGACCTTGGCACTTGGTTTGTTTGAATGAGGGAAAAGTACAGTTGATCCATTTGATATCGGTGGAAGCAACCGATCGGCACCTAGAACATACAATTTCTCATTTGGGACTTCTATGGCTTCACACACTATTCCGGTATTTGGTGGAATGTTTGGGCAAGGCACATATACGGCTGGTTTTGGAAGTGCATTAGGAGGTGGTGGAGGAACTACGACTAGGAGTGGTACTAGTTCACAAAATTTCGGTGCACAATTTAGTGGGATGATGGGAGCACTCGGCATGACAAACACAAGCCCTATACCTAACACAGGAGGATGCGGGGTGGAAGTGGTGGAGTTGGTGGCTCGGGATCTAGTGGATCTGGTGGAGGAGGAAACACTTTGAGGAAACAAGGGACTAGATCGGGAGGGCAAGGGCCTCAGCCACCTCCTCAAGTATTTTTGAGATGTCTCTACACTTGCCAGATTACAGTGGAATAGAAGATGCCACGGAGCATGTGCATAAGTGTGAGCTGCTATGGCACGTGAAGGGAATCATGACCCAGGATCGAAAGGCCAGTCAATTTGTGATGACCTTGCAAGGATGCGCACATAGTTGGTATAGAAAGTATGACCCTCATCAGACTATTGTGGATTATACCACACTTGAGAAATGCATTCTTGGTAGAATTCCACATACCTGAGTTTGAATAGAAGAGCATTAGCTCTCTCAAAGAAATCTAGCAAGGAATGGCAGAGAGCATGCGGGAATATGATGTGCACTTTAAAAATCTTTTTGTCTAAGTTGTCTTATGATATCCACCCTTCACAACATGCTCAGTGGTTTTCGGAGGGTTGATCACACCCTTTAGGAGGGCCTTATCTCATAAAACATTCACGGACCCACGAAGCATTGGAAGTTGCTTTTTACGCTTTGAAGCGTTGGTAGTGTTGACACTGGTGTTAGCCCATTTCTGGAGGCTCAGATTGCTGCCATGGCTAAGCAATTGGAGAAATTATCTGCCAACACAGTTCCAGAGATTCATGGAGGATGTGGTGCATGGATTGTAATGTGGAAGGACACACAAAGGATAATGGTGGGATATGTACTCGGAAGGTGGTATGCATGCATGTGCAATAAACTATGAAATATGTCACGAGGACCATGATGCAAGTAGGTGCCCCTGTTGCAGCGTGTGATCCATAAAAATGTATCTTGTTATTGCAAAATATGTACCTCAACCACACATGACACCAAGGATTGTAGATTGATTGACCAGATTCATGAGGCAATTGATCTTGGTGTGTGCCAGACTGAGCATTGCCAGTAGTTCCAAAGGAGATGAATGTCGGTATGAGGAGCGTAGAGATGGAGATGCACATGGAAGAGGGTTTCATGGAGGATTTCATGGTCATGGTAACCATGGAGGAAGAAGTGAGTTCCCACGTGGGACGTGTTTTAATTATGGAGCCACAGACCATTATAAGCGTGAATGTCCAGATCTTCTACAATGCTCCTGGTGTGGAAAAAAACATAAGTATGAAGAATGCCCAGAGTTGTATGAACATATGAGTCAAGCGATACCGGAAGGATAAGGGCACTGCCATGGTGAGTATTAAGAAGGCTGACACGTAATGGCTTCCATGAGTAATACGAGAATCAGAACTAGAGCCTGTTATGGTAACAATGAGGGTGGAATCCACACACGTGCAAAAGAGAAGCACCTAGGCAGAGACCTCTAGTTTTGAGAGAAGAAGTAGTACATGGGAAGTATCCAAACCCAGCTCACCAGAAAGAAGTCTACCAGAAACCATGGACGTAATTTGAAGTTTACAAGGGAGATCCAATGCTTAAAAGAGCAGACTAGAAAAGATGAGCAAAGGAGACCAGTAGAAGCACCAAGGATGACTTGGATGAGGTTAAGGAGGTGTGTAAACTGCTGAGGTAGGAGAATATTATTCCCTTGCTAGGGGCATGGTTGAGAGAAAAGGTGCCACGTGCGGGGAAGAACACGAAAGGTAGATCCTGCATGCAAACCTCCCACCTCACAGCCTTGATTATGACAAAGAGATTACCCTGAACGTAGTAGTGGATGGATGGTTGCTTAGCAACATCCTCATTGACATAGGTGTGGAGGTTAATGTTCTCACTCTAGATGCCTGGCATCAAATGGGAAGACCTACATTACAACCATCTTCAAATGTGTTGTATATGGAAAATAAAACAAAGGTGATGCCCATAGGTGTCTTGAAGGATGCAACCATTACAATTCAGGGGACTAGGTTCACTGGGGATTTTGAAGTCTTGGCACTTGCCGAGGTAGATAATTTCCCAGCTCTACTTGGGCCCGTGGTGTTATAAGAATAATGCAGATCTCGGTTTAACAAGGGGTACATAAGCTTTGAAAACAAGGAAGAGTGGGTAGTTATACCACTGGTTGATGGGAAGTCCACCCCCTATACTGAACCCCTTGGGGAGGAAGTCTGGATAGAATATATGTGCACTCCATAAGAGATCTAGAGACCATCCACCCTACAGAAGGAGTCATCCAGTTTGATGATGCTCAATCTGATCAGTGATCTACTACCAGTATAGCATGTGATAATTGGGTGCATGGGACTTATGAATTGATTGGGTGACATCTGAAAGGATCAGTAACCAAGGTAACAACAGTGCGTATAGTTCGGCACCTAGGAGGGAAGACAATAACAAAGTATTATGGGGATGCATACCATGAGGTCTTTTGAGAGAGATGGAAGCTCATTGAGAGGAGGAGGATGAGTGATGAAGTATGCTAGGTTATGTTTTGATAGGCACAACAGCAAGGTGGTGGGCCATGCATAGTGAAACTTGTTGGAATGGCATGAAGTTTGAATTGCTCACTTTATCTGATTCTCGAAAAGCAACGTACCCACCACTATTAAGGATTACAATGGCAATGGACCCACCTCTTCCCACATCCAGGCATGTGAGAGGGTCTAGGGAGAAGGCGTGGAAGCTTTACCACCCTCTCTTTGGGTGCATAAGCTGTATTCGACACTACAAGGTTGTGCGCACGTGTGGTATATCCATTCTGAAACATGCCACCAAATGGGAAGTTGGCAGGAATTAATGGCTGACTTGGTCCACACATTTGAGTACCAAAGTACCAAGCAACTAGTTGATGAGGTGTTGTAGACTATCAAGTGCCTCACTCTGGGGGATTGCACCATGGTGGAAGATAGGTTAGTAAACTTACTCGGTGGACCTAGTTTAGAAGCATGGTTCGAAGAGGAGGAACCAGAAGACATACAATTCGAGCGCGTGTGCTTTGAAAAGGAGAAAGGAAAGATGGTATACCTTGTTGATGGAGAGGAGATAGAAAGCCTGAATGTCGACCATTTGGTTGGGGCACGTGAAGTAGTTGATAGTGTGGATGCATGTGCGCGCACGCATATCATGAACCACTCAAAACCAAGAAAGTTAACATCGGCTCGGAAGAGGAGCCCAAGGAGGCTATCATTGGGGACTATTGGTCGAGACAAGGAAGTATCAAAGATCATCGATCTCTTACATGAATTTGAGGATTTATTCCCACGCGGATACCATGAGTTGAAAGGCATCCACCATTCATTGGGGAAATGAGGATAAGGTTGAAAGATGGTGCGCACCGGTCAGGAAGAGGCCTTACAGGATGAATCCCAACATGCGCGTAAGGGTTAAAGAAGAACTAGACAAGATGATAGCATCCGGTATCATTGAGGCTATGGAGGAATCAGAGTGGATAAGTCCAATGGTGATCAGCATAAAGAAGGATGGGTGGATTAGGATATGTGTGGATTACAGGGAATTAAATGTTGTTTGTATCATAGATCCTTTTCCCACCCCCTTTACTGAAGAGATTTTGGAAGGAGTTGTTGGGCGAGGTCTATTCCTTTACGGATGGATTCTCGGGATATCACCAAGTAAGGATTGCCAAGGAAGACCAAGATAAGACAACTTTCACCACCGAGTGGGGAAGCTTTGCATATACGGTCATGCCCTTTGGGCTGAAGAATGCACCCGTTATATTTTCATGCACATAGTGGTACAAGCATTTAAGGACTTCATCCACAAGTTCCTTCAGGTATATTTGGATGATTGGATAGTGTATGGATTAGTAAGGGACCATTGTGACAACTTAAGGTTGATGTTTGAAAGATGTCGGCAGTTGAGGATCTCCCTCAACATCAAGAAATGTATCTTTGCAACTCCTTTTGGGATGTTGTTGGGGCATATCATATGTAAAGAGGGCTTACTGGTGGATCCCACGAAGGTTGCAGTTATTGTGGGGTTAGGGGAGCCTACCAGCCAAAGCACCATGCATGGATTTCTTGGACACACTGGGTACTATAGAAAGTTCATTAAGGGATATGCCAAGATCACCGCACCTTTGGAAATATTGCTCAGACACAAGAGTGCCTTTCAGTGGGGAGAGGCGCAGCAGAGGGCATTTGACACTCTAAAAGAAAGGCTTATCACCACACCTATTCTATGATTCCCATCATGGGATAAACCTTTCCATGTCCATGTGGATGCCTCTGGTACAACAATAGGAGCCATTCTTGCTCAACCAGGAGAGGGGATTGTTGATCATCCTTTGTGTTTTGCAAGTAGAAAGTTGACACCAGTAAAACAAATTATACAATGACCGAGCGTGAGGCATTGTCAATGATCTACGTGCTCCACAAATTTAGGCAATATCTGCTGGCAACTCCTTTCATATTCTACACTGACCATATGGCCTTGAAGTATCTGGTAAACAAAGTAGTGTTGCAAGGGTGCATATGCCATTGGGTTCTTCTATTTCAGAATTTGAATTCAAAGTGGTGGTAAAACCGGAAAGAAACAATTGTGGGCTAGATCATTTATCAAGGATTGATTCGGGAGAGGATGCACAGAGTATCGAGGAAACCATGTCGGATGCACAATTGTTCAGGTTGTGGCGTGCACCCTCAAAACTAGAAGACATTGCTATCTTTCTCAAGGAAGGTGTGGCACCCAAAGGGATGAATGCTCTGGAAAGGAAAAGGTTAGCCATATGCGCATGCCCCCTTCATGTTGATCAATGGGGATTTGTATAAAATGGGCCATGATGAGGTTTTGCACCGTGTGTACTAGAACATGAATGCATAGCTATAATAGAAGAGGCCCATGGTGGGATTGCTGGAGGACACTATGTAGGGAATGCAACTACGCATGCAAGATCCTAGTCATTGGACTATGGTGGGAGATGATTCACCAGGATTGTATTGAGTTTTGCAAGGCCTGTGACCACTGCCAGTGCCTTGGAAAACCTAGAAAAAGGGATGAATGCCCTTGCGCCCCATCACCAGCATGTGAACCTTTTGAAAAGTGGGCAATAGATTTTGTCGGACCAATCTCACCAGCTGCGTGAAGGACTAACTCATGGTATATTATTACCTATACTGATTATCTGACAAGGTGGGGAGGCCACACCCACTAGGATTACACCATAGCCATGGCTACTAGATTTTTGTGGGAGAACATTATCAGCAGGTATGGGTGCCCATTAAGTTTAACAAGTGATAGGGGCACTCACTTCTTAAATGAAACAATCAGGATTCTATTAGCAAAATTCATGGTAGCCCATCACAAGACTACCCCTTATCACCCTCAGGAAAATGGGACTGCAGAGGCATTCAACAAAATCCTTAGTCACACATTGACTAAGATATGTGATGTGGGTAGGAAGGATTGGGATGACAAGGTGTCAGTAGTCCTTTGGGCATACAGAACAACGTATAAAAGGTTGAACAAGGCCACACCATTTCAACTGGTGTTTGGCGTGGAGGCTATTTTTCCGTTGAATTTATGCTACCATCGCTGCGTATAGCATGCACAGGAGGGTTGGATGATGAACAAGCATTGGAAGAAAGAATTGATGAATTAATAAAGTTGGATGAAAGGTGCTCACTAGCAAGATGGAGCCAAACAACTAAAAAGCTAAACAAAAGGCATGGCATGACCACCACATTAAAAACAAATAGTTTGAGGTTGGCCAGATGGTATTGTTATATGATTCTAAATTTCTACGCCATCCTGGAAAGTTGAAGGTGCATTGGTTGGGTCCTTATGTAATTTCATACATCCTTGATTCGGGCGCGTGCCAGCTACAAGTGCTTGGATGGAACAAAATTACTGGACACTTCAATGGGAGTAGGCTGAAGCCCTACTATAAATAATGCTTCTTGGTGTTTGTAAATAAGGTAGTTCTGCTAGTTAGTTTAGAGTTTCCTTTTATGCTTTTCCTTTCTTGTTTTCCCTTTCACGTTGTTGTCTTGTTTTGCACCTTGGGCACCGGAAACCTTATTACTTTTTAAACTTATGATTGCGCAGAGGACCGCGCATCGATTTAGTGTGGGGTGAGGTGATTAAGAGAGGCATGAAGTTATTCTACAGGAAGATTGAGTTGGTAGACCATTCGAACTGGCCCTGTTGAAAAGATGCATTAGGAAGGTAGATGGATGAAAAATAGGTTCCATTGGAAATCCACGTACAAAGGAGAAAAAGCACAAAAAACACAGGTAGGTGAAAGCAAAGAAATCATGAGGATGGAAGAGGTGCCTTTGGCACTGGTAACACACACACAAAATCTTCTATCAAGATGGATTGTCTGCATGCGCGAAGGTTGGAAAAGTTTTCACGCAAGGATTGGGCATGGGTGAAAAATGTTTCACGCAAGGATTGGGCGTGCGTGAGGAAAAGTGTTGAAGTCGGTTTGTTTGAAAATGCCACATTAAATATTGTCATACGGTGGTAGGTAGCCTAGCCTTTAATGCGTAAAAGTGGGAAAAGCTATAAATACAAGGATGGTAAGTTCATTATTTTACTTTGTGAAAACAAGGAGAACAATTTTCTTTCAAGAGCTAGGGTTTGAGAGCTAACTCGTGTGAAGGAGAATCTCAAAAAATCACACGTGAATCAGTCCAGTTGATCTACAAACTAGAGCAGAAGTGATTCACGGGTGTGAGGAACATTGGGAAAGAGCACCGTGATCAAAGGAGGAAAGTCAAAAATTAGGGTTTGTACCCTAGGGCATGGGGCATGTGAAGAAAACTCTCAGACAACTCAAAGGCAACCAAGGAATGAAAGCAAAGGGTAAAATGATGGCCACAAAACTAGTTGATAAGCCTGTAGTACAATCCAAAAAGGGAAAGGGGAAGGGAAAGGAAAGAAGAAAGAAGATGAAATCCCCTTGGATACCAATGAGGAATGGTACTCAGAGATGCAATACCTAGATGGGGTTTTTCTAGGGCAAGAGTGGGAGTCCCACATCAGACAGATGACCGTAATTGATTACAATCACCGGTTGAGTATAATTGTGAAGGAAATGGCATTGGAGCTGGTGTGCCCCACAAACAAATGAACACCTGATGGGATGTCGATTTACAGTGATGTAGTCAAGGTGAAAATGGAGAAGGTAGGGCTTCTCCAGCTTTACGAGTTTCCCTACTTTGGGAAGCTTGAGCACTATACCAATGGTTAATGACGTGTGTGCACAAAGATTTCTTCTACTTCACAGGGCAAAATGTGCATAACCCCACAATTAATCTCACACTTTACAGGCCTAAGCTGTAAAGGGGACGTGATCCTAGATGACCTCCAGGATGAGGAGGTAATTAAGGAAACCATCACATCCCAGGATTATAAGAAGGGATCGAGGTACTACGACATCATGGATATCAGTGATCTGGTGATGAAAATGGCCATGCACCTCATTTCCAAGCTAAATGGACAAGAGAGGTGGACCCAGGTGAGCAAGCCCTAGTTGAATGTCTAAAAAGGTCATGGAAGGCACCATGTACAATATCTCCCAGTACATAGTAGATGAGATTATAAGTAAGCAAGCGGAGGATGGAGGAAAGAGATATTGTTTGGGAACATTCTATTAACCATTGTGTTCTCAGAAATCGGGGTGCCAGATGCATCTGATAAGTTCATATGGGAGTACCCCGATGAAGACCCTTCACCCATGATAGGTTCCAGAAGTATACTTGTGAGTCAATGATGGGGGTGCACAAGGCACACTTGGATAAATGGTATACGTGCCTTAGGAATGCATTCGGGGTAGAATGGTGGATCCCAGAGCAACTCCCCATGGTGACTGAAGGAGAAGTAGAGTTCGGTGTACCAACACTTCTGCATTGGTAGATTTATCTTGGTGGATGGTAGTTGGAGTCCCTAGTGCAAACTCCCCTTCTCATTTACTTGCCCAATTCTTCCAAGCAGGGGTAAATAGATATAAGGAGTCGAAGAAGTTAAACTCGACCTATCCACCCTTGATAGTGAACACAGAGAGATGAGAAAGAAGTTGGTCTACCCAGGAAGCATGCACGTATGTTGAAAGGTACATGTCACAGGACGTGCACATCGTAAGGCCGATGACCTTACCGATTGCTGAGAGCACTTTGCTGCTAGAATTTACCTACGCATAAGGCCAAAGTTTGAGAAGGGCACATATGTAGAAAATGAAATATCCATCCCAGATGACCCCATGGGAAGGAAGAAGCCAGCACTAAAGCGCAAGGAGAAAGAAGAAGAAGAGGAAGAACAAGGGGTGGTGGAAAGGTAGGATGTAGGTACCACGGGGCCAGTACCTATGTCGGAAGAAGAGAAGAAATGGTGGTCAAGGAAAAGACCCCGGAGCTTGTGAAGCCACCATCCCTGAAGAACCTTCAGATGAAGAAAAGACAACATCCCCCACTCCAGAATTTTCTACCAGAGAAGAAGAACAAGGAATGGAGGAACAAGGGTCTGAAGATATAGAATGACCTGAATGCCTATGTAGGTGAAAGGGATGATGATGAAGGGGAAGAGCTGGAGGTGGATCAAGAGCCAATTGATATCCATGACTCGGAAGGAGAGGAGGCTGAGAATGCAAATGATGCCTTCATCTTTGTAAGGAGGAAAGGCACCCAAAGGAGGAAGGCATGCACACGTGAAGAAGAGGGAGTGAAGGGGCTAGTACCAAGGAGCCAGATATGCCCAAGCTCACTCAGGAGGAGGTGAATGAAAAGGAAACAAGGGAGGTAGAGAAGATAATTGATGCCTTGGTCAATGAAGAGTTGGGGCGCAGTGGAGCTCATGCTCGGTGAGTTCAAGAAGGAGTAGAGGGAGAAGAGTGGAAGTAGCATGAAAGGACCAACTCTCTCGGTAACTATTCCCAAGGGCATGCATGGGAAGTAAATGCACGTGAAGGGGAAGAACAATGATGGGTTACATTGATGACCCCAACAAAGTTTTACGCACATGTTTCCAAAGTACCATGCCCACCAAGGAGCTCACCACCATGGAGTCCTTTGACCCTGAGGGTGGATACCCATGAATGAGGAAGATGCTTATCTTGGGCATTCGACTCCCACCTCGATGAGCCTAAATTCAAGATTAACCAAGGAGCGGTATTGAAGTTATCCGAAGGAAAGGGGACAACCCCATTGTAAACATGCAACAACTATCGGATGAGCAAGTGTGTAACACATTGAACAAAAGTCTCAGTGGAAATCGAGGCTAGGCTCTTTGGTAGAAATGATAGGGTTAGAGTCTTGGAGGACTGTTGGAGAAGAGGAAGGAAGAAGTGGTGAAGCTAACGAAGGATCTCAGCCTCGAGAAATTAATCAGTGCTCAACTATAGAGGGAGCTTCAAGAGGAAAAGGCCAGGGTGCGTGAAGTTTCCAAGAAGGTGGAGCTCATCTCCCAATCGATTATCATGAAGCACCCAGACCTTAACCCTCCTGCGTAAAAGTATAGATCCTCCCTGGAGTGCCTAGAGGACTTGACTCGGATCCTCACCATGGAGAGGCAGCCCTTGGCATTAGAGTCGGTAGAAGAGGTAGCGGCATGCTTGGAGAAAGAAGACAAGTTGAAGGTCATCATGCTCATGGCTGAATACAACAAGGTGCTCACCGACGTAAGAACAATTTGCACAAACCACGGGGGTCACTTACGACCACTTGCGCAGATCAAGACAAAGTGACAAGCATACTTGCTTGCCAATGATGAGGCTGAGTTGAAGGAATTCAGAGAAAAGAATAAGGGCAATAGAGCCAAGTGGGAAAGGATCATAGCCGAAGTAGAAAAGAAATCCAAAGCCATTGAGAACCGGTGAGTCTCAATCAAAACCCGGCTAAAAGAGCTCTACAAGGTCATCACAAGGAAGATGGATGCCCTGGAAGACCATGCTAAAGAACTGGAGACTATGGTGGAAACCATTACCACACAGGGGAGGGGCTAACTTACGATGAGGTGAGCACCTTGGTTGGTGACATCTGCACTAAAGCGTAGAAGGAAGTCAGTGCTTGGAGTACACTGGAGGCCGACCTCTAGCAAAACTTTCCCCTCCTCTTTTTAGGAAATTTTCCCCCTATTCTTTCTCTTCCCCTTTCTTTATTCTTTCCCCCCATTCTTTTCCAAGGCAAGGCCTTGCATTCTTTTGTACTACATTCTTTGAGAAGGTTCCCGAGGGTGGAGAATAGGTGAAGTGTGGGGTAATGTTGGGCCCCTAATTTAGCTTCCAAATCTTAAGGGCGCGTAGGTGCATGCATGGCCGGAGGAAGCACGCAAGTGTAGGCATGCAAGGCAGAGTTCAAAAGGCTTCTTGAAGAACCCAGGATGCACACGCACACATGAAGAACAATTTAGGACTTAGCCATTTTTGGCCTTTGGGATAGAACACATGAAGAACGTGTTCCATTTGGATAAGGTTCCAGCCTGGCGACAGGGTGTCCTGGAGGAATATACCTTGCGATAGAAAGATCCAAAAAGTTAATCATGACATGGAGAGGCATGCACGGGGTGACCCACACCTTGACACTTGGGGCCAGATCTGAGGCTGCAGAGGAGTTTGTTAGAGCTCAGAGGCCTATTTATATGCACGCCCTTGGCAAAGAAGAAGAGAGAAAAAAGTGAGGTAGTGGAGCTCTATAGAATTACTGTGAGAACTATGGGATGAAAATGGGTACAAAATTCAAGTAAGGATGTAATGGGAAATGGGAATGAAATTTTTGTCTTGTGAGAATACATGTATGGATCCACACATGGCGCATGACTATGGTCTACCTTCTGTAATCTTTTATAAGTAAACACTATGAATGAATGTGATAAGGTTTCCATGACAAATGTATTAAGACTCTTTCTCTATATTATCTGCATATTTCTATTGTACTTTTGTTCTTATATAATCATGAATCTTACTTAAATGGTTAAGTATAGTAGTAGATTTACAACTCTTAGTTCTATTATTTTATTTGCACTTTGGTTCTATTATGAAATGAAGGGGTGTAGAAGCCATCTGAGCTCTATAGCCTTACCAGCATATAGACCGGCAGATTATAGTTTAAAGTGACCTACACCCAAGTATTGTGCATTATTTCATTTGATGCATGCCACCTATTTTAGGTTAGATAAAGGATTAAGTCCCTATGCTTCTAATCTAGTAGAAAATTGTGAGTATATATAGTCATGAGAACTATGATAAGTTTATAGTATTCATCATGTTAAAGGAATATTGAGAGGATGCTATATTTACAATTATGGACAACCCATGGTTAAAGAGGGTTTGATTCCATTATGGTATCTTTTTTCACAGATATGAACATACTTTAGGGATGAGATGAAAGTTTATAGTATTCTCAGTTAACATCCTATAACAACAACTCCTAAAGAGATGACACTTTGTGATGTCAGCCAGGATGAGTGATGTGCGACATGCAGGCTTGTAGATTGGTGAATTCTAGGCTGCATCATAGGAGAACTCCCATTAGATTTGAGAAGATGTGGTTACAAAATGAGGAAATTTTTGATCTTATGAAAGTTTGGTGAAATGTGAAAATCAAAGGAACAAATATGTTTATAATTTCTAATAAACTTGTTCGTGTTAAAGTTAATTTGAAATGATGGATGATAAACTTGGTAATATTTTTAGAAAAATAAGTCTCTGGAAAATGAGATATCCTCCCTTCGAGCTACTTTAGAAACTTTGAATAGTGAAAATATTTAGACATGAAAAAAAAGAGTGTGAACTATTGTCGATTACCATAACATTCTTCTGAAAGAGGATACTTTCTAGAGACAGAAAATCCAAAGTGTATAATGGCTTTAGGAAGGGGATAAAAACATGAAATTATTCCATATTTCAACCACTAAAATGGTAAGAACTAACGAGAATAATGTGTTTCATAGAGGAAGATGGTGTGATGCTCTCTAATACTAAGGATATTGAACTTGCAGCCACTTCCTTATTTGAGCAAACTTCTTTCTTGAATGGAGTTCATCTAACAACAATAAGGAAGAGTAATTTCTGGATTGAATTCCTCAACTAATAGATGAGACTGATAATAGCATCCTCACTAAGATTCCATAAATGGATATCATGTTGAAGACTTTGAGCCCTGATAAAGCTCCAACACCTAATGGATTTCGGCTTTCTTTTTCCAAACTTTTTGGGAGATTGTCGAAGGATGATACATGTAAAGCTATACATGATTTTTTCAAGAAAAAAAAAGATTCTTCATGAAATAAATAGCACCATCCTAGCCTTAAAACTGAAAAATCATAATCCTATGGATTTCAAGAATTTTAGACCTATTAGCCTTTGTTATTGTATCTACAAAATGTGTTCTAAAATCCTTTCTTTATGAATTCAAATTTTTTTGCCTTCTATTATTTCGATCACAAAGGATGGTTTTTATGGGAAGATAGATCTAATATAGTATTTCCACTATTCAAGAGACTCTTCACATGGCCAAGAAAAATAAAAAGGAAGCTATGTTCATTAAGCTTGATATGGAAAAATCCTATGATCATGTCTCTTGGTCCTTTCTTCTCAAGGTCTTAACTAGGTTTGGTTTTGATGAAGACTTCAGGATTTTGATACAGACATGTATTTCACATCTAAGTTTTTTTATTCTGATCAATGGGACTCCCTATGTGGTTTTTTTAATAGCTCCAGAGTCTAAGACAAGGAGATCCTATCTCTCCCTTTCTATTTATAATCATGGCTGAAACTCTTAGTCATGCTCTTAATAAGGCTAATTTGGAAGGAAGAATTAAAGGCATCTTCCCACATGTTGTTAATAGTGACAATGTTGTTCACCAACATTTTTTTGATGACACCATTTTGTTGGAGAGGCTACCATCCTAAAGGCAAGAGAGTTTAAATAGATAATGATAGATTATGAGGAAGCTTCTAACCAAATGATCAATTATGGAAAAAAATTTGGTATTTTTATCAATACCCATGAAAGAAGATGTGCCAAAATTATTGGTATTCTAGGTTGTATGACTAAAACATTCCCTACTAGGTATTTGGGAATGATTATTGGCACTAAAAACCTAAGATTGCTGAATGGAATTTTTTGATAGATAGATTTCTCAAGAAATTGGAAGGTTGGAAAGGCTCACTCTTATCTCAAGTAGGTAAAGTTGTCCTTCTCAAATGCTCAATTCAAAATTTTCCTGTGTACTCCATGTCTATTTATAGATTACCTTCGAATATTGCTAATAAATTGAAAGTATCCAAAAAATATTCCTTTGGAGTGGCTCAGAACAAAAAGATAGAATTCCTCTCATGGCATGGGAGAAGGTTTGTAAGCCAAAGAAAATGGGGGTCTTGGTATTAGAGATTGGATAAAATGAATAAAGCTATGTTGTCAAAGATGATTTGGAGATTGGTTAAGGAATACTGTGTATGGACTTCCATCATAAGAATAGAAATACTGGGCAAATCTCCTAGCCAATGAATGGTGCTTTAACAATGCTGACTTTAATGGTTCTACTTTTTGGAAATCTATAAATTGGGCTAAATACATTATCTCTGAGGGAAGAAAATGGATGATTGGAAATGAGAGAGTGATTAATTTATAGGAAGACAAATGGTTAGGGAAAAACCTCTTAAGGTTATCTATCCTAACATCTATAAGGATGATGTGGTTAAATATGGGACTAAGGTCAAAGATTATTTCAATTTTGATGAACCCTTGGGTCAATGGAAAACTATTGAATTGGATGGACATAAAAAAATGATATCCTTTCCATTAACAAAAAACTAAGAGGGGTTATTGTTAATAAAGAGAGTTTAGAAGATGATATCTTATTTTGGTCTAGAGAGGATAATGGTATCTTCTCGGTGTAAAGTGCCTACAATGCCTTTTTCCTTGATGAAGTTGATCCTGACAGCTTCAAATGGGAAAGTGTGTGGGTCAAATAAGTTACTCCCAAGATCAATATGTTCTAGTGGTTGGTTCTCCATGATAAAATCCTCACTGTCAACAATCTTAATAAGTGAAACTTTCATATGGTGAATAGGTGTGTTCTGTGTGAAAAGATACTGAAGACTCTTTACATATATTTCTCCATTTCCCTTATCTGATAGTGGTTAGAAACACCCTTCTCAACCTATTTGATATCAAGTGGGTCTTCCCATGTTCCATTAAACAACTGTGGTCCCAATGGTTTACCCCTTTTAGGAGTCAAGGACTCAAACATCTATGGACTCTTTCTATTATGCACCTAGCTTGGGGTATATGGAAAGAGAGAAATAGGTGGATTTTTAAAGGGAAGAAGGAATTGGAAAAGAATGTTGGAGCTCATTGTTATAATGCTATTTTGGCTAACTTCTCAAACATAGCCCCACATAAGAAAACTATTCTTCAAACTGAGAGTAAATTCTCTAAGAATTGGGGTTTAGGCACTACTCAAAAAGACACTCCAACACAAAATCCTAAGCTCCAAGGTTGGGTGAAACCTAACAAGGAATGGATAAAGCTGAATTTTGATGGGGCCTCCAAAGAAACCCCAGAAAAGATGGGTGTGGAGGGGTCTTCCGTGATTCTGAAGGAAGATTCATTCTTGGGTATCATTACAATCTTGGAACACAAAAAATCACGTTGCTGAAGCAAGTAACTTCTTATTGGGGGTTTCCATAGCCCTTCAATACAAATTTGTTAGATTAGAAGTGGAAGGTGATTCTTTGAACATTATCAACAACATTTCTAGTAAAGGTACTACTTCTACATCTATCCAAAACTCTATAACTAGTATAAAGGATATGTCTAAATTGTTTGAAACTATCACTTTTAAACATATCTATAGAGAGGCTAACTCTATTGTTGATTAATTTGCTAACTTGGGGTTAATTATCATGAGTTGACACTAATCAATGATGAATAAGTTCTTGACACTAAGGTGTGAGCACACCTCCAAAATGACCAATATGGACACGTCACCAAATAATGTCAGGTCATGGTATGTCAAGGTAATTATGGGTATGAGCCATATGAATAGTGTGAATTTATGTTGGGATGATGAGAATATTTGGGCTCAGATTCACTCGTGTTATTTTAAGGCCATTATTTTCATTTGTGCTTGTAACATCGACATTATTGAGACTATTTCTAGTATTCTAGGTAATCTGAAGCTTGGGTTTTCTATGAACTATTTCAAAATGGGGAGATCTTGTTAGAACCGAGCCTTATGACCTAGAGGGGGTGAATCGGAAGTGATGGAGGTGTTCGAAGGAAAGGGTTTCTCACCTTCCTCAAAATATTTGAAGGACACTATGAAAATCTCAGTAAAGACTTTTCCAGAGCATGGAAGACTACCAAAAAGGGGTTGTGGAAATGAAAGGTATTCATATCAGATCACTATGGATTTTTTTGCTAAAGTGATGGGTGTGCCTGCTACTGAAGGGAGGTTTATAAGCCCAAGAAAGAAGCCTCAGATGAACTGAATTTGTTCCTGAGAGGTAATGAAAAACTCACCTCCCACTTTATTGGTTTTCTTCTCTCTACTTTACCTAGGCCTTATGACGATGTGGCTTTAACCCTAATCCAATTCCTCACTTTAGAAGGTCTTCATAAGTGTATCTATGCCTACCATCTTCCCATGCTTAATCATTTTTGACACAACCATAGTTTCAGTTTCCCATACTTTTTATTTCTCTCTGAGCACTTCCATTTCCCAAGTTTAAAAATAGTAGAATTGTTGTCCCTCTCCACCAGGGATTTATCCTTTCCCTTGTTAAAATATCCACTCTTGATGTAGAAAAATGGGTACCCTCACGAAATATCTTGAGGGTTATGCCAGGAAGAAGACTCGGACTCAGGATGAGGAAGACTCTAGTGATGATTTAGAGTCACAGGAAGGAGATTCATCGGGGAGGATAAGGATGTCATGGAAATTGATGCCACTCAGAATCTTAGAGATCTTAAAGTGAAGTAGGTTCCTAGTCGATCTATCAAATCCAAAGGTGAATCAAGCAAGTAGGAGAATCAGGCTCCTATTAATGAACAACTAGAATAGTAGTTTGAGGCTTTGGGTCAAGTGGGTCCTATGAAGGGGGATAATCATCTAGCCAAGATGGCTATGGATATTGAAGAGCTGAAGGGTGATATGAGACTTACCAAGAGTTTTTTTAGTTTCTTTTCAATGATTGGCACAAAATGAAGATGCAGTCAAGATGTTGCAAAAATTAGTAATGGGGGAGAGATTGAAATTATGAAATCCAATTATAGTAACCTCTCTAATGAGGTGGACCACATTAGAGATATATTACATAGCTATATGGAATGGAGTGTGGTTACTGTGAAAAACTCTGCAACATCTCCAAACCCTTGGTCAGTTGGCCAATGCTTACAGGCTGGTGGATGATTATGGAAATTCTAAGAAAAGAAAAACTGATGTTGATGGTTGTGATCTAGCATCGTTGGGTGTCAACATTGAATCCTGTCTAAGGAATGGGTGAAAATGCTGTTGGATGGTCTGAAAAGGCCAAAAAGTGATGTTTGTAGGTGTGGTTGTTACTATATTTGTTTACTATGTTGTTAGTTTGTCGATGGTTTAATATTTGTTGTTATTTCTCTTTTTTCTATGTTAGTACTTGGACTATATGCTCTTGGAGGAGCTTGGATGTTATTATCAATATATATTTTTTACTATTGTGTAATGTCTTATCTTCTCTTTTAGAGCTTTGACTTGTAAGGGGTAGGGTCCCCTCAACCCTGTTTTACCTTTAATAACAAAAATAAAAACCCTAAATGTAATTTCATGGTGACATAATAATTATATAATATTATCAAACTTATTATCAAATAGACATCCATCATTACAATAGATTGAAAAAAATCACATCTACTATAACTACATACCTTATAAAAAAGGTATAAAATTATTTATATAAATATTACATAACCCCCAAGTCTATCTATTATTCTTCTAAGGGAATCCTTATTTTCCTTGAACTCGGAAAAATACCAACCATCACAAAGATATAGTTATTTTTCCCCCTAATCATTATAATGTCAAGGTCAAAGAAAGACAATATGTATATACAATGTATTCAAGTGCTTATAGCCTCGTAATGTCCTTATATACAACATAAATTACTTAAACATTTGTTCGATAATAGATAATCATGTAAGTAAGTTTAATAGTGTACATTCGATGAACTTAAGGTAATTTCATTTATCTTAAAATTCTCGAACATCCATAAGTAAACCATCGAAGAAACATATTGAAATAAAAACATAGTGACCACACAAATATAAACATAAACCCACTAAGGGAACATCACTTAACTAATTCAAGATTTAACACCAAGAGTTTCCTGATACGATAATGGTAATTCTAGATCAAGACATTTATGTCGGAGTAAGGCTTCACATTCACAAAGATGGAACAAACTTCTCCAAAAAACCCAACTACCACAATTTGATAACATTAAGGTAAATCAAATTACCTTAATCTATTTGTAAGCTATAAACACCTACAATGACCCTTAGATAAAAATAGAGAACATAGTATGCAAAACGATAACCCAAAACTAAGTATGCATTCTACAAACTAGTTGTGTAGCTTATGGGTGATCTGTCACAACGAACTATTACTATCACATAGATATGGAACCAACAAAATAAACAACCATCTATAACATTAAAAATATTATAATTGTTAAATAAAAACCATGTCCAAGTCATTACTAACTAGTTCAAATCCCTAAAAAAATGGGGAGAATTTTTCCATCTAAGAACAAACAAAGTATCCCCTTGATGGTACAAGGACTTGAAAATATCTTGTTTGCTAAGAAAGAAGTTGCAACATCAAATATTTAAATGTAACCACACCTAAACCCATAAGATAAATAGAATCTTCAATGGGTTAAAGGAGAAACAATCTTCCATTTACTAACCGAGAGTCAACCCCAACATGTTGAACAAATATTACCCACAATAATTGAATCACAACAAGAAAAGCCTTAGAGATACCTATATAAGAATCA
>CM031240.1:314148927-314288927 GCA_018340775.1 Taxus wallichiana var. yunnanensis | reverse complement strand
CCTATAACTTATATCTTGGTAAAACTAGGAGAGTGTAATCAACATCTTATAATACCGCAATCAAAGTTTCAAATACATGTTTTCCATTCTCGGTATCATGACGACACATTCATAATTAGGATCTTGTCTTTCACCATATCACTTTAAATTATGTTATCTATACTAAGATTAGATAAATGAGTTATGATTAGTTACAAGTTGCGTATGAGGTACAAATCCGGATCAACCTACATGAGGAAGTACCACTATGTCATCTTAGGATTCCTATGGGAGAGTAATTGTCTTCATAATGATTCCCATCATTAAAAATCCACTTCCTTTCCCGTATTCATCATAACTTCACATCGAGGTACCTATCTATGTACTGCAATCAACCTTTATAATCAGAATGAAGCTTGTTCTTAGATGTTATGTAACACCTTGAACAAACCGGTATATTTCTCTTTGCATTACAAGTGTTGGCATGTGATTTTCTTGAATGGGGTGTATTTCCTTGATTATTGAAAATCATGCTTGTTATGGATAAATCATTTCTTCTCTTGGATTATTTAGAATGAAATGATATAGCTTGCAAGAATCCATTTTCACTTCTTATTAATAGGCTACAATCTAGTTTTGAGAGTTGCAAACTTATCTCTTGATCTTGACTCATCCTTGATCGATTTTAATGATCCAAGGAATTTTTAAATCTTCTTAACGGACTGAATGGTAAATTGACATTCATTGGTTGAGAGGGATATAGAAACTAAAATTTTTATGTTACAAGTTCTTTGGACTTGAGTGATCATGTCTTCATTCGGTTATAAGTTTTTTCTTGGTTTCGGGATTAATCTCCGTAGGACATTATTGGCGTAAACAAAATATAGTCATCCTATGACCATGAAGGGGATCAAGATCCTAAAAACTTAAGGATAATCCTAATGATATCCTAAGATAGGTAAGAACACCTACTTCCTATCTATGTCTATTCAATTGGGTTGTAATTTAACATAAGATTCTTATTTTATTGTGTTGGGGGTGACCTAATATAAGCTCTTGTGCTAAATGAATCAGGAAGGGGAGATTACTTTGGTGATACTATACTATGTTAACCTAATGCCTAATACTAATGGTTATGAATTTGATATAACCTAAGGTAGTATTACCTATGGAAATGTTTATAAACCTAAGAAATTATTTAGCAAATGATTTTTGACTAACCTAAGTTTTGGGAAAATCTAGCCTAAATTATTTGAAAGGGGCCTAAGGTCACATGGCACTACGGAGAAGTTTCCAATGGATTTTATTCAATTTGATTGGATTTAAATTAAGGAAGTACCACAAGTTTGGCAAGGGCTAGTTAAATTTTAGTGGGTCTTACGTTGAGGATTCACTAAGTATGGAATTACATGCGATTTGGAATTGGTTCCAGCTAATTTTGGGAGGTAGTGGGAAGGAGAGATAAGCGGGAGAATTGGAGTTATGGAATTAATGAATCTTGATTTTTGTGTTCAAACCATCTTGAAACTCAAGAGGTAGGGTTTTGTGAGAGGTGTTTTTTTGCATACCTCGTGAATTTCACTCGCATGGAGCTATCTGGTTCTTTGAACCAATAGTTTGACTTCTTCTTCTTCTTGGCTATTTTTGGTTTCTCTAGTCTATTTTCGATCAAGGGAATGTATAAGAGGCATTGGAAGAAGAATTATTTTGTTGTTGATTGATCTATGTGAGAGGAAAAAGGGTTGGAAACTTGGTCAAATGAAGTCTCCTTCAAATCGAAGAGGCACTATCAGGCATGATAGGCTTTACCCATTAAGATTTCTTGCTTTCTTCTAAATGATTCATTAAAACAATTCTGATCACTTGAGATATATTTTTGCATGATGTGTCTGGTTATTTACTTGCATGTTTTCATGGAATCTCTGTGGATTTTGGGCATGTAAAACCATTATTGGTATTAGTAGTTTTGGGAAACTTTATCTATGCTAGTTTAATGGTGATATTCATGGAACTTGTTTTTGAGACTCAGTAACTTGTATTTGAGGCTAGTGTTGACTGAAATGGCATTCGTTAGTGTATGTTTCATTCTGAACGATCATTTAGAGCCTGTGATTGAATTTTTAGTAGATTTTCTTATTCATTCTCGACTAGCATTTTTTTCTTTTATGGTTTTGAATATCTATTTTAGTCTTGTATTTCATTGAGCTTGTTGTGGAGATTTGTGGTTGTTCTAAGCTTGTGTTGAAGCTTCATGATTATTATGAGCTTTTAATGGAACTTTGTGTTTGTTCTAGACTGAATGGAACTTGGTATAGATATGAAATTTTGTTTGAATCTTTGTATTTTACACATTACTCATATTTAGTTCTTGTGAATGTTGAACTTGTAGTCCATTTGTTGAGTTTTGTTTTGTACATATACTCTGAGCTGAATTTTTATTCTTATTTAAGGAATTGAAAATAATTGAATCATTTTTGATATTGTGTTTGTATGAGCCGGTGTTAGAGACTTATGGAGTTCTGAACTTATGTTTGAATCTCGTATTAGACATTGTACATGTATTCAATTGTTTCATGTTTTGAACTTGTGTTGGAATCGACGTGTTTGATTCTTTACTTATATTGTAGTGGGTTTTGTTGAATTTAGTTTTGAAAAGATTTAACCTCATTTATGACTATCTGCTCGAGGGGGTCTTGAGATTTTGTTTTTGGTTTGAAGTAGACCGTAACCTCTTTTTGAGATCTCCTCTTTTTAGCTTCTTGAGAGGGAATGGTTATTTTACATCTCTTCTTTCTTTAATTAGTTTCTTGAACTTTACAGGAAGTTGAATTTAAAACCTGTATATTAATCTTCTCTATCCCCGAAAGGATATATATTATCTTGTTAAGATAATCTTGTATTATTGTTCTTAGTACATGAACTACGTACTTATTTGTATTGACCTATTAAGCCGTGGGTTTGTTTCATCTTTTGAGTTCGTGATTACTTCGCACTTGTAATCTTTAGAGGTTAGGATTTATACTTACTTTCCTTCATTGAATGAATCTCCAAGTTTTAGAAAGTTGAAGATGTTCTCTTATCATTTTACTATTTAAAGTTCAGAATTTAAAATTTTGTTTTGAGATTTGAATTGAACTTGAACTTGGTGAATGGAAATGGGTAAACTAGTTTTAGGAATTAATGGAATTATAAGTGTTCTTTCTTTATATTTTAATTGGTTTCTTGGGTTCTTTTGGGAACTATATAAAGATTTTCTAAGTCGAAGTAGAAAGGAATATATTATCTATGTATAAATGAAATGAATTATATTATTGGGTCCTTTTATATTTGAGATCCTTCTTTTTTTCGTACGGATAAGTTTATTTGATTGAACTTATCTGCTTTCAATCTTCTAAGATGGAAAATTTATTCGAGATTACTTCGCTTTGTTTCTTTTAAATTGAGGTAGATTTGTGTGATTCTAAACCTTAATCTCCAAGTTTTATGATGAGTGTTCGGAATATGTTCTGTAGGGATAGTTTCGTCTTTATATCTCGAATGATGAATTTTCTAATATGAGCTATTTGAATTAACTTGAACTTGGCTGAATGATATATGTGTATTTCTATTCTTATGGAATCATGAAACAAAAATTAGAAGTGTTTTTCTTTTAAAGTAATTTGATAGGATCAATTAAACCATATGATATAAATACTAAGTTGTTGAAGAGAAATATTATGCTCTTTTCTAGTATAAAGTGAATTCAAACTTATAATTGTGTTTCTTTCCAAATATTTGAGATCTTTTTGATTGTTTGTATAAGTTCATATTAATTGTTTCTATTTTCAATCTTATTTAATGGACAATTTAGTGTGAATGCATTTTTTGCTTAGGTCTTATCATGCTCTAATTGAGGTAGATTTGTGTGTTCTAAACTAATTTTTACAAATGACATCATAAGTGATAAATAGAATGTCAAGAAATTTTATTGCTTTGTTATTTAATTTGGGATTCTTATGTAAAGAGTTTTGAATCATTCTTTTCATGCTTGGAAAAGAAAATGTGTATTTATATTCTTAATATCTTGAAACAATGTTTAATGACAAGAATGTTGAAATGCATATTTAAAATGTATATTTAAAGATCATGTATTGAAAGTTTATGTGTACTAATTTGAGATGATGAATTGGAGTTGTAGATTATATTAGTGATATTTTATTAATATAATTCCTTTTATGTTTGTGCTACTATTGTTGGGTGTTATATTATGATTGTTTAAGGAGATATATTAATCTGTTTCATTATTAAATGAAAAGTTGTTAAATGTAAAAGTGGATGTCATTACTTTAATGCTTAACTATAGTTTAATACTTTTGAAATATGCATGGACACACAATTAAGCTTCATGCAGATGGTTCACAAAGTATGCCAAACCCAAAGATGCCAATTTTATGATGTCATCAGATTAGAATTTGGGATATAATGTAAAGAGTTTCAAGGATGTATTCTTGAGATGTATACCGAATGGGAAAGTAATATGAATAGTATGTTACAAAATTATTTGACAAAGTATAATGTCTTGATTACATTGTCTATGTAAATGTATCTTCGGATCATGAGATGCCAAGGTTTTCTGTTGAATTGTTAAATTTTTGAAAAGATGTATACTTTGTACTTCCCTAACTACTTGATAAACTAATAGTGATATATTTGTGGTATTCAAATATCATACTATAAGTAACCATGATCAAGGGCTATTAACTTATCCATTTTTGTTGTTATTAACAAGTCCAAGTTGTTTTACTCCCCCTCTCTTCATTCCTTGTCATTTTCACCGCATCATTCCCCTGCTCCAAAAAGATACATAGGTTATCTAGTAAGAAAAGGAAGGGTATAAACCAAGGTCCCCGTCTCAAAGGGTCACTTAACCTCACAAAACCTAGGGTTAGGAGATCCCTTCACACATCACATCCTTGGAGGAGCCATAGGAAGATTTGTCTTTTGGGAAATGGAAAAAAATTCAAGAGCTTAAGAGTGTTATTAGACCCAATTATGGAAAGATATGGAAAAGGGAAACTTAAAAATGATGATAAGGAGGGTTTATTACCCTTCTCAATTAAGCTACATTTTTTTAGACTAGGAAATAAATTCCTTTACATTACTTCATCCTATCTCTCGATATAAAAAGAATTTACAATCTAGCAACAACATTTCATAATGTATCCCATGTTTCCTTTTTCTAAATTCCCATAATTTAGAACCAACGTCAATCTAAAAATCCATCCTATTACAATTAAACCATGTGGATTTGAAAGATCCTTCGTGCCACATCCATTACCTTCTTTGTCAAGTGATCTAAACTAAGATACTAATGGTTTCAAGTGATTAGAGTAGTGTTATTAATCAAGGCCGTGATATATTCTAAGGTTTTGGTGTTGTTTTTTGAATCCCATTTGGTATCCTATGGTCAATATCTCTTGTTTGTTTTTTGGAGAGTCTAATCAACATTTTATATTACCTGATCTTGATCCTTTTCTATAACATGATGTTCCATTCTCGGTCTCACGATGAGCACATTTGTAATTAGGAACTTTTCCCTTTCACCGTATCACTTTTTATTCCAAACTTTTGATTTGGAGTTATGAGCCCTTTTGTTTACAAGTTACGTATAGTCCCTTCAAATCTATTTACCTTAATAAAAAAATAAGTCTTTCATCTTAGGATGCCTATGGGAATGTAAACAACTGTTTCATAATGATTCCCATCATTACAAATCCACTTCCTTTCCCATATGTTATCAGGAAGTGAATAAATTGATTATCCTAAATGTACAATCAAAATTTATACATCAAAAAATGATTCTTTTAGATGTTATGTAACACCTTGAACAAATCTGCATATTTCTCTTTGCATTACAAGCATTGGCATGTGATTTTCTTAATGAGGTGTGTTTCCTTAATTGTTGAAAATCATGCTTGTTATGGATAAATCATTTCTACTCTTGGATTCTTTAGAATGAAATGATATGGCTTGCAAGAATCCACTTTCACTTCTTATTGATAAGTCATAATCTGCTTTTGAGAGTTGTAAAACTTATCTCTTATACTGACTCATCCTTGGATCAATTTTAGTGATCCAAGGAATGTTTTAAATCTTCTTAATGGACTGAATGGTAAATTGACATTCATTGGTTGAGAGACATAACGGACTGAACTTTTTATGTCACAAGTTCTTCGACTTGAGTGATGTGTCATGTCTCATTTAGTTGTAAGTTTGTTCTTGGGGTCTCTGGGATTGATCTCCACAGGACATTATTGGCGTAAAAAAATATAGTCGTCTTATGACTATGAAGGGGATCAGGATCCTAAAAACTTAAGGATAATCCTAACGGTATCCTAAGCTAGGTAAGAACACCTACTTCCTATCTACATCTATTTAATTGGGTTGTAATCTAACCTAAGCTTCTTATTCTATTGTGTTGGGGGTGACCTAACCTAAGCTCTTGTGCTAAATGAATAAGGGAAGGGGAGATTACTATGGTGATACTATACTATGTTAACCTAATGCCTAATACTAATGGTTGTGAATTTGATATAACCTAAGGTGGTATTACCTATGGCAATGTTTATAAACCTAAGGAAATTATTTAGGAAATGATTTTTGACTAACCTAAGTTTTGGGAAATCTAGCCTAAATTATTTGAAAGGGGCCTAAGGTCGCATGGCACTACGATGATGGTTCCAATGGATTTTATTTGATTTGATTGGATTTAAATGAAGGGAAGTACCACCATTTTGGAAAGGGCTAGTTAAATTTTAGTGGGGCTTACATGGAGGCTTCACTAAGTATGGAATTACATGTTGATTTGGAATTGGTACTTCCCTTTTGGGAGGCGGTGGAAAGGAGAGATAAGTGGGAGAATTGGGAGTTATGGCATTAATGAATCTTGGTTTTTGTGTGTAAACCATCTTAGAAACATGAGAGGTGGGTTTGTGAGAGGTTGTTTTGTTTTGCATGCCTCACGAATTTTTCTCTGCATGGAGCTATCTAGTTCTTTGAACCAACAGTTCAACTTCTTCTTCTTCTTGGCTATTTTTGGTTTCTCTGGTCTATTTTCAATCAAGGGAATGTATAAGAGGCATTAGAAGAAGAATTGTTTGGTTGTTGATCTGTCATGGAGAGGAAAAAGGGTTGGAAACTCAGCTAGAAGTCTCCTTTGAATTGGCGGAAGAGGAGCTATCGTCGTCATGATAGGCTCTACCCATTAAGATTTCTTGCTTTCTTCTAAATGATTCATTAAAACAATTCTACTCACTTGAGATATATTTTTGCATGATGTGTCTGGTTATTTACTTGCATGTTTTCATGAAATATCTATGGTTTTTGGAATGTAAATCCATTGTTGGTAATGGTAGTTTTTGGAAACTTTATCTGTGATAGTTTAATGGTGATATTCATGCGAAACTTGTTTTTGGAAGCTCTGTAACTTGTATTCAAGGCTAGTGTTGACTGAACTGGCATTCGTTGTTGTATGTTTCATTCTGAACTATCATTTAGAGTCTATGTTCGTTGAATTTGTAGTAGAGCTTCTTGGTCATTTGGAATGGAATTTGTTGCTGTATGGTTTGAAATCTCTATTTTAGTCTTGTGTTTCGTTGAGCTTATAGTGGAGCTTCGTGGTTGTTCTAAGCTTGTGTTGAAGCTTCGTGATTGTTATGAGCTTTTAATGGAACTTCGTGTTTATTCTGGATTGAATGGAACTTGGTGTAGATCTAAACTTTTGGTTGAATCTTCATATTTGACACTGTACTCATATTTAGTTCTTACGAATGTCAAATTGTAGTCGAGTTATTGAGTTTTGTTCTCATATATACTCTGAACTAAGTTTTATTATTATTTAAGGAATTGAAAATACTTGACTCATATTTGATATTTTGTGTTTATCTCGATCCGGTGTTAGAGCCTTATGGAGTTATAAACTTATGTTTGAATCTTTATTCAACACCTTATACAGTATTCCATTATTTCGTATTTTGAACTTGTGTTGGAATCAACGTGTTTGATTCTTTACTTTTATCAGTAAGATGGTTTTTTGGTATTTTGGTTTTGAAAAGCTTTAACCTCATTTATGACTTTCTACTCGAGGGGTCTTGAGAGTTTTGTTTCGGTTGGAAGTAGACCAGGTAACATATTTTTGAGATCTCCTCTTTTAGCTTCTTGAGAGGGAATGGTTGTATTACATTTGTCTTTTAGACTGTATTGTGTTCTTGAACTTGATAGGGCATGTGAATTCAAAGTGTATCCTATATTCTCTTCCCTAAGCAAACATGTGTGTCTTGTGGAAAGCTTGAATGTTTTGTTCTTAGTAATAAATGGACTGAATAATGTCCTATTGTGGGTTTGGTTGATCTTTAGTTCATTTGGATGAGTTGTTAAAAGTTTAGAGGTTATGGAAATGTATTATTTACTTTCCTTCTTGTTTTAGATGTTGAAATAATTACCTTCCCTATCATAATCTTTTAAACTAGAATTTGAAAGTCTTGTGGTGATTCAAGTCTTGAGTAAGAAGTAAGATTGGAACATCTCTAGACTTAAACATCATTGGGGGTTTCTTACTCTCTTCAGATATTTTTAATTGGTTTCTTGGGTTTTATTGGAAGTTGAATTTAAAACCTAGTATATTGAATCTTGTATGAAAGGATATATATTATCTCTGTTCGGATAATTTTGTATTATTGTTCTTGTTTCTTAACTACGTATTTCTTTGTTTTAGATATTTTTTAATGGGACTTCAATTCTTGGGTTTTACTTTTTCACTTGTAATTTGACTATTTAAGTATTTCTACCCTATGTATACTAAATATTTTATGAAAAGGATATATATTATCCATGTTCGGATAATTTTTTTTAGAGTCTCTCTTGTGAATTTCATTTTGATTATTCTTTCTGAATGGAAATGGGTAAACCACGTGATTAAATTGTAGTGGGAAATTAGAAGTCTTCTTTCTTTAATTGTACGCCGTTTGTGTTATCTTTTGGGAACTAGATAAAGAGTTTTTAAGTTTGTAGAAAAGGAAATTACTTCACACTTAAATGAAATGATTATGATAAGTTCTTTTATATTTGAAATCATTTTTTTCTATTTTTCTATAAGTTCATTTGATTGAACTTATATGTTTTCAATCTTATTGTGAGATCAAAAATTTATTGTGGAATGTTTTGTTTCAAGTCTTTGAATTGAGGCAAATTTGTGTGTTCTAAACCTGTAATTTCCTTACTAATGATGAGTGTTTGGAAAATAGCATGTAGTGATTCTTCTTCCTTTGTTATATGGAATGATGAAGTATTCTAATATGAGCTATGTATGAGATATGTATGAAACTAACCTCTTTATGTATGCTTAGAAAATATTAATGTATTATTTCTATTCTTATGGAATCATGAAACAATTGGATGACAAGACTTATTGACTATTTTAAAGTAATTGATAGGATCAATTAAACCATATGATATAAATTAGGTGTTGCAGATTATATTATGCTCTTTTCTTAATAGTGAATTCAGACTCTTTAATTGTGCTTCTTTCTTGGGTGTTATTACTTATGATTGTTTGTATGATATATATTAATTATTTCATTAAAGAAAATTTTTTAATGGAACAATTAGTGGAATGCACTTCACTTTAATGCTTAGTGCTTATCATGCTCAGTTTATTGAACTGACCCGTGCTAGAAATTTTGTAGATGGACATCATAAGTGATAAAAGAAGGCAAGAAATTTTATGATGCATTGGCTTATTTAATTTGGGATCTTATGTAAAGAGTTTCAATCATTCTTGAGATGTATTGGAAAAGGAAAGTGATGTTCTTTTAAGATCTTAATTATGATTGACATGTAGAATGTCTGAAATGCATAGTCTTGTAAATGTATATTTAAAATCATGAATTGAAAGGTTTTGTGTTGGACTCCAATTTGAGATGTGAATTATTTTGTACTTGTATGCCGAAATAATAGTGATATCTTGGCAGTATTCCTTATATCTATTTGTATACTATTGTTGTTATCAGATATTGAGTTGGATTAAGGAGATAGTATAATCTCCCTTATTATAATGAACTTGTTAAATTGTAAAAGATGTCATTTCTCTATTTATATAACTATAGTTTAATAATGAAATATACATGGGACATACAATTAAATATATAAGTAATGAATGATAAAATGTTATGTTAAACCTAACATTTAACCATGAAAGGAAGACTCTTCCTCTCTCAAAGAATGAAAGATAAAATGAATAGTGGTATGATCTTTAATCATTATCCTTCGTTTATAAAGTAAACCCTAGCTGAATCTAGTGGATGACACACTTGATTTGGATAGCTAGGTTACATTAAGAATTAAACGTTGATGTTTGTTGTCCTGTTTTGGGATAACTGCTTGTTATGCCATGTTAATAAACAATGCAAAATTGAATTAATGAAGTTATCCATATCTAATCAGGATAAGTATGGGTAAAGAACTTAATAAATGTTGGAATTAGGGTTAGGCATGGTTGTTATAATCTGAATCTTAATCCAATTTAATTATGATTAATAACCACTAAGGGGGTATGTACATCTTGATGAATCAGTTCTAATAGATGTTGGCACACACCAACTTGCAGACTATACCCTCAAGAAGTCCCTGGGACTTCTCGATGGATATAGTGTTGCGAGTTAACATGAGGCAACACCCTTCCATATTTGTTCATCTAGATTTATACTCATCTAGACTTGAACTTAGTTTCCCTCTAGGTTAAGTTACTAACATGTTTAGTATAGGTAGTAGCTTTCATGACTTAGGGTGCCTTGGCACATCTAGATGACTTAGGTCAACCGAAGTATGCCCATATATCCTAAGTCATCATGAACATCTTCTTATAATAAATTATGTTTCTAACCTGTGCTAAGGTCAAACCTTGGCAAGGGAATCAGATGGTAGTTAGTAAAACCATTCAAGATAATTAAAGAGTGAGGTGAATGATGTATTCTAGAATGATGAGTATGCATATAGGAATAGTAACATGAATAGTATGTTGAAAATCTTTGGCCAAAGTATCGCAAGATGCTAGTTGTGTTGTCCTATGTCACCTAGTTTAAAGAAATGTGATGTCAGATGAATATTGGTAACAAATATTTAGATAGGTTCTTTAAACAGATCAATCAGTACTCAGAATAGGGTAGGAGAACCAAGTATACGTAGTATACATAAAGTATTATATACTTTAAGTTAACATGAGAGATGGGTTGATAAGGAGTCATGGAACGAGAGATCGGTAGTATACCGAGTCATTACAGCTACATATGGTTATCTTTTATGAGATTGATTGGCATGGAATGTGTGTTCTAAATGATGTTTTATTTAGAACAGAGAACATTATGTTTAAAAAAATCCCTTGTTTCTAAAGTCTTAAAATGGGAATGTTACATAGTACGATCATCCAATATATGTGGAACTTGATGAGCCAACTCATTATAGATTCTATACAACAAGATCTAATTAATGACCTTCATCATTAAATTAATTCTACTACATACCGGCCATAGTGATTTGGCCCATCGAGTTCTATTAATTGGAACACCATATCTTAGTTTTTTTAATGTAAGTTGATTAAATTACAACAGGTTATCCTTATCTCACAACGATACTCTCATAATTTTGTATACATCCCTAAGGTCCTAAGTCATCAAATTCATGTAAGTTGAATGTAGATTAATGTTATACTTTTACATTATTTTTACCTTTTTATAGTAGATTTGACTACCTTACTTTGCATTAATTTCACGAGTCCTATGTTTGTGTATACTTGTATAATATCATTCCAATAAGGTTTTCTTTGTTGAACCAATTGTCAACAAGTAAACAACATCCAATATTATACTTATCCCATTGTACAATTTAATTATAACATTTTTATTCACTAAATAGTAAATAGTTTATAATTTATTACTTGCACTATATACATTAATCCAATATAGGTCACATAATATTACATCAATTAATACATCAAACATATCCCCATCAACAAACCCATATTATTAAATCCATAAAAATATTTATCAATGATATAGTCTTATTTCATACAACATTATTATTTACAACTGATATAGTCTCACTTCATACCACATTAATTGTTTACAAATGATATAGTCTCATTTCATACGAAATTAATTATTTACAAATGATGTTGTCTCATTTCAAGATACTTCAAATCAATGAAAAACTAGCCTTTATTAATCCACGTAACGCGAAAGATATTTTCTCGATTAAATCGCAATCACAAAAATCAATACATTATAGCATTTATTTAATAATTTGAAATTAACAATATCTTTTAACATCATCCACCAAGATACTTACATTACGCCATCTACAAAAAGTTGGAAAAGGTTAGTTTGATTAAACTAACATGATAAATTCTCTTTCCCACTTAATGGTTTATGTCATTTAGCATTTGTATAAATGAAATGTTGCGATAATTAAATTCATATAAACAACATTATTTCAAGATAATTTTGTTTTCATTCATAATATCTATTCACATTATTATATTCAAATACCCTTTAAGTGTAATTTCATGTTGACATAATATTTATAGAACATTATCAAATATATTATCATCAAGACATCCATTATTAGAATAGATTGACAACATTATTTACATCTAATATTCATTCCATACCTTACACAACATGTATCTAATTATTTATATAACGCAACCGCAAGTCAAACTATTATTATTCTACGGAATCCTTATTTTCCTTGAATTCAAACAAATACCAACCATCACGTCATATAGTTATTTTCTCCCCCAACTCTTTATAATGTCAAGGTCAAAGAAGGAAAATATGGATATAAAATGTATTCAAGTGATTATAGCCTCATAATTTCATTATATACAACATAAATTACTTTAAACAATCGACCAAAAATAGATAATCATACAAGTGTAATAGTGTATATTCGATTTAACCTAAGGTAATTTTCATTTACCTTAAACTTCTTGAACATCCATTAGTCAACCATTGAAGGCCCATATTAAAACAAAACATAATGACCACACAAATATCAATGTAAACCCACTAAAGGAACATGAATTAACTACGTCAAAGTTAAACACCAAGAGTTTCCCGATACGATAATGTTACTTAAGATCGAGATGTTGTTAGGTAAGGCTTCACACTCACAGAGATGGAAAAAACTTCATCCAAAACCCAACTCCCATATTTTGATAACATTAAGGTAAATCACATTACCTTAATCAATTCTTAAGCTATAAACACCTACAACCACCCTTATAAAAAACAAAGAACTTAGTATGTAAAGTGATAACCTAAAACTGAGTATGCATTCTACGAACATCCATTTACCTTATGGGTGACGATCCAAAGAACTATTACCATCGCGTAGATATGAAACCCAATCAATAAAAAACCATCTATACCATTAAAAATACTATAATCATTAAACATAAACTTTTTCCAATATATTACTCACTAGTTTGACTCAGTAAACAAAAAGGGGAAAGTTTTCCATCTAAGAAATAATAGAGTCTCTCGTTTTGATGGTACAAGTGTTTTACAAGAGTTTTATCGCTAAGAAAGAATTTGTAACATAAATGATATAAACGTAACCACACCCAAACCCATAAAGTGAATGGAATCCAAAATGGGTTTAAGGAGTAACAATCTTCCATTTACTAACAGAGAATCAACCCTAACAGCAAGAAAACTTTTACCCACAATAACAAATGAATCACTACAAAAAGCCTTAGACATACCTATATATGAATCAAAATATTTGTATAAAGATAACCAATGAAAACCCAAAATATGCAGATTATAATTAACACAAACCATAGAATATCAGAATCCTACTTTGCATTCAGCCATTAAAACTAGCATAATCAATAGTTATAGTGGACACTCAGTAACTTTCCATAGATTATATTCAAAGCTAGATTCAAATTATGAAACCAAACGACAATAACCAAAATGATGATATCCCCTAAAACTCATTTCAACAAGACAAAAGAAAATAAATATTTTAGATATTTTATTAATGCAAATGATAAACAAAGTAAGCCATTAGGAGAGAAATCGAAAAAATCATGCCCGAGATAATGGATCTCTATACTTCTCTTGGTATTTGCATTTTGCAGAAATAAAGAGTAAAATATAACACAATATTAGTTTGTCTCTACCTCCTTTTCAAGTGATCATTTATTTAAATAAAAGCATCCATTATAGAAGGAAAAACCCTATGCACAACTATATATAAAAACAATGATCCTACGAATTCGCCATAACAATCCGCTCACGAATTGATTCAAAAAAAGTTGAATATGATGCATCAAATTTATATCACAACAAAAATATCCATTAAACTACATGTTGAGCTCAAGTGAAACTATAACACAATGAAATAACTAGCATGATTCCTAGTAGCTTCTCGAACAAGCTTCGGATTTTTGAGGTTATTAAATTGCATTAATCCTTACCATACAACGTAGTGGCCTTCACTATATTTTGCCACCGACCACTAATTTTGGCGGGTATCAAATTTGTATGCCCAATCCCACTACCAAGTTGCATGGTTAATGACATAATGATTAAACAACCGAGCCTCCTAATTTATGCATGATGGGGGTCGATTTGACCCCAAAACTACTATAAGATACACAAATCAAATATTTAACTACTTAAGAACAGTGGGGTCATCATGACCATTTTAATAATAATCAACTTGCATCCAAGGTGGTTAATCCATCATAGATCAAAGATCTAATTTAATAATTCAAACTATGCGAAGCACGTAAGGGGCTCGATTGCCCAATCAATAAATCTTAACTAACCATACTCAAAACAATTAATAGATGACTCAACCTTATTTCCACATTTATTCGGGTTATTTTTTGAATGAATCTCTTAAAACAAAAAATATATTAACCTTTCCACATGGTCAAATACCAAGTTATTCCCACAAAGAGTATGATCATAATTCATTATCTACATCATTCAATAATATGTCATGAGGTCAATATAAGACCTATCAAATTAATACCTATAAACCTTAGCAAATACAATGTGATTTTAGTAAGACTCATAATCATAAGAAACACAAGAACATAACTATGGTCGGATCCCATTATATGGGTTTGTATTTATAGAAATTAACTTAAATACATGCATACCTTTTACAAATTTCCATGACGGGTCTAGGTGTATGCATTAAACTATATAGATTGTCGTGCGAGGATTGATTTCAATATTAACCATCATCTTAAGATTTTCCCATTAGAGGCTCGAATGTACATTCCCAAAATTTACAAAGTTTGGATTAATGGTGGTCATAAACATTATCCATCCAATGTTAGTTGAAACATATCATAACCTTAGTAACATAGTTTCGTTACCTTCTTACATTGGGGGTAGGTGATGTTCATTTCATTATTCAATGTAATGTTAATTATAAAGTAACCTTATTCACTTAGCCCATGCATTATTAAACATGATAATATTACCTTTGTACTTGTAATTAAAATTTAATACCTTAATAATATAATGAAGGATCAAGGTGAGCATCAATAAAATAACATGGTTTGATTACCTCGGCATGAATAGATTCACATCTTATACCTCAATCCAATATACGATTGGTGTTATCCACACAACCTATTATAGAAAACATATTGTGGGTACTTATAGGTGCAATTTAGGACCTAGGATTTGCTAAATCAAGTCCATCAGCTTAGTTTCATCACAAAGCCATTAGTATCGACATAGAAATGCTACTTGGGAATGATAAAAGGTTAATGCAACTAATCCATTATTTCAAGCATATTTTAATAATATTTATCAATTATGCTCGTCACTCACAAATATTTTTAAGATATAGGTATAGTAAAAAATTATTTATCTAGTTCATCCCTTTCAATAAATAGACAAAAATTGTGGTATTTTATAAGGTGACAAGTGACATGCATGCCAAACAAAGGAGATAGTGGAAAGGGCTGAGTTTAAGCACCCGAGAGCTAATTTTTGACACATGAGGAAATTGGCAGGAGAAAATGGGGGTGCATTTTTATATCCCCCTTTCCCCTTAGAAAGGAATGAAGGGACACCAAATTTTTTTGTTAGCCCCGGGTGATAAGTTTCACACATGTGCGGTCTATAGCGGGGCTAGAAAATTGCCAAAAAGAGCTTAACATAGCCTCCTAGGATCATGTGGTGTGTCCATGAGATATAAGGTGTTCGAAGAATTTTTATGTCCACTTATCCCATTGGAAAGGGATAAAGAGATACCAAAAGTGTGCCTCACCTCATGCTTTATACACGCCACGTGGCACTGAAAAATTTGGCTAAGGGCATAGCTTATGCCTTGGAGAGGATCTTGAAAATGACGTTGTTGGATTTCCCAGAGAATTTTTGGGCACTTATATGATTTTTACTAAAAAGGTAATTTTGAGAATAATTTTATGAGTATCAAGGTCTGATTCATATTTTAAAATTCTCAAAAATGTCCTTGTGTATTGGGATTGCTAGTTGTGCCTATAAAAATGAGTTGTGGAAAGAGAATCATGTGTGTTGTGAAAAATATGAATGTACCACCATGTATATAATTGTATTATATTTCCATTGATATTTTTTTGAACTCCAACTCACTCTATAGCTATGGAAATCATCCTCTGGACCTCGGGTGCTTTATCATTGTTAAAGCTCCTTTGGCCTCAAAACCTACTTTTGTTGAATTTACTCTTGAATAACCAAATTCTCTCTAAATCTTCCTAAATAACTTGAAAAATGATCTAGGAACATTAATACACCTCCTGATGAATTTAGGACTATAAATACCTTACGGAAAATATGCACCAGCCTTAGAAAGGCTAAAAATAGCAACTATTAAGCCTATCAAAAGATCGCCCTAAAGACAACCTTAAAAGAAACATGTGAGTTTGTTTCCATCTTTCCAACACATGGGAAAGGTCATTACAACACATGAGAGCACTTGAGAGGATGGGACAGCCTTACATAAGGGATGAACTAATCTAAGGAGTGCTTTCGGATGGGTTTACACAAAAATGTTTGACATTTGGGGTTCGTTGTCATGCTTGAAAATATGAAATTTTCATGTTGCACATTTGCATGAAAACTAGCTCTATCTTGTACACATGTTTTGGATCGATCATAGTGATGACATAACATGCAAGAATCCCATAATCTCAATTCACTACGTGGACCAATGCCTTATCCATTGGGCTTATGGAGTCATTTCTTCCAAAACACACACAAAAACAAACACATGGAAGGGAAACACACCAAAAGTGGAAAAAAACACACAATAGAAAAGGGAAATTATATTACAGGGGAGGGATATTTATAGAAATAATGTACACATACCGGAAATGGGTTGAGAAAAGTACATGCCATTATGGAACAACAAATTGAAATGTGATCTTTGAAGCATAAAATATACTATCTAATCATACCATTCTCTTGTGATGGCTTTATATGGATTAAGAAGAAGGATACCGAATAATATATCATCCTCATACTTCTATTGCACTAAAACATTTTTTGCATCTAATGAATTTTTTTCACTTTTTTCTATTATATTCATCTTGCGATTATGCTGCTTGATGTTCTGCGATCATGAGACACCATTTATCCATGTCTTCAAGAGTGGGAAATTAATATTTCTATGGATACATTCCTAATATTTGGATAACAAAATGGATACATCCTTGGATCGAGAGAGGTACTCAAAAGGAGTGAGACAAAACTGATTTTCTTTCCATTTAACGGCTTTCTTTGAATATATCACTTTTTTCTAAGAAATTACTTTTAAAAATGGAGGTTATATCATTGACTCGAGGGCCTTCATCATTATTGAGAAAACATTCCAAAATGGAGACATGTTTAATGAGTGCAATCTGATTTTTAATCCTTTTACAAGAGTCATGCACATTATTTCTTCATTTATCGAAACCATCTTGGTCAATATCCATCCATTCAAAATTGGTTTTGGCATCATACTCAAAACTGCAATCCTTGATTTGTTCATAGAAGCATTCTTCACCCTTGAGTGAATATTATAGTGCATTCTTGTTCCAAATTGGTAGGAAATCCAATGGTGGTGAGAACAAGTTGATCTTGAATACACTCACAAGAATCCTGCAACTTTTTTTGAACCATTTTCTTTGGTACAAATTACCTCTACACCTTCTTCATTATCTTCCTCTATGGTGGTGTCTTTGTGGTCTTCAATATTTAGAATATTCATAGGATATTTAATAATATCCTTTCCTTTTCATTTACAATCATCTTCATAAGGAATGAAGTAAAAATATATATCTTCATATTCTCTCTCACCAACCAAGGAATTGGGGAGGACATCAAGCTCATCCATCTACTCTGTATCAACATCAAACATTGTGTATCAAAATGAGAAGCAAAAATGATTCATAACTATATTTCATCTCTATAGCTCGAATAAGGATATCGATACTTGAGTTGAGGGTATTTAGTTTCTTATGCAGAATTAAAATTTCTTCCATAGATAAGTCTTCCGATTTTTCCATATACTCATCTTCATCCTCATTAGAGAAATATTTACACCGTGTCTTCAGGTTGATGGTTGAAAATATGATCTACACATGTCCAAAATTCATTTGAAACCTCTTCACTCTCTTGCTCAACATTTCTTTTCCTCCAAGTCTCACCTTCTTACAAGAATGGGCATACTTGGTTCTCAACATTTTCTAACAAGGAGAAGATATCTATGCTTTGTGAGAAGATCACTCCTTTGATCTCAAAATCCATTTCATCATCCTTTTGATGAGAAGAAGAGAACCATGTTGGGGAAGCAATATGGGAAGAATTTTCAACTCTATCTTGATCATCCATTATTGAATCCTCTTGCTCATATGGAAAATGAAATATTTCATACTCACCATGATGATCAACATTATGCTCCTTAGGTGAGAATGGTGGAGTCAACTCCTCGAAGAGGTTACACTTGAATTTTTCATTATTGTTGGCTGCTAAAATGAAAGTGATCTCCTCTATTTGGTCATTCATGGTTATATCAAGAGAAGAACTTGATTCTTCAACTAGCTCCATTTCATCAATCACCATCTCTACATCACTTGAAGATTCAAAATAGGAAAGAAAATTATCCATGATTACCTTGAATTCATCATCTTGGTTATTGGATGCAAGGCCGATTTCTTGTACTTCTTCATTCTTGGTGGAGCCTTTGGAAAGAATTGGATCTTCTTTTTGTAACAAGAATCCTACTCTCTTGAATTCATTTTTTTCAACAAGATATGCATTAAGCCAAATAATTTAATGAATGGAGGTTCATCCTTATGTCTTCTTCATCATCCTCCATAGTGTTGATTTTATTCTCATTAGAAGGTTCAAGGATAAGACATTCATCATAAGCGTTCAAGAATCTTCTAGGGATGAACACCTCATAGTACATAAAATCATTAGGGTATTCCTCCATAGGAAAAATATCCTCTTCATCCTCCACTTGATGAAGTATTTTAAGATTTTCATACCTTCTTTGCAATTCCAATGCATATTTCTAAACTACATCATAGGCTTCAGGATCAAGATCTCTGTCTTCGGCATACCAGATCCTTCCCATGAATTCTTCTCTCAAAATATACATTTCTTCATCACTGTATGCAAGAAAATCATCTAAAGGTAGGGAGATGAAGGAAAATGTTCTCAAATTTTTGGTGAGCTATGTGTAGATGAAAAATTTACTTTCTCGTGGACTCGAATTTGATTCTTGATTTTCGCCAACAATAATTCCCATTTTATTTCTTCTCATGACACTCTTCTTGAATTGTAACCACTATAAATTGATGATGGGATCTTCGAAAAAATCCATTCTCAAAATTATTCTTCTAGACATTGTGGAGATGGTATAGACCTTATTTCCTTGAAATTTCTTGGATTTGGAAGAGATTTTCCAATATGATGGTTGATAAAAAATTTATATTTCTTAGAAATACTCTTCTTATTTCTCCTTGCTTTCACCGAATGAAACTTCACTCTAATATGGAAATTTATTCATTGTGTTACGGAAAGTGACATGGATTCATTCCTTGATGGAGTCACCTTCAAAATTTGATTTTCCTTTGAAATTTGATTTTTGGTTTTTTGAATATATAATTTTAAAAAATTTGGGTAGATATTTTATTGGGTACACTTGGAAAAATATCTCCCAAGTGGAGTTGCAAAAAAATTGTTGGTGAGAAAATTTGTAAGTTGGAAAAAGTAGTTGTCTCCACCAATGTTCATGTGGCTACACCCCTATAAATTTAATTGTATAACTCCCATTATTGAATGAGAACTAATATAAAATTACCTAAGTGTCGTGGGGTGGTCTAATAGGCTAGGGATCACACATGAACACTCCATTGAACCTATGAAAAGTGATTGTACCAGTTATAAGGGAAGAAATCATAATTATGAGGGGGAAAGAGATAAATTAGGAAAGAAAGGTTGCTGGCGTGAGTAGGATAATTACGAGTTCACACTCAATAACTAGAGTAGTTCAACATTAAATATAGAATAAATCAACAATGAATCTATCTAGTGAGATAGAAAACCAGCATAACAAGTTCTTAGATTCATCTATCAAAGATACAAATCTCTTTTGGGATGACCATTCTTCCAAAGTTCATAAGAGAGAAAAAAAGAAGAAACATAGGAAAAGAGAATGGAATAAATGTAGCTTTTATTTCATGTTCATTGATGACACAAAGTCCAATAAAAATAATCCACAATTGCTACAACATAGATGCTATCAAAATCTAGAATTTTCAGGATGTCATTTTTTTGTTCATTTGGAATAGAGAATTCATCCCAATTTATACCAATGTGAATTGACCTCTCATATCCCCTCACATGACTCTTCGTGTTCCTATTCCACTTGTGACCTTTCATTTTCCATTAGAAAAGAAAAATTAAGTATTTCTATTAGAATTTTGAAAAAAATTTACACTTTCAAAATGTGTCACTTAATTGAATAGGAAATAATATAATTATTACACCCAACAAAGAATTAGAAGAAGTAGAAAGGATGAGGGAAAATATAGAGAAGAAGGGAGAAGTTGAAATTTTTAATAAAGAACTTGTTGATTCATACTTCGTGTTCTTGGTCCTTGAGTTCTTTTTTAATTTATTTTTTTGTAGCTATCAACTTATCTACCTCTAGAATGCACACGCATCCAAACAACTTGATCCATTTTATAAGAACATCTCGATCTTCTAGCCTCCTTCATGACCAACTCCTGGGATGAAATGACGAGCTCTTCTAATGATGAATCTTCGGTGAGTAGAAGAAACTAAAATATATGAACACAATAGTGGACCACATTCAACATCTCAAAAAACTTGTTCCCCATAAGACTCTAACTTGGATATGGTATTCTTGAGAATTGCATATCTCATATCTAGAAATAAAATGCAAGCACACTAATTTTTTTGATTTTATATGTAATGCACAACTAAATATTTCAAGTGTATATTTCATAACTATATATTTTGCATATTTCTAAACAACATTTCTTCCAAAAGAAGGCATTGAAAATAAAAAGTTCTTAGTTTCATTATAAACTCAAATGACAATCTTTCAAGATTCTAGCAACAATAAAAATAAAACCTTTCTTAGTAAAGACCAATGTTTACAAGAAGCAATAATTACAATAATGGTGATTTACAAGAGAGTATAGACTTGACAAGCCACATTTATTTACAAAGTGAAGGCAATGTCCTCCAAGGATGAGAAAGACCAAGATGGCAAGAGGCTCTACTATCTCCAACTTGAGCTCCAACTCCAATGCTCCTACAAGAATCCAACTCCAAGAGAACATGGCTTGTTTACCACCCAACCAATAGGCATCATCACATGCCTTTCCATGGTTGGAAGTCATGCTAGCCTCCCCCAAGCCCATGGGAGAGAGGAACTAGCTTCCACAATGTGCACAAGTAATAATGGGGTTTAAACACACAACAAGAGAAAACACAAGACCATTCAACCACTTAGACCTACTATACAATGAAAACCACAACATGAGGAGAACAAGGTCAACCTCACAAGGGGGAAGAGAGGAAGAAGGATGCCCAAATCAAGGTGTCCAACCATAGGAGCACCAATAAATATATATATACAAAAACTCCTTATACCTCCTAATCATTCATCCTCCTTATTCCTCCTTATGCTATAGAAATCCTTCTTGGGAGGATTTTCAAACCCAAAAGGGTTTCCTCACCAAGAATGGGGAAAGGTTCAAGCCATATGAACATTTCTCCCACCTCAAACCATATGAGGGGATGAGAAGGGACCTTCATGGCTTGACCAACAACCATGAGGTTTGAGAGGGAAATCCCTCTCTCTTCCCCTACATTCTCCAAAAACCATCATTCCAAATGATGGTGGAGAGAAAACAAAGGAAATAACAAGAACAAACAAACAACCACATTCACCATACATCATTTCACACACTATTTTATTGATCAAGCATAGTTTACAAGATAAACAAAACTAAGAAGGAAAAAGGTTAAGAACCCTACCTCTAATATGCTTTCCAAAACTCTAAGCTTTTCCCTTTGTCCAAGCTCCTTCCAAGCTCCCAAAATTCTCCAAGTGCTCCCAAAAAATGAACCAAGAAGACCCATTCCTTCCACATGAGGAAGAATAAAAGAGGAACCCAAAATTTCCTCACCAATGAGAAAGTGACAAGTGTCACCTCCTCTCCTCTCAAGAGTCAAAGATTCCAAAACCAAATAAGTAAGAGTAAACTCACCTTTTATCCCTTTTCACCCAAAATACCAAAAACTAAAATAAAACAAAGTGGAGCAACTTTTAACACTTTCACACAATCCAACCATCTTACATGGATGGTGACTAAAGAGGGCTAAATGGGAGGGAAACTCCTCCAAACCTTGAAATAGGCCCCCTACCTATTAGGTAGGGTCCAAGGGCCCATTTTCATGCTAAGGGAACCCCAAACTCAAAAGGGGTCCCTAAAATTACCCAAAATAACCCAATTTCGGGTTTGGCATGCTTGGGCACATGGGTAGAGGGTGTGGGGTCCACCCAAGGTTCACATGTGGTCCCCAATCCCTTCTACCAACACACACACACTTCCCAAAACCAACACTTAACTTAAGATAAGATCATTAACCCCTAAGCTAGTTTACTTAATAAAACACACCCTAAACATAATTAATTTTACAAGACACAATTACATTACAAATTGAGGGTTCACCCATGGTGCCCAATTAAATACATCTAATCTAAGGCCTCAAACATTTAGCATGGTTAGGACTCACCCATGGGCCGCTTGTGCACAATTGCGTAGCTGCCCTAAAACCCATGCTCTCCTATACCTGTCACCTGCACACTCATTGCACACATTAACCGCACCTGTCCAATATAGTAAACATCATCTATACATCACAATATCAATCAAACTTATAATGTCCGAACATAATTTACAATTGATAGTGCAATGCATCCAATTATCCACATAGTTTGCCATGAATCATCCACAAATAAAATTGTAACGACATACACTTAGGTTAGCATGAAAATCACCATCATTAAATCCAAAACACTATATCATCAATCAAATTAACCACAAGAGACTAACATCTAACCGATAAGTCTATCATATAACCCTGTTAGTGTCATCACATCATACGAAATATATCAGTATATGAATCTAATCCAATTGGCGCTATGCACCCAAAATGCCATAATGTCCAAGAGGATAAAATATCATAGTAAAATGTCCAAAGTCTATCAGAGTCTCAATCAAAACATGTCTAGAAATAAAGGAACCAACAGATAACTGGAGCTATAAAAATGTGGGCACTACATCCCCCTCTCCTAGAATTAGACTTCCTCCTGGAAGTCATTGGAAGAGGTAGGGATATCTAGCCCTCAATGGTGTAGCATCCTCCCAGGTAGCTGATGACTCATCGTATCGGTCCCACTGCACTCTAACCTGGTCCAAATCTCGACCCCGAAGGGCCAACCTCCGGTGCTCCAGTATGCGTACGGGCTCCAATCTCCACCCCCCGTCCTCTACCTATAATGCCGACCAATCCAAAACATGAGAAACATCTGGTACATATCTACGTAGTACAGAAACATGAAAAACGTCATGGGCCCGTGCAAGGCGTGGTGGCAAAGCTAGGTGATAGGCAACTGGACCGATGACCTCAAGAATATCAAAAGGCCCCACAAAATGAGGTGATAGCTTAGAACCCTTTCCATAACGGATCGGACTCTTATGAGGACGAACCCTCAAGAAGACTTTGTCACCCACTGAGAAGTGACGATCGATCCTCTTGGTGTCTGCATATACCTTTTGGCGTGCTCTAGCCTGCTCAAGACGCTGCCGAATCAGAACAACCTGCTGCTCTAAATCCTGAAGATAAGCTGGCCCCAAAATAATCCTGTCATCAAGTCTATCCCAGCTCAAAGGTGTCCTGCAAGGTCGTCCATACAAAGCCTGATAGGGAGCCATGCCAATGGAGCTATGATAACTGTTATTGTAGGCAAACTCAACTAAATGCAAATAGTCCTCCCACTTCTTCTGCTGGTCCATCACATACATCCTCAACATGTCCTCAAGAACCTGATTAACCCTCTCTGTCTGCCCATCTATCTCTGGATGATAAGCCGAACTGAAATTAATCTGTGTACCCAAGGCCTCCTGAAAAGAAGTCCAGAAAACTGATGTGTAGATGGTGTCTCTGTCATTAATGATCGTCTTCGGAATCCCATGCAATCTGACAATATCCTCCATGAACACTTTGGCGATGGCCTGTGCATTATAGGTGACCTTGGTTGGCGAGAAATGCGCAACCTTGGTCAACTTATCCACAGTGACCATAATGGCATCATGACGATAAGAGGACATAGGAAGTCCTACTATGAAATCCATGGAGATCACATCCCATTTCCACTCGGGAATGTCATGAGGGTATAAGAGTCCTGCGGGATGAGAATGCTCTACCTTGACTCTCTGACACTCAAGACACCATGCTACAAAATCTGCTATGTCTCGACGAAGACCTGGCCAATAATATAACTCTCTCAAATCGGCATGCATCTTCTTCACTCCTGGATGTGCTGCATATGGGGCTCGATGAGCCTCAGTAAGGATGAAACTACGCAGATCACCTGCCTTAGGCACATAAATGCACCTATGGAACCGAAGCAAACCATCTAACTCTAGCATGCATCCTAAATATCTGCCCTCAAAAGAACCCTGAGAATCCAACATCTGCCTAGCACCCTCATAAAACCTGTCCTCTGGAAGATGCTCAAGTATCCTACCTCTCAAATCTGACTGCAGTGTCAAAGAAGCAAGCACATGCCGTCGTCTACTAAGTGCATCTGCAACAACATTTTCCTTTCCCTTGATATACTACACCTCCATGTCATACTCACAAAGGAACTCCATCCAACGCCGTTGACGAGCGTTGAGGTTCGGCTGAGAGAAGATATGTTGTAAGCTACAATGATCTGTCCTCAAGATGAAAGGTCTACCCAAAAGGAAATGTCACCAACGCACAAGTGCATGAACAACTGCTGCAAGCTCTAAGTCATGAGTAGGATAGTTAAGCTCATAGTCCTTGAGCTTACGAGACTCAAAAGCAATAACCCGACGCTCCTGCATAAGAACTGCTCCCAAACCCTCTAGTGATGCATCAGTGCAAACAACAAAATCCTCTGTCAGGTCTGGAACTGCTAAGATGGGCATGCCGTGGTTAACCTTTCCTTAAGCAACTGAAAGGCCTGCTCACATTTTTCTGACCAATCAAACTTCTTCCCTTTCCTCTGAAGAGAAGTAATAGGGTGAGCAATCCTAGAAAAGTCCTGCACAAACCTACGGTAATACCCTGCTAAACCCATGAAGCTCCTCACCTCAGTGACTGATGTGGGTGCTGGCCAATCCAAGATAGCCTGAATCTTAGAGGGATCTACGGAGATACCCTCACCTGATATGATATGACCCAAGTACTGAATCTCTGTCTGAAAGAAGCTGCATTTTTCCAAGTTCCCATACAACTTCTGCTCTCTCAAAACCTGAAGTACCTACCTCAAATGCTCCTCATGTTCCTCCTCGGAATGAGAATAAATCAATATGTCATCAAGGAACACTAAAACAAAGCGATCCAGAAATGTCCTAAATACTCCATTCATGAGGCTCATGAAGACAGCTGGGGCATTAGTCAAACCAAATGGAACCACTGTGAACTCATAATGCCCGTAACATGTGCGAAACGCTGTCTTATGAATGTCTGCATCTGAAATGCGCAACTGATGATATCCTGACTTGAGATCGATTTTGGAGAACACTCTAGCTCCCCGCATCTAATCAAACAAGTCATCAATCCTAGGGAGTGGATAACGGTTCTTTATTGTGACCTTATTGAGCTGTCTGAAGTCTACACAAAGCCTGAGAGAACCATCCTTCTTCTTCACAAATATGACTGGCGCTCCCCAAGGAGATACACTAGGGCGAATGAGACCCTTCTCTAACAACTCCTCTAACTAAATCTTGAGCTCATGAAGCTCTGAAGTCGTCATCCGATAGGGTGCCCTAGAAACTGGTGCAGATCCAGGCACTAAGTCAATGGTGAAATCCACCTCTCTACTAGGTGGTAAACCTGGAAGCTCTCCTGGAAACACATCTGCATACTCCCTCAAAACTACGTGATCATCAAGGGGTGAATGCTCTGGAGTACTGTCCGAACGATCACTGATAGTGATAGCAAACAACTGACAACCCTTACGCATGCTCCGCTTGAGTTGCTTAGCCGAGATCATGCGCAAGGAAATGGGTCTCTGCATCCCTGAAATCACAACTGCACTACCCAAATCATCCTGACACTCAATGACCTTCTCTCTATAATCCACCTTAGCTCGATGAGCCTCGAGCCAATCCATACCCAACACTACCTGATAGGATCCTAAAGGAATAACTCGGAGGTCAAGCGTAGTGGAGAAGACTCCCAAATCGAGTACACAACTCTCCACATACGAGTCCATGGTGAGTTTAGCCCCAGAGGCCAACTCAACCTACCAACTATCTGGCTGCCTAGCCACCACTAGCCCACACTGGTCCACTATAGAAGGTGATATAAAGGAATCTGAAGCACCTGAATCAAAAAGTACTGAGACAAAAATACCCCTGATAGTACCTGTCATCTCAATGACTGGCCTCGATGCTCACTCGGCGGTTGTCACCACCACCGCATACATACACACGATGGGCACGTCCCACGTCACCCACCATCTGCTCGGATCTAGGAGCTCTCTGCATATCCGTAGTAGTGGGCTTGTGCGGACACATACGCACATAATGATCTGGAGCCCCACAAATAAAACATCCTCTTGTACCCCTCTGAGATGGGGTCCCTCCTGTGCTCGGTGAATCGAACTGCTGGTCCAACCCTAGCAGATCGCCGCGAGTGGGTGGGCCGGAGTGATGAGTACCCGGCCTCCTGTCTCTAGACCCACCAAAACCACCTCTAGACCCACCTCGCTGAAAACTCTGAGTCTGTCTACCCCTCTGATGCTGGTGTCCCTGATGCTGTGTCTGTACTGTGATGGGTGTGGAGGAGCTCTCGATGCTGTTGGAGAAGACCAGAATCCTCCTCTAGGGGGTGGTACTGCTCCCGTGCTCTCTAACTCTAGAATGCCTGAATCCTATCCTGGAACTTGCTCTTGTTTCTTTCTCTGTGCTCCTGAGCCTTGGTCCTATTCTCCTCAGCCAAGTAGGCCTTCTCAATGGCCTTCTCGAGTGTGGGAGGAGATAACATCCTAACAGCTCCTACTATATCTGCATTCAGGCCCCGAATGAACCTATTTACCTATAACTTCTCATCTTGTAGGTAGTCTACATACACAAGAGAGATCCAAGAACCTCGCTCGTCGCTGCGCCACCGAGCCGTAACCCCGCCGTAAGTCGTGAAACTCATCGATCCTCTTCTGCACAAAATGCTCTGACATATACCGGCTCTAAACCGCTCCTCGAACAACTCCCAGGTCACTGTATCTCGAGTCAAATGGAGCTTCCGCTCCTCATTCCTCCACCAAACACCTGCTGCGTCTCGGAGGAGGTGTATGGCGAACCTGGCTTTGACGTTGCTCTCATGAGAGTGCAAGCCAAAGCAGCTATCCAAGCTAAGGAGCCAGGACTCACCCCAAAGCCGTCTGTCGAACCAGTAAACGTAGGTGGCTGAAGGCGAAGAAGGTCTCGAATCACACTACCTGTGTCTCGATCCTGACGATGTGGTCTAACAGGTGAGAGGGGTCGCATATCTCCAAAAGGTCCCTCGAAGCTGTGTGATCGGCATGACGAAATGAGGCCACCCTCTCGCCAAGGATGGAAGGGCTGCGTGACCTCTCTCATCTCGGAATGTCATGCTCAGGTGGCTCTGGATGTGCGTCCTCGCCAAACAACTCCTCATCTCCCAACTAAATGTCCTCCTCTCTCGGCACCTGCGGTGGTGGAAGGCGCTCCTGTACGACACCTATCAGCTGCTGCAGGGTCTCCAATATCTGAGGCCCAAAATCGGGGGCCGGTGGCTCGCGTAGGTGCACTACATCCCGAACCTCGAGCCGAACGTCCCCTCTTGGGTGCCATCCTAAACCCGAGGTAAAAAAAATATATTTTATAAAATAAATAAAATGGCTTATAATTTATTTTATTTTATTTTATTTATTTTTATTATTATTTTAAAGTTGCGGAAAGCATTAATTAATTAATAATTAATTTTTAATGATAATTAATTTACTAATTTTCCTTAAATTAATACCGTCCCGCATTAATAATTAATTTATATTAATCATTAATTTACCCAAAATCAAATTTACACTAACCCAATAATAATTTAATTTCCCCTTTTATTATTTATTTTATTTATTTATTTTTATTTATTTTTACCACTCTTTAAATAAATTAATTAATTTCCCTCTTTAATTTAATCTACCCCCACAAATAAATTTATTTACAATCCCATTAAAAGTCATGTTTTAAAGAAAAGTAGGGTTAATGAGAGCCCTAGGATCTAATCCAATCTTGGCCATTTTTTTGAATCTACCCTAAAAGTGCCCTAAATTTCTCTATGTTTTTTTTCCCTATTCTTTTTTTCTCATTTTTTTGTCATTTGAAAGTAGGGTTGAATGAGAGCTAATAATCCAGAGATGATTCATTTCAATCTCTCTTTGTTGAGATATTTCTCTAAAATTTTTTTTTTTGAAATCCATATTTGCATTTTTCCCTTTTTTTTTTTTCCATGTATTTTTTTGTTTTCTCTTTGTGGAGGAAACTAGAGGAGATTGGCTTATGGAATCTCTTTTTATATATAATATACCATGTATTTTATACATATTGTATAAACTACGGAGGGTATCATATAACCCATTATTTATATATATATATATATATATATATATATATATATATATATATATATATATATATATTTTTTTTTTTTTTTATATATATACATATATATATATATATATATATATATTATATTTTATTATATATATATATATATATATATATATATATATTATATATATAAGGGCGGGAATGGCCGCGGGGGGGGCGTCTGGTTGCATTTTTTTGTTGATGTTCTGTTTGGGGGCACGGGGGCAGGGCGGGGGTGCGTAAAGGGGGGGGCGGGAGTGCGTGGGGAGGGGGCAAGGGGGCAGAGTTGGGCGGGGGTGGACGGGGGTCGGGGTAATCTTGGGCGGGGGGGGGGGGGGACGGGGAGGGGGGCGGGGAGTCGGGGTTCGGGGGGGTCAGGGGGGGGCTGCTTGGGGGCGCAGGGGGGTCACAGGGGGTCAGGGGGTCCGGGGGGGACGGGGGCGGAGGGTGGGTAGGGTTAGGGGGGGAGCGCGCTGGGGGAAAATTCAAGGCCCCCCAAAATTTTTTTTTTTTTTTTTTTTTTTTTTTTTGTTTTTTTTAAATTTTATTTTATTTTATTTATATATATATACCTTTTTTGGTTTGTTTTTTTTTTATATATATATTTAATAATTTGAATATATATATTATATTTATTTTTATTTATATATATTCATATATATATTTATATATAATTAATATATAAAATATATTATTAAATTTATATATTATATATATATATATATATATATATATAATAAAATATTATATGTAAACAATATATTTTTATTTTTTTTTTTTTTTTATTTATTTATTTATTTTCATTAAAGAAAATATAGTTATAATTAATAAGGAAGCGAAATAATAAAATAAAATAACTATATTAAATTTGATTTCATTTCTTTGTTTACTACTACAAACTTAACAAGGCCAAAACCTAATTAAAAAAATGATAATATAACCATTTTAAAAAAAAACTCCACAATGAACACTAATTTTCCTTAAATGAACTAACTAATTGGTATTTTCAAAATAAAATTTTTTTTTTTTTTTGCAATACTAACTAATTAAATATTTCAGATTTTCATGCAAGGAGGTTATATTAAAACATCCATGTATTTTTTTTTTATTATTATTTAAATGCAAGACTAAGACATCTTCAAATTACCCAAAAGTCCATGTGTTTGAAACCACGCTCTGATACCAAAATGTAATGCCATATTTTTTTTTTTGAAATAAAATGCAAGCACACTAATTTTTTTTTTTATATGATTTTATATGTAATGCACAACTAAATATTTCAAGTGTATATTTCATAACTATATATTTTGCATATTTCTAAACAACATTTCTTCCAAAAGAAGGCATTGAAAATAAAAAGTTCTTAGTTTCATTATAAACTCAAATGACAATCTTTCAAGATTCTAGCAACAATAAAAATAACAACTCTCTTAGTAAAGACCAATGTTTACAAGAAGCAATAATTACAATAATGGTGATTTACAAGAGTGTATAGACTTGACAAGCCACATTTATTTACAAAGTGAAGGCAATGTCCTCCAAGGATGAGAAAGACCAAGATGGCAAGAGGCTCTACTATCTCCAACTTGAGCTCCAACTCCAATGCTCCTACAAGAATCCAACTCCAAGAGAACATGGCTTGTTTACCACCCAACCAATAGGCATCATCACATGCCTTTCCATGGTTGGAAGTCATGCTAGCCTCCCCCAAGCCCATGGGAGAGAGGAACTAGCTTCCACAATGTGCACAAGTAATAATGGGGTTTAAACACACAACAAGAGAAAACACAAGACCATTCAACCACTTAGACCTACTATACAATGAAAACCAACATGAGGAGAACAAGGTCAACCTCACAAGGGGGAAGAGAGGAAGAAGGATGCCCAAATCAAGGTGTCCAACCATAGGAGCACCAATAAATATATATATACAAAACTCCTTATACCTCCTAATCATTCATCCTCCTTATTCCTCCTTATGCTATAGAAATCCTTCTTGGGAGGATTTTCAAACCCAAAAGGGTTTCCTCACCAAGAATGGGGAAAGGTTCAAGCCATATGAACCTTTCTCCCACCTCAAACCATATGAGGGGATGAGAAGGGACCTTCATGGCTTGACCAACAACCATGAGGTTTGAGAGGGAAATCCCTCTCTCTTCCCCTACATTCTCCAAAAACCATCATTCCAAATGATGGTGGAGAGAAAACAAAGGAAATAACAAGAACAAACAAACAATCACATTCACCATACATCATTTCACACACTATTTTATTGATCAAGCATAGTTTACAAGATAAACAAAACTAAGAAGGAAAAAGGTTAAGAACCCTACCTCTAATATGCTTTCCAAAACTCTAAGCTTTTCCCCTTTGTCCAAGCTCCCTTCCAAGCTCCCAAAATTCTCCAAGTGCTCCAAAAAAATGAACCAAGAAGACCCATTCCTTCCACATGAGGAAGAATAAAAAGAGGAACCCAAAAGTTTCCTCACCAATGAGAAAGTGACAAGTGTCACCTCCTCTCCTCTCAAGAGTCAAAGATTCCAAAAACCAAATAAGTAAGAGTAAACTCACCTTTTATCCCTTTTCACCCAAAATACCAAAAACTAAAATAAAACAAAGTGGAGCAACTTTTAACACTTTCACACAATCCAACCATCTTACATGGATGGTGACTAAAGAGGGCTAAATGGGAGGGAAACTCCTCCAAACCTTGAAATAGCCCCCTACCTATTAGGTAGGGTCCAAGGGCCCATTTTCATGCTAAGGGAACCCCCAAACTCAAAAGGGGTCCCTAAAATTACCCAAAATAACCCAATTTCGGGTTTGGCATGCTTGGGCACATGGGTAGAGGGTGTGGGGTCCACCCAAGGTTCACATGTGGTCCCCAATCCCTTCTACCAACACACACACACTTCCCAAAACCAACACTTAACTTAAGATAAGATCATTAACCCCTAAGCTAGTTTACTTAATAAAACACACCCTAAACATAATTAATTTTACAAGACACAATTACATTACAAATTGAGGGTTCACCCATGGTGCCCAATTAAATACATCTAATCTAAGGCCTCAAACATTTAGCATGGTTAGGACTCAGCCCGTGGGCCGCTTGTGCACAATTGCGTAGCTGCCCTGAAACCCATGCTCTCCTATACCTGTCACCTGCACACTCATTGCACACATTAACCGCACCTGTCCAATATAGTAAACATCATCTATACATCACAATATCAATCAAACTTATAATGTCCGAACATAATTTACAATTGATAGTGCAATGCATCCAATTATCCACATAGTTTTCCATGAATCATCCACAAATAAAATTGTAATGACATACACTTAGGTTAGCATGAAAATCACCATCATTAAATCCAAAACACTATATCATCAATCAAATTAACCACAAGAGACTAACATCTAACCGATAAGTCTATCATATAACCCTGTTAGTGTCATCACATCATACGAAATATATCAGTATATGAATCTAATCCAATTGGCGCTACGCACCCAAAATGCCATAATGTCCAAGAGGATAAAATATCATAGTAAAATGTCCAAAGTCTATCAGAGTCTCAATCAAAACATGTCTAGAAATAAAGGAACCAGCCTTCATCAATGATATTCTCGATCCATTTAATTATTGGTCCCTCCCTACATCATGTATCCTTGTGCTTTTTTCCAATAATTTATAGAATACATGTAAATTTCCCATGAAGTCTTTACATGGTGTTTTCCACTAGAGAATTCTCAAGAGCTTGTTTTAGAATCAATTCTTTATGTGCGTGCAGAAAATAAGATCTTGAGGAGTTATATTCAGGAAAAATAATGTTTTGTGATGAGTTAATCTCACTTGATGGATGTCTCTTGTCTTGATAAATTCAATCAAACTTGCTCATCTAGCCCACTGAGTTCAACTATTTTGGCTCACTTTGAACAACACACCAAGCTTACTCAATTTTCCCTCTTGAAGAGAGTCTATGTCCTCAACCTTATTAAATATTTTAAATGATAATATTTAGAGATTTTGAACCTTCTTTATTATCTTCTTAGACTTCCTGAATGCCTCTTGTCTTCCACCGTTTGTGCCTGTGGTGTTCATTTTCTTACGTACATCAACTTTGTGATGACTCAAGATCCCACATCAAGGTAGGATTTACTTGTTTGAATTGTGCCACTATTATATAGCCATGTGAAGATTTCAACTACAAATTTCTACGTTGAAAATTAATATTTTCTATTTTTAGAAAATTTCCCCTTTTTTCTCTTTCTTACCTCTCGACCACCTTGTTTATTTCCCTTATTGTTCCATGTGAAGACCGACTTGAAGAAATCTTCCCATTATGATAGTTTATTATTTTTAGTAAGTTCTCATATATATACTTACTATTTTTAAAAAGTGTCCTCACACGCCTTATATTGTGATGAAATTACCTCCACTTCCAGGATAGGTTTTGTCTCATGATCTCACGTATAAATTTTCAAGTCAATCCTCTCACTAGAATAATGGGAAATAAAAATTACAAAACTAGGGCACAAAGTTTGGGTTTTTTCCTCTGTAAATAATATGGTACATTAATGAAAATGATATCACTTGGGTTTTAGGGAGCCTTTAAATTATGAATAATGTAAAAATCCCACCTCAATCCGTGTACTAATTTGCAGATACGAATATTTCTCCTTCGCGTGATACAAAGTCAATTTTGAAAAAATGTGCCTAGAACCTTTAAGAATTTCAACTTTTTATGAAATTTATTTTTATTCCATAATGGAAAAATGGAGGGATTAATACAAGAGGAAAAAATGGAGGTGGAGGATTATGGAACAAAATCGTCAAAGTTCTCAGGTGGACACGGAGCAAAATGGGGGAGTGGAAAAATTTCTAAGTGCTAGGTTTTATAAGCATGAGTAAGGGGGTGAATTTTTTTCTCCCCATTTTCCCCTTGGAAAGGGATGAATTAAAGATAACAGAAAGGGATGATTTTAGGCAATCAAGAGTTGTTTTTGGGCACATGAGGAAGCTGGAAAGAAGCAAGGTTGGGAGGGGAATTTTTTTGTCCCCCTTGTCCCCTGGAAATGGATGAAGGTACACCAATATTTCACCTTATCTACTTGGTGACAAGTGTTAAACATGTGTGATCGGAGTGGGGGCTATAAATTTGCCAAAATGAGCTTAATGAAGACTCCCGAGGTCATGTGGTGTGTGCTTGATATCTAAGGTGGGGGAACATTTTCATATCCTCATTGTCCCCTTGTAAAGGGAAAAGGGACACCAAAATTCCACCTCATCCTCATGTTGCCATGTGGCACAAAATAATTTGTCTAAGGACGAAGCTTTTTCTTTGGAGAGGAACTTAAAAATGACATTGTTAGAGCTCTTAGAGGAATTTTAGGAAATTCATTATATGATTTTGACTTAAAAGATAATTTTTAGAATAATAATATGGGTCTTAAGGTCTAATTCATCATGAAAACTTCTTAAAATGGATTTTTCTATCGTGATCTCCTATTGTGAATGTAAAGAATGAGTTGTGAAAAGATATGCATGGGTGTTGTGACAAATCTAAAATTACCACCATGTAGAGAATTGAATCAGATTTCCATTAATTTTCTTTTATCTCCAACCATTTCTAAGTTCCTAGAATCATCCTCCGGATATGAGGTTCTTTTTTCGCAGTCACGAGTTTCTTTCGCCTCAAAAACTTACTTTTGCTAAACTTGCTCCTAAATCACCAAATATTCACTAAATATTCCTAAATCACTTGCATAATGATCTAAGATCATTAATACACCTCCATGATTAATTTAAGACTTGAAATATGCTCTGGAGAATATGCACCAACCTTAGAAAGGCTAAAAATAGTCATTCCTAAGATTTCAAAAGATCAACCTTGAAAGACACTGTCTCAAAAGAAACTTATGAGCTTATTTCCATCTTTCCAAAACATGGAAAATGTCATTACAACACATGAGAGAAATGAGAGGATTGGGATAGGAATGAAAAAAGGGATGAATGGATCAGGGAAATACTTGGGATGGTTTACGCACAAAATCTTTCCACTAGGGTTCATTTTTATGTTTGAAAATATGAAATTTTCATGTTGCACATTTGCATGACAACATTACCTCAAACAATTCATAAACATATATCTTGATTACCTCATAGTATTTTTAAAAAATCAAGGAGATCATATGAAACATTTATAACAAGTGTTGATCGGGTGCAAAAAAATGAAATCTCTCTAGATCCTAAGAAATGCATATTTGGTGTTATTGAAGGGAAACTCTTTTGGCACATCATGAACAAGGAGGTGGAAATATTGATCTAGAGAGGATAAGGGAAATTAAATAATTTAACACAAAAAATAAGGGAGTTTATTATTTCTTTGGAAAGGTAAACTTTGTTCATCACTTCATCCCCGATTTTTTGAGTTGTGCAAACATATCAAAAGTATGATAAATAATGAAAAATGCATTTGATATAATCAAAGAAGAAATATCTAAACCAAATTTTGAAAAAGAGTTTATTTTGTATTACTATGCTTCAAAACACATGCTTTCTTCCATCTAAGTTTAGAAGAATGAATAAGGAATCGAAGCACCTATTGCTTTTATGAGTTGTCCACTAAAAAAACCATGAGTTGAGATACAATCAAATGGATAAACATGCCTATGTTGTGGTCAAAGAAGTAAATAATTTTATATTATACATCCTCAACTCCCACACCATGGTGATGGTCCCATGATCCACAATAAAATAAATCCTAATTCAGAAATTTCCGGAGATAAAATGGGAAATGGGGTAGATAGGATTCAAGAATATGACTTGGATATTTGACCTTCAAATATAGTCTTAGGGAACGGTTTGTGTCATTTGATAGTAGAGAATGAAGCTCTCTCAACTCAAAATGATACAAAAGGAGTGTCTATGTTATGAATGTGTAAGTAAATACTTTCCTAAGTGGTTTTTGTAAATACCACCAATGATTAGTATATTGATATTTCTACTTCCTCGATTATGGAGAGTGTCGATTATCATCTAGATCTGAAGAAATATAAAACTAAAAGTAGCTAGATATGTCATTTTGGATAATGTTTTATAAAAGAGAGGGCTATATGTATGCTTCTTAAGGTGTGTAGACAAATTAAAAAAATTCTAAAATCATATCATGATCAAGTTTGTGGTGGGCATTTTTCTTCCATGGTAATCTTCCACAAGATTCTCCACCATAGGTATTATTGGCCTACCTTATTTATAGATGCTCAAGAATAGGTTTCCAAGTGTGAACTTTGCCAACAATTTTTTGGGAGACCACAACTTATTGTGTTTCTCCTCTATCTGGTGGTGATTAAAGAATAATTACAACAATAGGGCACTGGACTTCATTATAGTACTCAATCCTCATTCAAGTGCAACACATGCATATACTCTCACAATGATTGATTACTTCAACAAATAGGTGGAGGAAATTATGGTCAAGAAAGCAAATTATGAAACCTTATATAATTTCATCAAAGAAAACATTATCATCTATTTTTAGATCCCTCATAAGATTGTAGTTTAAAATGCAACATAATTTTACTCTATAGAGTTGAGCTATTTTTCTATGGTTATAGAATCTTGCTATCGCATGCATTAGACTACTATGCATAAGGTAATGGTCAGCTTGAGTCAAGTACTAATAATATCATGACAATTATTTCAAATATAGTTGATGAGAATAAGAGAAACTAACATAAGAAGATATATGATGCATTGTGGGTAGAAATGATTACTCCTAAGAACGTAATTGGTATGTCACCATTCCAGTTGCTCTATGAGACCAATACAGAGGTTCTAGTCACTATAGAATTTATATCACTCCAATTAGTTAAAGAAATTGAATATGGAAAATATCATGACTCCCTCGACAAGATTATCTTGTTTCATTAAAATCTTGATGAAGACAGATTGAAGGCATGGTTGATCGAATAAAAGAACATCGGTTTAAATTGAAGAAGATGTTTGATAAGAAAGAAAAGGAAAGATATTTAAAAGTTGGAGATCTTGTTTTATTATGGCACAAAATAAGAGATAAAAAAGGAATCCATGAATTCTTTTATTCCTTATGGCTAGGACCATTCCATATTCAGAAGTCTCGTAGAGAAAACCATTTTTATCTCTCATATCTAGATGGAACATATTTGGAATTACCTTGTAGTGGGAAATACTTGAAGTTGTATAAACATTGAAAGTGGGTTGTCCCCTATATGTACCATAGGTGAATTTAGGACTTGAATTTCCCTTTCCTATTGCATGTGTTTTCCTTTCAGTATGGTGTGTTTTTATTTCACTTTGTGTGTGTGTTCATTCATTCGGTTTATTTTTCCTTATGTATGAGACTCTATATAGCCCAATGGATAAGGAATTATCTCATGTTATATATTGAGATTTATAGAGTTCATTCTTACCTTCTACTCACATTTTTGATGTAGAATAAGTCCTCAAGTGATAATCAACTGTTGTCATGTTTTTCAAGGTTAAAATTCAAGTTAAAATCATGGAAACTTTACCTAGTGTCAAAATTTGTTTGTAAACCCTCCTAAGAACTTCTCTAGATCAATATTCCCTCTATGTCTAGGATATCCTATCCTTTAAAGTATTCATATTTGTTGTAAAAACCTTTCCCAAGTATTTGAAACACTAAAAAAATTTGTGTCGATGCTTCTCAAGGTAGATTCTTTAAATGCGCATAGAAAGGAAATTTCTAGCCTTTCCAGGTAGGTTTCCATCCCCAAAACATCGTTAAAGGCCAAAATTAATTGAGAAGTATTATGGGGATCCATGAACATATTTCAAGTGGTTTAGGTGGATTTGTGGAATATTTTAAGGTTTGGGAAAAAGTTAAATGAAACGAGGGTTTTGAGGGGAAAGGAACGAGTTGTTTCAAATAGAACCTGAGATTCGGAGGTGATTAAGGAGCTCCATAATGAGTTAGAGGTCAAAAAAGATACCATTATAAATATAATTCAATCATATAAATGATGGTAATTTTAAAATTTTCACAACACCACGATGTTTCTTTCCACGATTTACTTTCAACAAACACCTGACTGCGATACGAGAGAAAAGGCTATTTTAGGGAGATTTCGAAAGAATTAGATCATGAGACTCATAGCATTCATATCAGAAATATGTTTGGAGTCATGTTCATATAAATAATTTTTGAAATATTCATCTAGAAGCTTTAGAAACTTTGTTTTCAAGGCTCTTCTATTTGTAAGATTTCGAGACTTAATCATTTTTAGTGGTAGACACATTTCACTGAGGTGAAGGCACACTTTTCTATCCTATTTCTATCATCCATTTGGGATAGTTGGGTCAAAAAAATTCACCCAACCCAATTTAATCCTTTTGGACCTCCACATGACCTTAAAGTCCTCCACATTCTCTTTTACCTAGTTTATAACTTCTCCCACCGTGCAATCACGGCTTGACACTTGTCGACCCGGGATGCGCGTGCACTTTTCTACCCCATATGTAACATCCCTTTAGGAAAATTAGGATAGGAAAATTTTCCCCATCCATTTATTTTCCCATGGTTCTTCATGTGACTTGAAATAGCCTCATGAGGCATTTTCTAGCCCTTTCCCCTCTCTACCTCATCGAACCACGACTTGCCAATTGTCACTTCCACATCGTAGATCATTTTGTTTCCCTATGTGTTCCATCCCTTTGTGACAAAAATATTCACCCCACTCCTACTCATGGCCTATTTCTTCATGTGACCCAATCTCATCCCCCAAGTTCCAATTCTTAGCTTTTCTGTCTCCCCCACTGGAAAATTAGACCCCACCACTTGTCATGCTTTACATAAGTTTTATTTTCTTACCCTATCTATCTCATCCCTTTCGAGATAGTTGGGAAAAAAATGTACCCATTCTAAGTTGGTGGAAAACCTAAATTTCAGTAAGTTTTTCACTCACGCTCTTTCTTCCTCTCTTGTATGTGAAAAGAAAGTGTGATAACACCTACTTTCCAAAGCTTCAAATTACAATTTTTTTTTAAATTCCCAAACTAACTTTTTCCTTCAATGATTTAAATGTACAACATTACATTTAAATCCAACAACAATATAATTACAATTCATCATATAAAATCAATAAATCATGTGCATAACTATGGGTCAATTAGATCCATCGATCCCCCATAGATTACTCTTTTGAGTCAATATACAAAGTATACAAGTGGTACCCTTCTTGGAATTGATTTACAAGTGATGTTTTCTAAGTGTCTACCTAGAATTCAGTCAATCGAATCCCATCCGACATCTCACATTATTGATTAGAACTTGGTGAACTTGACAGTGTAATGACTTACACTACTTCGGCCAAAGTTTAAGAGTCATGCATTGCATGCTCTATTTCTAGATGTCACTTTTGTCAACATAAGCATGTCCCATCACCATATCACTTTTTTGGTTATTAGAATTGATTCAGTTAGTTAAGTTAAATTAGTTGCAAGCTACACACAAGGAACAAAACTTGTTCAACCTATTCCTAGAAGCACATCTATGCCAACTTAGGTTGCTTATGGAAGAGAAATTTATTATGTAATTAGTTTCATAATTACACAACCATTTCCTTCAATGTAGCCAAAAAATGTTAGTATATAGCTGACTTGTTGGTGTAGGACAAACATCTTCATTTCTTTAATGTAACACATATTCTTTAATGGATTAAACAGGGCGTAGTAAGTGAACCTTGAAGGGACAACTGACAATATATGTTATATGGAAGTATTAAATTATGACCTTTATCATTAAGAGGACAATGCTTTATAACACCCATATGAAATTGACCCGTCGAGTTCCATATATTAGAGCATCGTAATACTTAACTTATTTTGTTATATAGTAATTATTTTACGTCGGGTTTTTGTCTATATTGCAGCGATACATTTATCACATCAGAAAAATCTCCTAAGTTCCATAGCTTATCTTGTACAATATGTCATATTCATTTCCATAAGTTATTTATGTACATCCATTATGCATTTTAAATATAATTTAAGATATTTTCTTTGCGTTGTTATCAAATTCTATAATTAACTATTTATGACATTTTCACATTATTATGAAAGTACAATTTTAATTGAAATTATCAAATGTTATAGTTTACAAAACACTCAAGTTATATTTTTCCATAGTTATAACTATACCATATTTATCCAACACTTCTTTAATATTTCATAACACTTTAAGTTCATACACCATTTATCAATCAATGTCATTATTATCCATTTTTTGCACCCCCTACAAATTGGCTAACTTAAGAATCGAACTTGGGCAATTTGATGGAGCCTCAATGAAAGAGTTGTAGAGAAACCATAAAAGAAAAAAATGGAGATCTTCTCCATTGTTTTGTATAAAATCAACATGACTACAACTAGATGAAATCTAGACTACAACATGAAAACAATAGAAATGTTAGCGGTCAACAAGTGTATGGTTGTTATCGGTTAGTAATAAGTGTACGGATGTTACTAGCTAGTAATAAGGTTAGTGTTACTAGACAACAACAATAATGCAACACGATTTTAGTCGATGACAGCTTTGATCGTAACAAGATGATAACACAACCGCATGTAACAATGTTACCAATCGGTAATGAGGAATAATGTTCCCATCTAGTAACAAGGGTAGTTTTTTGAATGACGAGGAACACAACATGATGACAACCTAACCGTAGGAAAATGATCACATATAACACTATTACTTTCCAAAGTAATGATGAATAGTGTTTCCAATCGACATTAGGAATAAATAATGGTGGGCCTTGTATTAGGTGAGGTAGGTGGGTGAAAAATAGATCAAACATGGGTTTTAATGAAGTATGGTGCCATGTATTCTTCTTCCATAAAAGTACCCATGCAGGAAGAAATTTTTATGGCTACCCTTACCTATTTTAATAAAATTGCATGTAAGTTATTGGTTGGTAAGGAAAATTTAAGTTTCTTTCCCTATATAAAGTGATAAACCCCTCATTTGAGGGAGATACATTCTACAATGTAAATAAACTTTGTCAAAACTTTTCTAAAGATTTTTTCAGTCATAAGCCTCGAATATGAGCATTTTTAAAAGGAAAATTACCTTATGTCTAGTTTGAAATGGATTTTGCACCTTTTTGAGAAATAAAATTTGTGTTTTGTGTCTTTCCTTTCCCTATCTTGAGTTATATTGTGTTCATCACATTCTATTACATTTATAGGTACTATGTGCATATTTTCTTCTTATTAAGTATCAAATATTTTGTGCTCTAGGAAAATGGAGATTTGAATGTTGTTTTAGACCGTGGCACTTCTTTTTCCCTCTCTTATTATTTCACCAGATTCTTGATAAAATAATGAAACAGATAGAGGGTGATGGGCTAAGGAGGAATACATATTTGTGTTGTTGGTTGAAGGTTGTGTGCATGTTTTGATTTCCTTATCTAATGTTGACTACGAGAGCTCCCTTTTAGCCAGGAGGAAATACATGTAAAATGCAAAACAATACAACTAGATAGAGTTAAATAAAACAACAAGTGGATTGCCTAGCAGAAGATAGATCTAGGAAGCATGATGCTCCCTAAACTAGTTGTGAATCCACTTTTATATAACAATAATAATGTTATCCAAAATAAACATGAAATAAAAATCTTCTTGGAATTGAAGCGATTTAGGTATCTCATATAAAAAAATAAGGATGGTCGGATAAAAGGTGATTAAGGTGTAAATAGGTCAAATGATGGGCTGGTATTGGGTTACAGGTCAGTACAGGGGTCCAAGTAAGATGTGGTAAAGATTACGAGTGATTACGGGTTGTTAGGGAATTGGTATGAGCTCGTTGGTTTGAGGTATGTATCCAGGACATAATGTGAACCGACATCGGCTATGTGTGACTGATGCCATTTTACAAGGATGGACAATGTTAATTTGCTATCCAATGTTAGTAGGGGTAGTTAGCAAAAAGGTCTTAGAAATATTCTTCAAACTCTCTATGATTGCATAGAGACTAGAAATGGTGGGGGTGAGGTCATGAAATTGTCTTAGTGACTCAAAGATGACTAGGGGAGGGTGAAGATAGGTGAAAGGGCTAGATATGGTAAGGTGATGGGTTGGAGGAAGGAAGGAGGTGTATGGATGTATAGAAGAATAAATTACTAAGAGGAATGATGATCTTAATGAAAGAAAATAAAGATAATTGAAGAGATATTAGGTAATTACTAAAGAATGGATCCAAAGAGTGCATGTGATGAAAAAAATGATGGTAGAGATCTAGAGATAAGGGATGTCATTTAATTTTCATGGAATTTCGAGTCTCTTTTCTTCTCCGTATGAATCTATGATCGCGAAGAAGGTGATGCATCTGCGATGGTTGTTGGTAGTGCTCTCAAGTGCTTTCCTTTGCACTGAGTGCTTCGAAATTTGAGTGCTCTATGTATTTATTCATATGAGATCCCAAATTGAATCACCAACATCGATAAAAGGATTTTAGATATGTATTTAACCTAAATGGTGACCGTTAGGGGATTGATGTAGGTTTAGGTATAACCGATGTTAGTTAAGGTGGGAATATCTAGGTTGGCCAAAAATAGCTTGATTATTGGTATTTTAGGCATGGTCTTGAATCTTTGCATGATTCTCGAGGGATTGACCATGAAATAATGAGTAAGAGTCCTCTTAGGTTTGTTAATAGGAGTTAATTCTAGGTTTATACTAAGTCCTAGTTGGTTAGGATAGGCTTAGACTTGGTCTTAGGTCATTAATGGGGTTTGAGTGGGTCATGGAGTGAGGTGGCTAGGTGAGTTGGCTAGGTGAGGTGGTCAAGTGAGGATGTTAATTAAATTAATTAAAGTAATTAATTCAATTAATCATGTGCACTATGGGATATGAATAGGTAAGGTATGGTTAATTTAATTAATGGGGTTATAAGGGTAGTATGACCTAATTTTGATGTACATATTTTACTCATTTTTGTCGCATAGCTTGTATTGATAAGTGACACTAACAAAAATAGGAAGTGATTTCCCCATGTATGGGTGAGAGCGGGGTTTCCCAAGTGTGGGTGGAGGTGATCCCCTTAAACTAGGAACTGATGAGGTGTTATACGGAGTCGGTGAGTGGTTTGATAAATGTGTAGTTGGTGTAAGTTAAGGTAGGTGGGGAAGGGTATGGGTACTTTGGGTAAAGGGTAATGGTAAAATTAGGTAATAGGTAATGGGCCAAGGTCAAATTGGGTAATGGGTAATGGAAATCGAATGCACGCACATGTATAGACTCCAGTAACACGGTACCGAGGTTGAAGAGCTTACAAACGTGCATCGTCCAAAGTCGATAGGTTTATCCAAACAAGGTTGAAGTGATTCAGGTATCTAGGGTATAAGATATGGTTTGGAAACACAACGTAGGTTAGGTTTAGGAATGTTTAGGTATGATCCGGTACACCACGGGTTTGGTCGGGATAAACAACACGACAATAGGCAAGGTATGGTTATTAGGCTAAAACAACATAGGTAACAACATCGCAAGGTATAACGAGTACACAAGTTCAATGGTCACAAAAATTAGGTTAGGTCTAGGTAAATAGGTCATGGCATGGGTAAGGCCAAGGTATAGGTAAAATAACAAATCCCTAAATACAATTAAGGAATTGTATGGGTAGTTGAGGCTTGTGGGTAGGGTCTATGAAGTGTTGGTAATGCCAAAATTTATGGGACAATAATGAGGTTAGGTCAAAATAGGCAAAACATGGAGGAAATTTCTTGGAAGATAACTAAAGTTGGTTATAAGGAAACCGACATCGGTTTGGTATGACCGATGTCGGTCATGTCGGGTTAGGGTTATAAAGTTGAAATTACCATATTTTATAGAATCATTGTTGTTGTTGACTTTGAGAAAATGACAGAGCTGAGTGACTTGTGCATTTTCAAGGAGGAAAAAGACAAGGTATTGGACCAAGCTGAGGTGGAGGTGACTAAGTGTTGAGAGGAGCTAGGTAGATGGGTCCACTAGTGCAGTTGGAGATGTGTGATTGGTGGAGAGGTTTGAGGTAGATTTTGGTATGGTAGAGGTGGGAGAGGGGTTGGGTGGACCATCGGCGTAGTGATCGGACGTGCCACTAGGTAGGAAACAATGTGATGTGGTAGGGGTCTTCATAAACTTGTTGATTTTCTCCGATTGTGTTTTGTAATGAAGAAATTTTGGGTGGGTATGTTAATTTTGAAATGTGGGTGAAAAATAGATGAAATTCAGGGGATGAGGTCAAATATAGGCTAAGTAGGGGGAGGAATAAATGTGAGGTATAATTAAGTATGATTTTAGGTTGTTTTGGTTAATTTTTAAGAAATAAAGGAGGGGGTTTTAGTTTTAGGGGTCATGACAGAGACCGACATCGGTCAAGGTTTGGCCAATGTCGGTTGTTTGTAGTTGACATTGGTCACAAGTAAGGTGACCGACACCGGTTAATTGGAACCGATGTCGGTCAAGGAGAACCGGTGATGGTCCACAAGACCAGATTAAGTTAGGGTGAAAGAGGGACATGGGTAAGAAGGGTTATGTATCAAAGGAAAAGAGGTCAAAAAGGGGAAAGTAATGACTGGTTGTAGAGGGGTAAGGGTAAAATATGGTCGTTGGCTAGATGGGATAGGTGAGTAGGTGAAATAATGTGAAGGTAATGAGTCATGAGTGTAAAGGGTAGGAGGTTGGTATTTGAATTAGGTAAACGGGTAATCGGGATTTGAGTGATTTGGTATGGTGTTGGGGTTAAGATGTAATTGGAGGTAATGAGGTCTTAACATTGTTGTGTTTTGTTATATGCAGGTGAGGACCAGCTATGTATGTGGGACAAAGTACCACCACCGTTGGTATATATGCACTCAAGTGTGATCGTAGAGGAGTGGAAGAACATGACCGATGTTGGATTGACTAGGATCCAAAACTATACGTGTAGCACGATATCCTATGTTCATGTTCACACTCATTGATAAATGGGATTTAGTGACCAACACTTTCCATTTACTAACGGGTGAGATTACTTTCACCACGGAGGATGTATACCGGATCTTACGGCTACGATTTTGGGTGAGCGAGTGTATTCTATTTATTCAGATGCCTCTGTGGAGCCTATAGTGGTTGTGTTTGGGGAGGTAATGTGTGAGATAAGATATCATAGCACGAGCCTTATCATGGAGAGATGTATGCAACCCCTCCTTAGGAGGTGAGGTTTTTATTTTGGTGATGGAGGTAATATGTTGTTTCACCCTACCAGATGCCGAGGGTGTAGATTTCCGTGAGCATTGATGGGAGTGCTCTAGGATATGGTGGAGGAGTGGATCTATTTTGTATGGGCACTCGACATTCCTAGTATAACTAATAGGGAGTTATGGGCCTATGGGAGGTTTTAGTGGTTTAGTTTGTGTTGCACTTTTCTTTTGCATTGTTGGGAATATGAGCACATCGTATGTGTATGTCTAGTTATTTTTCCCTGACTTGATTGGTTTGAGGGTGGCTTGGTCAAAGTTGGCTATAGACGGTGGATACAAGTTGGTGGGTAGCATAGGGTGGCTAGGGCCATGCATGATGTTTCATATTACAGGTGGGTGCTTTGGAGGGATTGTCTAGTGTGGATATTTTTGGAGGCCATATGTTAGTTATCCCTCATACAGGGACATGGAGGAGGAGTTAGAGGAGTTACAATTTGCGCCGAGTGGATATAGAGGCACCATGCTACAAAAATGAGATGATACATGTAGATAGCGTCAAATGGTAGCTTGGGTTTCCACAAGACGTGTCTCCACCCTTCCCTCGGTATAGAGAGATAATGTTGAGAGACCTATGTGTCCATCATGAAAGAGTGTGCCTATAGGATGGGAGGAGTAGGTGGTGGATAGGAAGATCAATGATGTCGGGTCACCGATAGATATAGGCGGTCTTGGGTGGAAAAGATACTACCGTAACCCTCGAAGGCTAGGGTAGATAGACTTAGCCACCATAAAAATATAGAGGATACTTTGTAGGGTCGGTGGCTACCCTTTAAGCACAAATGAAAATTTTACGGGGCATCTCATAGGGTTAGAGGCACAAGTTTCAATTTACAGGCTCAAGCGTTGGCACTACAGCCCGAGTTGCACAAGGATAGGCACCCGTCAAGGTGGAGATGGAGATGGGGATAGGTTGCCACCTTACAGAACATGCAACAAGTTTGTAGGGCTAGTTGGCCATTGCACATGCTCGTGGATGTAGCCCTGAAGCCCAGTTACAGCGTAGGAATCGTTATAGGCTTAGGGACATGGTCCCACACTATAGGTAGCTATGATAGGACAATTTTCCCAGTGTAAAGGAGGATAGGAGAACAGTACGGGTCCGAGGCCATCCCTAGTAGGATAGAGCTCATAGGTTATTGTGAGACCCATGGCACCACCTCAGATGGTGTTGATGGCAAGGTTTAGGGATGCCTTGAATGAGGTGCAGGTATTACTGGGACCATCTAACGATTGCGCAGAGATAGATATCCCATCATATGTTGAGTACATAACATAATATGTAGAAAGTGAGAGGACTAGATCCCGCACTCATAGTTTAGAGTGTATAGGTAGCCAAAGTGAGCCCAGAGACAGGTTAGGTTGAGGTGATGAATTCATGGAGGTTAGACCTAGTCATGTGGGCCAGAAAATATTTGATTGGGAGCCATGCCATGTAGAGATATTGGCGAGTCTCTAGGTTGGAGGTGAGGAGGATGAGACAAATGAGGAAAACATGGATATCGGATGGAATGATGAATAGACACCTAATATCATTGGTTAGTTGTCTTAGTTTTGGTATATACTTGGCTTGTGTGTCAATGATACCGAGGATGTACATGAGAGTTTTGAGATTTTGATCTTATACTTTGGCCTATATGCCAAAGATGGTGAGGATGTATCTAAGATATTTGAGATACTTGTATGTATTTGTATTGGTGTACATTTGTATTGATACATAGACTTTCATTGTTATAGATGATGATTTTGATATTATGGATGTGTTTATTGTGTATGTGATGGAAACTAGGTAAATTAGGCATGTTTGAGTCAAGGTCATGTAGGCATGGTTGAGTTAGGTCGGTTAGGCATGGTGGAGTTAAGGTTTGTTAGGCATGGTTGAGTTTAGGTCAGTTAGGCATGGTTGAGTCAGGTATAGGCATGGTTGAGTTTAGGTCAGTTAGGCATGGTTGAGTTAGGTATAGGCATGATTGAGTCTAGGTGAGGTAGGAATGGTTGAGTCGATCGGTTATGTATGGTGGAGTTTGAGGTTTGTTATGCACGGTTCTTTTTAGGTCAGCTTAGCATGGTTGAGTCGGGTATATATGCATGGTTAAGTTTAGGTCATTTAGGCATGGTTGAGTCAGGTATAGGCATGATTGAGTCTAAGTGAGTTAGGCATGGTGGAGTTAAGGTTTTTTGGTTTTGATTTAATTTCCAAGTTATTGGTAACATGGGAAATAAATGATGATGTATATGTATGTGATGGTGTAGATTTTAAAAATATTTGATATCATGGAATTGTGAAATAATGAATGTATGATATGATGTTATGAAGAAAATGACAGTATTTACGTTTGCTATTTGTTTAATTTACAAGTTTTTTTCAAAAATGGAAACTAAGGTGAAATTTTAATTAAAACACATGGGGAAAAATTATTTAGGGAAAACAAGTGGCCGAGCTAACCTCCAAGGGCCCCATGCCCTCGAGTGCTGCCTACATAGCCTCGATGAAAAGGGGCCTCAAGCTGATGTAGTTCTCTCATAAGCTAGGGAAAAATAAGATGAGGTAGCGAAATGGGTGGGTAGGTTTTAGGCATGATTGAGTCTAGGTCATTGAGGCCTGGTTAGGTTTAGGTCATTTTAGGCATGATTGATGTTGGTGAAAGGGGAATCCCTAAAATGTAGGTATCGATGGTCTAGTCCTATATAGGGTAATCAATAAGTAATGAAGAAGGTGAATGGTAAGAGGTGACAAAAAGAGCCACCTAATTGATAAGAACCATAATGATTCTACCATACCAAAGATTGGCTTATGAATGTAAGACCCTAAAGGTGTTGCATGATTGACTATGCTAAGGGTGAAGAAAGTCACATGATCACAAAATGTCATGTTTACGGAAAGTCCCTTGAGAAGGTAGGAAATTAGGGTGAAAAATCAATGAGGTAAAAATGGTTGGTTTTTAGCATCACCTGGTGTAAGACAACATGCCTACTTGGCAAGAGACCTAAGATCAAAATAGGAAATTCCATGACAAAAAGTTATCATTTTCTTATTTTTGTTGTTTTTTTGATAGACTAATTGATGCAGGAAGTCTATATGGGATGATTATATTATCTCCTTGAGGTCTTCGTGAAGCTGATCAATGTCGAATTTTCTGAATATTTTATTTTATTTTACAATAATAGTCCTCTTTTGATGAGATACTAAGTACAATATGGCTAGCTTTGTATAGTTGTCCTTTGAGGGAGTAGTCTATTTATAACAGCAAGATCAAAGAGAATATATGTCCTTTTTAGGGAATCATATTTTTGCTAGAATTTTGACTCAAGGAGTTGAATCCCATTTTATTTTTGAAATTGCTTTGCTTTTGGACTTTTAAGTCATGGACAAGACTATAGAGAAAAATAGGCTCCTGGTTTGAAGGCAAAACCATAGCACATAGAGGCTAACTATGGAAGAGATAATTTACATTATGAATGACCATGGGATTCCATCTTGAAAAAGATAAAAATTATCCATGAGAATCATGCCATGAGTAGGGCTGTGGTACTCATATTGAAGATAGGGCTGAAAAAGTGATGGGTAATCACATGATCCTGGTTTAGTCGTTGATCCTTAAAATAGGTAAAATGGAAGGTGAATGGTGCTCAAGGGATGAGTGTTTAATAGACAAGAGGTGATATAGGAATTAATTCAACAATATAAGGTAATAATATGTAAGGAATTAAGGGGCTAAAGTTCAAGTTTATCATCGAGTGAATACAAATGATAAGCACCCGATCCATAGGTAAGAGTAATGATATAAGGTCTAAGCCAATTTGAACATGATCGAGAGCATTAAGATGACATTCGTCTAATAAATCAAGTTGTGCCAAAATATCTAGGTGGAATTCATCATCGTTAAGCATCTCTTTTAGTGAAATACAAAGAAATGAAATATGGAATTCAAGAGGTAGGACAACCTCTCGTACCATAGACTAGAGAAAAATGTGTTGCCACGGTTGAGGTATGAATACTAGTGCGGTAAGTGCATAAAGAAAATGAATGTGCATGTGATAATCCTTTCCCGTATTATCAAACACCTTCATAAGAATTTTGTTCAAGGTTTTTGGTTGATTCAGCTTGGCCATTTCTTTGTGGGTAGTAAGGTGAAGAAAAACTAAGTTGAATTCCGAAGGCGTCACAAAGTTTCCGTAGGGTTTTGTGTTTGATATTATTTTCCGTTATCAATGATGAGGTGGTGAGGGACACCAAAGCAACAAATAATGTTATGGTTGATGAATTCATAATTTTTTTGACTTTTGTAGAGATGAGGGTGATAGATTCTAACCATTTAGTGTAGTATTCGATTGTAGTAATACTCTTCATCACACACCTAGTCATGCCTTACAAGTCGTACGAGATATTTGGCCTTTCTCTCAATGGATTAGGATGTTCTGGCATTTCACAAAATGTTTGACATAGTCAAAAAATCACGGTTGAGGGTGGGCCAATAATAGCCAAGGTGAATGATGCATTGGTGATAGCCAAGCCATTGAAATTACCTCCACAAGTTATGTCATGAACCTCCTTAATGGTGTAAGGAATTTAAGAACTTGTAAGGCATCGTAAGAGGATACCGTCAAAGCCATGTTTATAAAGAAGTCCACCCATGATGACATAGTGAGAGACACTTTTAAGAAAGGAACATTTCCTATTATGAGTAAGGTCATGAGGTATAATTGACAGGAAAGGTAGTCTATAAACTTCTTATACCAAAGTTCACGCGGTCAAGTGTAATTTTTCCGATGAGGTTGAAGTTTCAAAATAGATAGGAAGGTAATTGTAGCCTTTGTATTGTGACAAATATTTTCGATTCGGAAGGCGAGGCATGAATCGAGAAGTAATGAAGGCCATGGTATCTCGCTAATAATTTAGTGGAATGTGGAGTGGTTTGAAGCTCATAACGGTCAAAGGTAGTCAAAATAATGTCTACATGATGTTTATACTTTTGAATTATTTCGTTACGACACTAGTATATACCATTGACTTGATTTACCACCAATTGAGAGTCACCAAAGATATTAATCAATTTAACATCTAAGGCGATGACGGTTTGGAGACCTAATATGAGTGCTTCATATTCAACGATATTATTAGTACAATCAAAATATAGTTTGAAAGATAGTGGCATAGGTTCACCATCAAGAGGAATGAGGATAACTCGTACACCTCCCTATACTAAGATTTGGAACAATCAAAGAATAAGGTCATTTTGTAAATGATATCATCCAAAGATAGGGTAGAATGGATTCCTTCAGAAATCGAAGTTAGAGGATTGATTTCCGAGAAGGGGTGTGTCTACAAGTTGGTCAACGATAGTTTGACCTTTGATAGTTTTTTTATGGATGAATTTGAGGTTGAGGTCTGTGAGAAGCATTAGCCAATGTGCATCACATTGATGTTGGTAGGGCTTGGCATACATGTAATGTAAGGGGTTAGTATTGGTGATGACAAAGGTTTTGTGATTGAGTAGGTAATGAAAAAGTTTAGTGGAAAAAAAAACTAAGGCTAAGCAAAGTTTTTTGGTGTGGGTGTATTTGGTTTCATAGTCCAAAAGGGTACGACTTATGTAATAAACCACTTTCTCCTGGTGTTGATCATCATGATGGGTGAGCATGACACCCAAGGAATGATCCATAGCAAAAATGTAAAGGTAAAATGGTTGGTTATCCTTAGGAGGAGCAGTATAGGTGGTTGGAGAAGGTACTTGTTTTAAGGCCTCAAATGCTTTATGGCATTCATCATCCCATTTAAAAGAGACATCCTTTTGAGGAGATGATGAAATGGGTGGTAGCGGTCAGAAAGATGTGAAATAAAATGATGAATAGATTACTACTTACCTTAAAAACTATGAAGTTTGCAAAGGTTAGTTGTAAGAATCTCAAGAATAGACTTTATTTTAGTGGGATATACTTATATGCCATGTAAAGAAATGATAAAACCAAGGAGATTTCCTGAGAGAACAACGAAGACACACTTATTTGGTTGAAGGCGAACAAAATATTTGATGAGATGGTCAAAGATGACCTTCAGGATTATAAGGTGTTTGGCCCGATGTTTTAATTTAGCAAGAATATCATCAACATAATATTTCAATATATGATGCATGATGTCATGGAAGATATAATTCATAACCCAGTGATATGTAACACCAACATTTTTAAGGCTAAAGGGCATGAATCGATAACAAAAGGTTCCCAAGGAGTGATGAAGGTGGTTTTATGTTGATCTTTCGGGAGAGTAATATTTGTTTATAACTGAGAAATCATCCATGAGTGATATCATCTCATGGCCCGTGGTAAGATCAACTAGTTGGTCAAAAATAGGTAGAGTAAACTCATCTTTGGTATAAGATAAATTAAGGTCACTAAAATCTATGCATATGTGGAGTCCTCCTGTTGCTTTTGTGACATGAATGATGTTAGAGATCCATTGGGGATAATCAATGGGTAGGATGAAGGAAACCAAGAGAAGGCACTGAAGTTCTTCTTTGACAAGAAGGGCAATGCGAGGATGCATTTTTCGCAGCTTCTATTTTATAGGTTTGTCTTCGTGAATGATTCTGATATTGTGGAGCACAATGTTTGGGTCAATACTGGGCATATCAGTTTAGGACCAAGAAAAAAAATTGCTATAATCCTAGAGGAAAGAAGTGAAAGCTTCTTGTTCAAGTAGAATCTAAAGATTGATGAATTTGTAGAATGTGTGGGTCACTCGAGTGTTAATATTGATTTTGATGGTAGACTCATTTAACATGGTTTCGTCTCACAAGGAAATGACTGGTGACTATAAGAATCTTCCGCACCAAGGTGGGTGAGGATAGACTCATCATCCTAACATTAAATGACATTAATGGATGGTGTATCATCATCAATCATGTTAAGATATAGGAAGGGAACACAAGAGGGAGCCTCCTATCATGTTGATAAGTTAGAGGTCCTAGGAAATGGTATTTACAAATTTTTTTAGGTGAATAGACTGGATCAATAGAATCCATGGGTGAAGGTGGTGACGTTGGTGAATGAGGTGGAAAAGGTTTTTCATCCTCGATGAGGTTGATGTGGGCCTTCTTGGAAGATGGTTTGGAAAATCCAATACCACTACGGTCTTTGTGTTTATGTGTGGTACACAGGGATGACAATATGACGACCCTATTCATAGAACCCAAATCCAAAGCCTTTCCATGCATAGCGGTGAAGGAAAGTGTGGGAAAATTGGTGGTTGGTGAGAGATTGGAGGTCAGATGAAAATTGTCATGTTTGGGAAGGGGGATCGGGTGAATAGGTGGAAGTGTCAAGTCCCCCATATGTTAAGTTGGTGCAAAGGTGGGGAGGACCGTAAGGGAATACCTCACCTATGTGATGGTCATAACGAGGATGTTGGCGTAGGTTACCATACTCTTGTGGAGTAAGGAATGTGTTTATGTTGTACAAGTGGTATTCCCCTAGAGTGAGGCATTGAAAAACACCTTCTAAGGGATCGGTAGTGGATATGTGTGTAGCCGGAATAGATGAAGTACTAGGTGATTGGGAAGAAGAAGGATGATTTGGTTGGGAACTAGATGGGTTAGCGGATGGGTCACTGCGCAGAGGCCTCAACAACATTAGGAATAAAATACATAGGCATGGGTGAGGTAGTGGAAACATCAGTGGATGGGGTTGTGGGTGAAGGAGAAGTGGTGGTAGATGCCTTAACTGGTATGAGGACATCATTAGGTTGGTATAACATGTTGCAAGTTTTATATGACAAATGGTTAGTTGGGATAGTATAGTTATGTCCTTCATGTTCAAATTTTACACGACAATGTAAATTTGAAGGAACACAACCCATGACATAGATCCAAGGTCGGCCAAGCAATAGGTTATACTGAAATTCCCCTTCTAAAATGTAGAATAATTCTAGCATAGTACGGGGGCCCACATGAACATGAAGAATAATGGTGCCAAGGGTGGAAGTTATGGTGTCATTGAAGGAGTGTAGGATAACCATGTTATTATGTATGTAATTTGAAGGGATGCAAATTTTATTATATGTGTGGGAGAAGATGATGTTGATGTTAGCACCACCATCGATCATAAAATGTTGAACGTGAATATTATTGATATAGATGGAGATGAAAAGAGTGTTATCAAGTTCATCTAATTGGAGGTACGATTTCTTCATGAAAAAGATGAGGGCGATGACTTGATGAGTGGGAGTGGGGTAGAAGAAGGATATGTTTTGGTAAGATAGGTCACATGGTGAGGGGTGATAATGCGGGCTACTAGTGTGGGGTCATTAGATAAAACCTTGATGGATTACATAACCTCCACGAGGGCTTCTTGATGAGATTCGAGAGGTTTGGATGAGATCATACAAATAAATTTTTAGAGGGATTGGTGTGATTGTTTTATCATTGTATGATGGGCGAACCCATCGAAATAGGGTATGTGGGTCCTCGAATGGTGATTTTGGGTGCATGTGCGAGATGGTATGTTAGGCACAAGTTTAACGAGATGGGCTAGTTTATTTTTATTTTCATTTTTCTTTTTGGGAGCAAGTGACAACTTTGATCATGTTAATTGTCATGCAAAAGATAGGTGGATGGAGAAGGTATGTCATGAGTAGTATAATGACATGATGGAACAAATCTTAATGTAGGGTAAGAAGCATGTGAAATGATTAGGGCACACTTGGAGTTTAGATAGAAGTTTAGCTAACTCTCTAATACGGACCATGTTGATCTCGAATGTTGGAGGTGGATAAAAAGGTTGTGGAGGTGGAGATGGGGGGTTGAATAGGTAGTGGATGAGGACATGTGGTGATTGGTGAAGGTGGAATAGAGTCCTCATCTAGAAGATCATCATCATCAAAATTTTCTTCAGGAGGGAATAGTTGGAGAAGAACGGTTTTTAGAGCCTTACAGTTCTCTACATCATGTCCTAACACATGATGGTAGGCACAAATTTTAGTTTTGTCAAACCCCTTTGGTTTGGGTTTGAGTGGGTCATAAGGTATAAGCGGTGATAATGTGACGGCCCGAGGTCTCTAAGAGATTGGATAAAATATTGGCATAATAACCTACCAATAGCTCACGGTGTGAAGTGAGTGTGGGTTTGGGTGAAGGTGCGGATGATTGTGGTGGAAGAGGTGTTATAGGAGGTGGAATAGGTTTGACCACTGGTTTGGTAGGTGGTATTATCTTAGGTTTTGATGGTACCTTCTTGGGTAAAGGTATGGTAGATGAACTAGAAATAGAAGGTGTCGTGGGTTTAACTACCTTTTTGGAGGGTAGTGGGTTCTTGTCCTTGGATTGCACCTTCTTAGGTAAAGGTGAGGTAGGAGTACATGATGCAAAAGGGAAAGAGGATGATGACACAGACGAGTTAACCATGGTGATAACAAAGGTGTGGTAAATGTTGTTGGTAAAGGTCGAGTGGAAGGTATGGGTTGAAGTCGCATAGGAAGTGATGGCATTTTTGTAGTTGGTGGAGGTATAGGTGGTAAAAAAGCTGCAAGTGACGGTGAAGATTATGTAGGTCGATTGGATGTAATAAAGGATCATGATGAAGAGGTGGGCTGCTGCATTTTTTTCTTTGGGTAGGAGGTTTCTTGACTAGGGTAGATGGGTGAGGTTTGAGGATAGATAAAAGGGTGAAGGTGATAGAGGCATGGTGGGTGAAACTGGAGTATGCGGTCTTGAAATTTGGGTCTTCTTTTTAGGTGGAGGATTGGTTTTTATGTGAGCTTGGGAGGACGTGGCTAAGTCTAATTTGATGGGTGGATGGACAAGGCTTGATGTCGGCATGACACCCAGGGTAGTGATAGGTTTAGAGATGGGAGAAGATTTAGGTGCAGGTAGGTTCTTAGGCATAGGAATGGGTTTGGTTGTGGTTAAAGGTTCGGATGTAGGAAAGGGTGACGAAGAAGAAGTTGTTTCAATAGGCATGGTCATGGTTGATTTGGTCACTTGAAATACCTTCAGATAGATCGTGGAGGTATCAGTAAGTGACATCTGCATTTGGGTTGAAAAGGGTAATCAAGGCATCCCCAAAGCATGGAATTATCAACATAATCCAAGTGGTCGGATAGGCATGAAAACAACATTGTTGTAAGAGGAGATGTAGTTGGTTTAGTTGTAATCCTTGTAAAATATTCTTGTGAGATAGGGAACTTGTTATCCTAGGAATCTATGGGTAAAGCAAATTGATAGCGAGATCAACAGGATCCTGGAATGATAATGGGGAATTTTCATCAATAGGAAATGACACGTCTAAAGGATTTCCCATGTGTAGGAGGGATGGTATGTGGGGTGAGGTAGATTCTTCTTTCGATGGAGAAGAAAGTGATGATGATTCTCACATGGGTATTTGACTTAATATCATTAATGTTTCGGTAGGTTACGAGGTAGATAATGCAATGAAATCAACTAAAATTATGGAATCCTCTGTGGGTAAAGAGGGAGATGAAGGGGAATCCTCTATGGGTGAAGGAGTAGATGTGGTAATATCATCCTGTGGGTAGAGGAGATTGTTCTAGAATCTCCTCAATAGACGGATATGTTGATATTGAGGAACGACTCCAGTATGATATTGAAAACAATGTGGACTTCACGGACATTATTTTCATTAGTTGAAGGTTAACCATTTTGATTAGATGATGGTGTATGGTTAGGAAACGAATTCTTAAAGATATGAATTTATTTATTTTCCGGTGCATTTGGATTTTCCAAGACAAGATCTCCATTATCTAATATTTCCTAGACAATATTCTTGAAGGTTATGCAATTACCGTTGCTATGGCCTTTGACATGATGATAATTACACTATTCATGTTCCTTATACCATGCGGGTAAAGGATGAGTAGGATCAAAACAAGTATGTGGTTTTATAAGTGGAAGTGCAATAGTTCTAGTCTTAAGAATATTTTCTAAGAGTGAAGAATAGGGTTTTCAAATGGCGTGTACTTTTGTTGTTCCCATCGGGCGAAAAGTTTGAAAGAGAGAAATATTGTAGGAAGGTTTAGCTTGGTTAGATGGATGATATGTAACATCTTTGAGAACTACCGTGTTGGCAGATCCTTTTGATTTTGAATAATATTTTAGGTCCTTTGAAGATGAAGAGGCATCATTTTATTTGAACACGACATTTTAGTTTTGTAATTGAATTTTCTTCTCTTCAATGGCACAAATTTCTAGTTTTTCACCATGGTAAATTCTTTTGAAGGTATAGAAGGTTTTACTGCAAATTTGGTGAGATATTCCTAGCACAAGCTCTAGTGAACAACTCTATAAGCTCAGCTTAAGGTAACTTGAATGTTAATTGGTTGATAAGGCTTTGCAATGAGCGATGAAATAATTGATAGATTCATCATCATACTATCATGTCAAGTATACATCTGTCATGGTGACTTTTTGATGACATTGATTGATAAATGGTCCAAGAATGCTTGAACCACTTGGTTAAATGAGTAAATGGAATGTCTAGGTAAACCACTATACTAATCTAACGCGAGGTTCTATCAAGGACATGGGAATGTCCATAGGAGTAAAGCATCATCATTGCCATTAGATAGCACTCATGTTTGAATGACTGCAAGTGTTGTTGTGGGTCTTCTTTACTATTGAAACGGTTGAACTTGGGAATTTCCTAATGTACATGGTATGGGTGAATGGGGATAGATGGATGAATAGGCTCATTACATATTTTCATAAGTTAAGGAGTTACGAGAGCAAGAAACCGATGCTTCTAATGTTTACATATTTTCCATCATCATCCTAATGAGGTCATTGGTGGGTTGTGAGGAATGGGCGCCCCTAGTAAAAGGAGGTTGATGATGGATGTATGATGTGGATGACATCCTAGTATATGGGGGTGCCAAGTATGAGAAATGCAAAGGGGGAATAGATGTGGGTGGAAGATATCCTAAATAAGTAATAGACAAGATTGGTAGTTGTTGGTGATGCATGTAAATAGCTGGGGTATTCGTAATGAATCTTGTGGTAATTAGGGGTAGAGACTATGGGATGGAAAAGATGAGGTTTTGGGGTGTGGGTTTCCAACACCATGTGTGGTCAGTCTGCAATGGGTATATATGAGGTGAAAGGTGCGAGATGAGACTATGCCAAGGCACTGGTGAATGGATGGTGAACACCACGGGTGTGATAGATGTCATAGGTGCAGTAGTTATAGTGGATGTGGGGTCCAGTTGAGATACCATAGGTGGTAAGGTGGATGAAGGTAATGCCGAGCTAGTGGTAGGCCGGCGCGCATAAGTGGGGGCAAGAGCAGGAGTGATAGACATGGGCATGTCATATACCAATTTTCCTGAGGAGTCTTGGGTGGATGAGTGGGCGAGATAGTATTGTAGGGTAGCGGGATTCTAGTCAAGGATTCTTGCAAACTCCTCGTCATTAGTACTAATGGTGATGGGATGAGTTGGATCCATAGGAAACAAGATAGAAGGTGGTGATGGGCTAGGTAGAAATGATGAAGGCTAGAATGAAACACAAGGGTGTTGGCTTGGTTGCTTGTCAAAACCATGTGAATTAGCATAAACCTAGTAAAGTGTACTCTGTAAATGACATAGAAAACAATAGAAATGGAAAAGGAAAGATTAAGGAGGTGAAAATTCGGTGTTCTAATTAAAAATCTAAACAAAGGAACTTTCAGTAGTTAGGTTAACTGATGATGGTTACAGGGTGACCAATGATGGTTAGGGAAACCAATACCTAGGTTATAGTGGGAAATCAATAGTTTTGCGATGAGGTAAAAATTGATGAAAAATAAGTTGTTTTTGACTTGTGATTTTAAAATTATGGGGGTATGATGATGTACTAAGAACTTAAAAAGAACATAAGATGTGATGAATGATATATTTGGTAGAATGACCAAAAATAGCTTGAAACTGACAATAGTTAGGTAGACTAATTCCAGTTAGATGTAAACGATGACGGTCTCTTGATTAATGCCGGTCGAGTGTGAAATTTGGAAAAGTGAAGAAAAATTGATTTTTGTGAATTAAGCCAGATGAAATATCAACCCAAAAACTATGTATTATAATAATAGATCTTGACACACTCATAAACAGTCAAAATACACCAACTATGATGGCAAGAGTGTGAAAGGAAGAAGAAAATGAAGAATGTAACCTCATAACTCAAAACACAACTCAGAAAAAGATAAGAAAAACATGTAATCCTATAAGTGAATTTTATGTTTTAGCTTATGCTATTTTAGACTAAATTTGTGAATCGAGATCAAATTTTTTGGTTGGGAAGGTGTCCTATGAAGAGGTAAGATCTAAGGGTGGTTTCAGGTTATGTTTTGGCGGGGTGGTCCTTTCTCTGAGTTAATGACTAGATAAAGAAACCAGTTGGGCACCCACTGTCAATCCTCTGATCGTGTGATCGTTGAAAACTTCTTCCGGGTAAGATGTTATTTAAGAAGATGCATGAATTTTTATTTGTGCAGTTTGGAAAAGAGAGAGAGAAGAGAATGTGTTACGCATTCAATTATGTCAACCATCACCGAGCATGAATTCTAGCATATTGGTTTCCCTTAGTTTTAATGTGAGCTACAAATTCAAGCATAGAAGTATGAAATGCAAGTATTTTAGAACCCAAATTGAAATGTGATATTTGATGTAAGCAGTGAATAGGAGAGAGAATGACTTTCCCTAATTCAAAACAAAAATAAAAGAAGGATTCTTTTTAGTCCCAAAATACAAATGTCATTGAGACAAATAGAATGAAGAGAAGATTCTAGGGAGAATATTTAATGTTCACTTCCTTTTTTAAAAAGAAACAAACATACAAAATATTTCCTTAAGAATGAACAAATGCACGATGAACCTGTATGGGTCCCACTGGCATGACAAAATGTTTCACCAGATTATTGATAAATTAATGAAACAAATAAAGGGTGATAGGCCAAGGAGGAATACCTATTTTTGGTGTTGGTTGAAGGTTGTGCACACTTTCTGATTTCCTAATCCAATGTTGATTGCGAGAGCTCCCTTTTGGCTAGGAGGAACTACCTGTAAAATGTAAAACAATACCACTAGATAGAGTTAAATAAAACAATGAGTGGACTTCCTAGTAGAAGCTAGATCTGGGAAGCGTGATGCTCCTGAACAGGATGTCAATCCAATTTTATATAACAATATTAATGTTATCCAAAATAAACATGAAATAACAATCTTATTGGAATTGAAATGATTTAGGTATCTCATACAAAACAAATAAGAAAGGTCAGATAAAAGGTGATTGAGGTCAAAACAGGTCAGATGATGGGTTGGTATTGGGTTATAGGTCAATTACAAGGTCTTCGAGTAAGATCTGGTAAAGATTAGGAGTGATTATGGGTTGTTAGGGAATGGGTATGAGCTCACTCATATGAGGTGTGTTCTTAGACACTATAACCAATGTCATATATGTGACCGATCTTTGGTTTGGAAAGGATGACCAGACATCAATTGGCTAACCGCGTCGGTAGAGTTAGGTTAGCAAAAATCTCTTAGAAATGGTCTTCAAACTCTCTATGATTGCACTAGAGACTAGAAATGGTGGGGGTGAGGTCATGAAATGGTCTTAGTGACTCAAAGATGACTAGGAGAGGGTGAAGACAGTTGAAAAAGGGATTGATATGCAAAGGTGACAGGTTGGAAGAAGGAAGGAGGTGTACGGATGTACAAAAGAATAAATTACTGAGAGGAATGATGATCTTAATGAAAGAAAATAAAGATAACTAAAGAGATATTAGGTACTTACTAAAGAATAGATTCGAGAGAGTGTAGGTGATGAAAACAATGATGGCAGAGATCCGGAGAGAAGGGATGTTGTGTATGTGTTGCGGTAGTTCGAGTATCCATTATACTTCGTGTGAATTCATGATTGTTAAGAAGGTGACTGATGCCATGGTTGTTGGTAGTGCTCCCAGGTGCTTTCCTTTTCCTAAGTGCTTCATAAATTCGAGTGCTCCAAGTCTCTTTTTCGTATGAGATCCTAAATCGAATGACCAACCTTAGAAATATATTTTAGAAATGTATTTAACCTAACCGATGATGGTTAGGGGACCGACATTGGTTGAGGTATAACCAACATCAATTAAAGTGGGAATATCTAGGTTAGCTTGAGAAATAGCGTGATTGTTGTTATTTTTGGTGTGGTATTCAATATTTTTCCGAGTCTCAAGTGATAGACCATGAAATAATGAGTAAGAGTCCTCTTAGGTTTGTTAATAGGAATTAATTATAGATTTAGCCTAAGTCCTAGTTGGTTAGGATAGGCTTAGACTTGGTATTAGGTCATTAATGGGGTTTGAGTGGGTCATGAAATGCGGTGGCTAGGTGAGTTGGCTAGGTGAGGTGGTCAACCGAGGATGTTAATTAAATAAGTTAAAGTAATTAATTCAATTAATCATGTACACTATGGGATATCAATAAGTAAGGTATGGTTAATTTAATTAATGGAGTAATAAAGGTAGTATGACCTAATTTTTTTGTCTACACTTACTAAGTTTTCTTCCTATTTTTACTCACTAGGAATATATCCACTTCCCTTATTCTTGGTGTTATCACCTCCTTAGTTTAGGACTTTGATTTTATTTATCCTTCTCTTCCCAGGTCCATTGTAATTCTAGGTTAGTGTCAAAATAGTTGTATTTCCCATTCTAGGAGTAGATTTTAGTATTAGGAATAGGTAGAGGAACTAGACTTCTCACGAAGGTTTGTCCTAATTGTAGGGTCCCACACCTTGAGAAAATTCCATGTTAGAAAATTGCAATTATTTCCTATATAACTCACTTGCAAGCATTAAGAGGGTGTTGTAATTTTGCACTAACATTTTTAGCATGCCGGTGGGACCAGAAATAAATACTTCCTTTTTATCAAGATTGGGTGTGTGTCTTGATGATATTCCAGCCTTTGGAGGCTCTAAAAAATACATATGGAGACTCCAATAAGAAAATGAACTAGTTTCCACAATACTAATGGTTCAAGCTCATGAGAAGGATAGACACAAGGTCTAGTACAAGAAAAGAAGGGATATTTGAGTATTTGTAACTATCTCTACGTAGAGGAAGGCGAGGAAGAATAATTGAGATATCTCCGTCTCCACCAAACATGAATCTTTCAACATTCCCACCTCATAGGACATATCTTAAATCAACTAGATTTCTTAGGCCAATCATAATGGATCAAAGAACCACCAAATCAATTTTTCAAGGCAACATTCCTCTTAATCTCGGTGCTCGAATCTAATTTTAATCGTAGCATTGAAAGACATCCCAAATTTTACTAAAGAGAGTCACACAACTCCAATTGATCACATCTATGACATTTCCAATGTCCATGTGCCATTCATGATATTATATATATGGATGTGGCGGTCAAAATTCTTACCTCTTATCTCAAATGAAAATATTTGCAGTGGTTTAGATGTTTAGCGAGATGGATCAATCTTGAACTTGAATGAACTATGCTCGGGACTTTGTAACTAGTTCGGGAAAGGGTAGATAACTTATCTCTATTGGAGTAGCTGATTACAATCAAGAGAGCAAAAATTATCGGTGGATGACTTCAATTTAATATTTCAAAAACATGGGATAGAATTCTAATTTCCTTAAGGCTAGATGTTGAAGGTGCATTTCTCTATTTCCTTAAAGTTTTGAATTATGATATATCTATTATGATACAATATATGGGGGATAACCTTACTAAGAGTTTATTTCATAGCCATTACCACAAGCTATAATCCAATCTAAGCCAATTTTAAATTACCACATGGAGACTTACATGCCAATCCCAATTAATTCCAACTTCTTGGCTTTTGATCAAGAGGATTTACCAAACACTTAGGAAGCAAATACTAAGGTTAGGGGCATTCTAGATTTGACACTAGATGAATGTGAAATCAAAAATCATACTTATGATCCTTATCAAGATATGGAGGAAGTTGAATTGGGAATCTATTGTCTACATGAGGAGAATCTAACTCTTTCTAGTATCACCCAACCAAATGTTGAAGATGAGAATGAAGTTTTAGAGTTGTCCCTCAACGGTTCAAGGAGCGAGGAAAGGTGCGGGGGTAGGAGCTATGCTCGTATATCCATAAGGCATGAAATATTACTCCACTTTCATAGTTTAATTTGGTTTCTCAAATAACATAGTTGAGTATGAAGCATTAATCCATGGATTACATTGGGTAAGGAAAAGAGGTATTAATAACCTACATGTTTTTTAGAGATAATGAGTTGGTTGTAAATTATATTAGAGGACTTAATGTTGCTAAAAATTATCTCCTCAAAAGTGATAAGAACTGGTATGAGATCTTATTGAATACTTTAAATATTTTATCATCATTTACATCTCGAGGAAGAAAAATGAGACTATTGATAGGATTACAAAAATTTGAGAAACATTTGATGGCATTGAGAGTATAAAAAGACCAATATCATCATCATATCAAAGTAGTGATAAAGCCAATTGTTACGGAGAAAAACACAAGATGACAAGTGTTCGAAAATGATAATAAAATCATTAATTTACTTTAGGAAGAAGTTGAGTTCTTTACCAAGAACCGGAAAATTTGGAGCAATTGTATGGTGACCAAGTGGTCCAGATTAAGATCAAACAAACTCCTAAAATACTTAGTGAGATTAGAGTCATCTTCAATCGAATGAGGATTTTGGAAACATAAACCAAACATTCGGTCGAAGGGGAAGATTCAAAGATCATTTTGGTTAGAGAGGGTAAAGTACTCAAAATTGGAAAAGTAAGTACTGATCATGAAAAATATGATTTCATACAATTTTTTCAACAATTCCCAGGCGTCTTTTCTTGGAGCTATAAATACTTAAGAGGATTTAATCCAAGGTTGGCACAACACATTATTGAACTAGATCCGAGAGCCAACCCCTTCAAAAAGAAAAAAAGACCAGTCAACCCCCATATTGAGTCTCTCATGAATAAGGAATTGAACAATCTCATTGAGGAAAGCATCATATTTCCGATAAAATACTATTCATGGGTTCTTGCTAATGCAATACTAGCCAAGAAAATAAATGGAGAAATCAAATTGTGCATTGACTTATGAGACTTGAATAAGGCTTCACTCAAATATCACTATCCACTTCCTTCCATGGATAAAATATTGCAAGTAGTAGCTAGTTCAAAGAGGTTTCAACCTCTAGATGGCTATTTTGGATATAATCAAATCATGGTGAAATAGAAAGACCAATTCAAAACAACCTTCACCAAAAATTGGGAACGTACTCTTATATGAAAATGCCATATGGGTTGTGTTGTTGCAGACTCACAACACCCCTGGATGCAAATCAGGCTTCTAGGTTGATGTTCAGGCATCCAGTGTGATTACACAACATGGAATCCTTTCTCCAAGTGTGGGACTTGTAAAGATGAGAAAATATTCTCCAGAGAAGGCTGGTTCCTATTCCTCTATTCAGATGCACACAAAAATGCAGAGGGTTGCTAAAACCTAATCTAACTTGCTAAGGAGACAGGGTAAGAAAATGCATAGAATAAAACCTAAACTACAAAGGTGATGCACCGAGGAATGTTAGACATTCGTTTTGCAAATTTAACACAGACCACATAGATGCAATACAAACACCATGCACAGGTAACCAAACTGCAATAAGAGATCAAAATGACAACAATGAATACATGAGAGGGTTAAGAGTCAATCACAACACATATATTATTGCTCAAGAGTCGATACAGTACATTGCAGTGGCCAAGAGGCAAAAAGACTGGCATTACAACCCATATGGGAGGTTTGAAAGCTCCACAAATTCTCTGGCAAGTGAGGGAATAAGGGAGGATGCAAAACAAAAATGTCCGACCCCTTAAAGGAGCTCTTCTTTACAATATATATCAAGAAATGAGAGAGGGAAGAGAGAGGAAATCCAGAATCTGCCCCAACCACTTCTTGGTAGCATTTAAAATCATCTCATTATGACAGAAGCGGTGGATCCTAGCAAAACGGTGGGCTGTCTAACAGGAGCGGCGAGCTGTCTGCTGCATTAAAGTTGGTTGTTGAAGCATTACTTACGCATCACCACATGTTAGAGACGTTTTCTTAATTTTCTCCCTCCAAACCGCACCAAAATGTGAGATTGATCCCAAAGTCATGTAGAGAACTTCAACATATTTCTATTGATATAAAGAACATGCCAATCTGAGCTCTGGATTGAAAGATATGATGATCTGAAGATTTAGGGCACAAAATAGGTGAAAACGGATTTTTAAATTTCTTTTCCCACACTCTGCCATCTGGACGACACGTGGCAGGCTCTGGTTCAGCTGAGAAATTTTCTCTCTCCACCTTTTCGTGGGCTTTTCTTGTGGGCCCCTTAAACTTGGACACGTGGCACTATTTCATTGGTTCGGATCAGTGCTCGAAAACTCGCCCCTTTGACTTTTTGGACCTTTTTCCTTGGCGACACGTGTCATGCTGTGATTTGTCCACGGGCCTGCCGAGATTTTCACATCCACCACGTCTTTTTGTCCCGGATGTCCCAGTGCTTCATGGGACAGAATCCTCCGATCCACCCGAAATGGGCTTCCTCGTCCCTTTTCTGCCGGTGACACGTGGCGTGATCTGATTGGCTTTCGGCTCCTTCGGCTATCCGCGTCCCGCGTGCCCCTTTGTCCCACTTGTCCTTGTGCTGAAGTTTCTGTTTCGGCCGATCCGGCCGGTTCACGTCCTTCATGTCCATTTGTCCCAAATGTCCCAGTGTTGTCTGCAAAAATTCTTCCGGTTCGCCCGATTCGGCTGGTTCACGTCCTTCGCGCACTCTTGTCCCTGCTTGCTCCTAGTAAAGGACTTGGACAAATTTTCTTTCTTTCGGCTGATCCGGGCATTTCACGTCCATTTGTCCCAGATGTCCTTTTTCTGTTTGGGCTGCCTGGAGGCTTTTCGGCCGATCCGTGCCTTCCACGTATAATTGTTCCAACTATCCCAAAGGTGGCCTTGAGCAGGACTTAGCCAATTTTACGATTTTCCCCTGAATCAATCTACTTGCTTGGAACTAAAAACTCTGATGCATGTTATCAAATTAACTCTGGGGGGTGAAATTTGGATAACAATTTGGTGACTTTTCGGGGTCACCTACCTGCTAGGTAGAAGATCAGTGGCCTTTTAGTGATCCGTTGGGCATGGAGTCATAAGCAATAACCTGAAATGAGCCTGATGCTGCAACTCCCTCTATGAGAGCACGCTGAACTGTAAAAAACTCAATCTAGGAGTGACAAAACCTGTGCCAAAGCACTTAGGGAAACTGAAACCTAACTACAACAAGACAATGTGCATACGCACTTAGAGGAATTGAAATCTAGGCTAATATTTACAAGGGTGAACCTTTTATTTTCAGTAGCAATGTTTGAGATAGATTCCATTTACTGGAATCTGTAGTTCTTCACCGTCCAATGAGGCCAATTGGAAAGCATTGCTGCTCTTGCACTTCGTGACCATGTATGGGCCACTCCAAATGGCATCAAATTTTGAATACCTTCCCGGTTTTTCCCTGTCCACATCCCATTTCAACACTAGATCTCCAACTTGAAAAGATCTATCTTTGGCCTTCCTATCAAAGGTCTTCTTGATCAAAGCTTGATCCTTTTCCATTGTTTGGGATGCCTGATTTCTGATCTCCTACAGCTCCATCAACTCTGCATACCTCACCTCCATGGGCTCAAATTCAAGTAACTCCAGCTGCTTCATGAGTTCCAATGTTGGAAACTCAAGTGACATGGGCAAGATTGCCTCTCTTCCATAGACAAGCCTGAATGGAGAGTTACCTGTGGATCTTTTGGGAGTGATCCTATCAGCCCATAAGGCTGATTTCAACTTGGTATGCCAAGACCTCTGATTCTCATCAAGAGTTCTCCTAATGATCCTCAACAAGTTCTTGTTTGTAGACTCGGCCTGGCCATTACCCTGAGGGTAATAGTTCGATGAAGTGCTTAGGTAAATACCATTCTTGACAGCCCACTCAGTCACCTTAGATCCAATGAATGCCAATGCATTATCAGAGATTATTGTGGCAGGTACACCAAATCTGGTTGTTATTCCCTCATAAAAGTCTAAGATGCTAGACTCATTTGCCTCTTTGAGTGCTACTACTTCTGTCCATTTGGTGAAGTAGTCTGTGGCTGTCAAAATCCATTTATGCCCTTGGCTTGAATTGGGATTAATGACTCCAATGAAGTCCAAACCCCATTGCATGAATGGCTGGTCAACTGAGATTGGATGCAATGGAAGGGCAGAAAACTTCTCTTTTCCTGTGAAGAATGCACAATTCTTACACCTCTTGATCCATGCGTAGCAATCGCTGAAGATTTTAGGCCAATAATAACCAGCCTTCATAATTTTTAGAGCTGTCACTCTTGGTGCAAAATGGCCACCAGCTGGTCCACCATGAAACTCTTCCAATACCCTTTGAATCTGACCTGTGCTAATGCATCTCAGCAGCACTCCATTTACATCTTTCTTGAACAAAAATCCATCAACAATGGCATACGAGATAGCTTTGTAATCTGAAGTATCTCCTTTGGGTCTTGTTCATCTCTGGAGGGCATAGTCCTGTCTAGTAGGAAGTGTATCATATTCTGAGTCCAACAAGGAGTAGGCACATCATCATTTTCATGTTCTTAGCCATCCTGTAGTACCAAGACAGTCTCTTTTTCATCACTGCTTCAACTTTGTTTACTCAAGGCTAGCTGTTCACATAATCCCTTTCCACGTACTAGTTTGGTGACCTTGATCTCGATGTCATATTCCATGACACGAGTTATCCACCTGCACGCTTCTCATTCGATCCTTGTTTAGAAGGAAGTCCTTGACTCCCATGAGAGACCCATAATTGGATCTTGTTGTTTGAGACTAGCTACTTGAATTTCTTTAAACTCCTGATCACTGCAAGTACATGCTTTTCAATGAAAGAGTATCTAGTTTCATATTCCTCCAAGCCTTGACTGAAGAAAGAAACTGGTTGTTCTAATCCTTCTTTGTTTTGTTGTGCTAGGATTGCAGAAATTGTGTCTCCACCACCGAAGGCATATAGCACGAAGTCCTTGGAGAAGTCTGGATTGATGAGAGTTGGGGCTTGAGATATAGCCTCTTTTATTGCCTCAAAACTTGCCTTGCCTTCAGATGTCCACTTAAATGCCATGCTCTTCTTTAACATCAGCATTATTGGCTTTACGAGAGCTGCAAAGTTTGGAACAAACCTGCGGACAAAATTGATCCTTCCCAAGAAGCTTTGAAGAGCCTTCTTGTGACTTGGTAATGGCGGTGCTTGAATTGCTTCAACCCGTCAGGTCAATCGTCAACCCTTCCTTTGAAACAATATGGCCTAGAAGTTTTCCCTCGTGAGCCAAGAATATGCACTTTTTGGGATTCAATGATACCCCAAATCTTCTACATCTCTGAAATACTTGCCTCAAATGACAGAGGTGATCCGCTGCATTTTTTGAGAATACAGTGATGTCGTCAAGATATATCAAAACTATTTTGTTGATCAACCCTTTAAATGCCATATCCATTGCCCTTTGGAAGGTGGCTCCAACATTTGATAGTCCAAATGGCATCTTCTTGTAGGCATAGGTCCCCCATTTGGTGGTGAAAGCCATCTTGAATTGGTCATCTTCTTTCACCATCACCTGATTATACCCTGAGTAGCCATCTAGGAGAGAGAATCTCTCTGAACCGGATACTACTTGCAATATTTGTTCCATTGAAGGAAGTGGGTAATGGTCTTTGAGAGATGCCCTATTGAGGTCCCGAAATCTACACACAACCTGATTTCTCCGCTCTTCTTCCTGACCGGAACCAAGTTTGCAACCCAGCTTGAGTGCTTGATCGGGAATATAATGCTTGCCTCTATTAGCTTGTTAAGCTCTTTCTTCATTAGAGGCTCAATGTGAGGGTTGACAGGTCTCTGCTTCTGCCTGATGGGTTTAGCATCTAGATCCAATTCTATGGTATGTTGTGCCAACTTTGGATTGAATCCTCTCAAGTCTTCATAGCTCCAAGCAAAAACATCTGGAAATTCTTGGCAAAGCTGTATGAAATCTGATTTCTCTTGCTCAGTGGCCACTTTACCAATTTGAAGTATTTTGCCTTCCCCAACCAGAATTGGCTCTGAATCTTCTCTCTTGACCTGTATGTTAGCCTTTTCCTTACGGAACTGGTCGTTAGGGTTGAAGATAGACTCCAATGTTACTAAACCCTTAGGAAGCTTGTTTGTCCACAGCTGCACTACTTGATCCCCATACTGCTGCTCTAATCAGTCCTGATTTCTAGCTGAGAATTCAGCCTCTTCCTGTAGAAAATTGACGATCTGTTGATCGTTCTCAAACACCTGCCAGCTTGTGTTATTATCTGGAACTGCTGGCCTCACAATCACATGGATATGTGGCTATGTTTTTTCCCTTTTGATGTTGTCAACCACATCAAACGTTGCTCCAACTGCTGCGAGCCTATCCGCGGCTTCATTTTTCTTCCTGGGTATGGACACAATGTTGAAAGCTTCAAAATCCTCAATGAGGTCCCATACCCTATTCTTGTAGCTCCTCAGCAAGTCGTTCTTCGTAGCATGTTGTCCTCTAACTTGGTTGATGATTAGCTCGCTATCCCCGAACACCTGCAAGTTATTTATCCCTTTTTTCCTAGCCCAATGAAGTCCATGAATCAAGGCCTCATATTCAGCTGTGTTGTTTGAACAAGAAAACTGGAAATGAAAAGCTGAATAATATTTGATGCCTTGAGGTGAAACAAGCATGGCTCCACCTCCTGCACCTTGCCTACTCCTTGATCCGTCAAAAAACAGCCACCATACCTCATTGTCATCATTATGGCTTGGCTTGGTGATGCTAGGAACAGGTTGATTTTCTTTTTGTATACAATAGACTCCCGGCTCGATTCTTCTACTTCTTGATAGTGATCAAAAGCATGTATCTTTTTTTCCCATTCATCAAGAGTTAGGTCTAGGATACTTCCAACCTTGGTGTCAGCCTCATCAGTACTAGGGTGATCTTCTTGATCAATTGTTGAGCAATTGGCATTAATCTGACTAGGAGTGTAAGGCTCAATATGGAAGTTTGCAATAGGTTCGAGACCTAATTATAGCCTTAGTTCCATACCTTGTTCTAAATAGCATATGAGACCAATCAGTAGACAAATACCCCCCAATCTTGGCTGTAAAGTCCCTTGACAAGCAAAGGGAAAAGAGTGGTGGAAGGTCTATGATTGATATATCTTGTAAGACAACAACATTTGGACATGCATGCAAGGTAAGACTCAAGTTTTTAATCACTCCAACTGTTGCTATTGCTGTCCCATCCAATTACACTACCCCTTTAGATATTACTTCATATTGGAGACCCAGCTGATCAGCTATTTGCTTGGGCATCACTGAGCTACTTGCCCCGGAATCAATCATGCAATTGTGTACTAGTTTATCCCCAATGATTAATGAAACATAGAAAGGAGGGGGCTTCAACATTTTACCTTGTTTCCCTCCATGGCTTCCTTCAGGTTGGGCAGCATTTGTAAGCACTTTGTCTTGCATCTGAACCTGCTGATTCGAAGTTGTCCAATCCTTCATGGCAGCTTGCAGCAGATCTCTTTGTCCTGGGATGGATAGGGATTCCCACATTGATATATTGACGTTAGTCTTCTTCATCTGTTCAATGATACTGAATGGGGATGAAGTATCCTTTTGTTGTCCCTTGGTTTGTACACTTACTCCTTGTACGTGGGCAGCAACAGCTGGCATTTGAGTTGGCCTAGGGGCTGTTCTTGGCTGCCCTTGTGTATTTGAAACTGGACTCTGCTTGCCAATCATTTGTGGAGCCGTGGAAGGTGGTGGATTGGCTGGGGCTAATGGCTGTTCTTCACCCAAATTTCTCCTCTTTGACCTTGTGTTGGCTGCGACACCTTGAGAAACTACTTGATTCATGCCACAGAAATCTTCTACTTGCCAGTTCACCAACGTGGTGTCATTTGGGGCTGATTGCTGTTGGAATGTTTCTTGTTGTTGACTGTTTCCTTGACTGCCCTTGCCCTCCACACCAGTAGTTGTCACCATCAGTGCTTGATTGAGAGCACCATTGAAACACATGGATTGGTTATGAGGCTCGTTGCATGGAAAGCACCAGTCATATTCCTGAGCAATGTTGTTATGTGTTGGCACTAATGCCTTAGAGGCAGATATAACATTTGGATTATAGGGCTGGAATGGTCTATTAGAGGGAGGCCTTGTTTGATTCACATTTGCAACTGGATTAGGTGGTCTTTGTGGTTGGTATGGCTACCTATTAGGCTGAGCTTGAGGTTGATAGGAAGGTCTAAAACCTTGGGCTTGTTGCCTCTTAATAGTAACCAGCTCATTTCCCAAATTTTGCAACTGTTTCATGACCTCTTGGAGTTCATTTGAAGCACTTGGAGATGAAGTGGAAGCTTCATTTGAACTCTGATTTATAGGAGTGGGAACAGGAGCCAAAGTGGGTGCTTGACTAGTGCTTGGATTTTCTAAGTTTGGATACAAGGGCATGGGAGGCCTAGGAGCTAGTTTACCAGCTTGAATAAGACAGTTTTCAGCTCTAATGGCAATGCTATAAGCCATAGGGATTGTTGTGCCTCCCATGGACTAAATTAACATAGAAATATCAGAATTCAAAGCTTTAAGGTAATATAGAAAAGCACCTTCTACTTTGTTGCTTTGTTGCCACCGGAATCCTTTCCCAAGACCTTTGAAATCTTGAAGTTGAAGTCAGGCTCCTTGATAGTGCTCCCAAATGAGACAAGTTGTCTCCCTTCTCTCCAAATTGCTCGTGAAGTGCAATACATGCTGATTCCAGTTGTTATAGAACCAGGTCCAAGGCTCCTAAACCATTGTAATGCTTTACCCTTGAAGGAAGATGCCAGTAACTTGACAGCCACTTGCATTTCATTGATTTCATGGATTGCACAAAGGTTAGCAATATCTTTAACATGATCACCTAGAGTAGTCTGATTTTCTCTGGTGAAGTAGGGAATGTTCTTCAAGGCTGCAATAGGAACTGGATGTTGTGCATTGAGAGCAAGTGGGCTGCTACCTGTGAAGTTGACGTAGGGATTGTTCTGAGCCATTCTAATTGGTCTTAAAACCTTCTATACCGAATGAAAACCACTGTCAGTGGAGGAGTTGAGAGAGTTCTGTTTGGTGGAGATGGAGACCTCTGAATCCTTCTTCCTCTTTGCCTTCTTCTTGGAGATAACTGCAGGTATTCAAACAACACTTCTTCTTCTCCAACTCTTGACCTTGTGGTGATTCTTCTCATGAGTTTTCAAGCATGCCTTTGCTGAAACCAAAATGATTCTTCCCCTGGAGTCGCGGATATGCAGATAATAGCTCTTATAAGCAAGAAAACTATAGCAGATGCATATCAACTTTGCTGCAATAAAAATGAGACCTCTAAGTCCCACCGGGCGTGCCAAAACTGTTGTTGCAGACTCACAGCACCCCTGGATGCAAATCAGGCTTCTAGGTTGATGTTCAGGCATCCAGTGTGATTGCACAACATGGAATCCTTTCTCCAAGCGTGGGACTTGTAAAGATGAGAAAAGATTCTCCGAGAGAAGGTCTGGTTCCTATTCTTCTGTTCGATGTACACAAAAATACGAGGGTTTGCTAAAACCTAATCTAACTTGCCAAGGAGACAGGGGTAAGAAAATGCATAGAATAAAACCTAAACAAAAAGGTGATGCACCGGAATGTTAGACATTCATTTTGAAAATTTAACATAGACCACATAGATGCAATACAAACACCATGCACAGTAACCAAACCGCAATAAGAGATCAAAATGACAGCAATGAATACATGAGAGGGTTAAGAGTCAATCACAACACATATATTATTGCTCAAGAGTTGATACAGTACATTGCAGTGGCCAAGAGGCAAAAATACTGGCATTACAACCCATATGGGAGGTTTGAAAGCTCCACAAATTCTCTGGCAAGCGAGGGAATAAGGGAGGATGCAAAACAAAAATGTCTGACCCCTTAAAGGAGCTCTTCTTTACAATATATATCAAGAAATGAGAGAGGGAAGAGAGAGGAAATCCAGAATCTGCCCCAACCACTTCTTGGTAGCATTTAAAATCATCTCATTATGACAGAAGCGGTAGATCCTAGCAAAATGGTGGGTTGTCTAACAGGAGCGGCGAGCTGTCTGCTGCATTAAAGTTGGTTGTTGAAGCATTACTTCTGTCTATCACCACGCGTCAGAGACGTTTTCTTAATTTTCTCCCTCCAAACTATAAAAAAATATGAGATTGATCCCAGAATCACGTAGAGAAATTCAACAGCTTTCCGTTGATATAAAGAACGTGTAAATCCGAGCTCTGGATCGAAAGATATGATGATCTGAAGATTTAGGGCACAAAACAGGTGAAAACGGATTTTTAAATTTCTTTTCCCTGCTCTCTGCCATCTGGACGACACGTGGCAGGCTCTGGTTCGCTGAGAAATTTTCTCTCTCCACCTTTTGCGGTCTTTTCTTGTGGGCCCCTTAAACTTAGACACGTGGCACTATTTCATTGGTTCGATCAGTGCTCGAAAACTCACCCCTTTGACTTTTTGGACCCTTTTCCTTGCACACGTGTCATGCTGTGATTTGTCCATGGGCCTGCGATTTTCACGTCCACCGCATCTTTTGTCTCTGGATGTCCCAGTGCTTCATGGGATAGAATCCTCCGATCCCCCGAAATGGGCTTCCTCGTCCCTTTTCTGCCGGTGACACGTGGCGTGATCTGATTGGCTTTCGGCTCCTTCGGCTATCCACATCCCACGCGCCCCTTTGTCCCACTTGTCCTTGTGCTGAAGTTTCTGTTTGACCGATCCGGCCGGTTCACGTCCTTCACGTCCATTTGTCCCAAATGTCCCAGTGCTTTCTGGGACAAATTCTTCCGGTTCACCCGATTCGGCCGGTTCGCGTCCTCCGCGCACTCTTGTCCCGCTTGCTCCCGGTAAAGGACTTGGACAAATTTTCTTTCTTTCGGCCGATCCGGGCATTTCGCGTCCATTTGTCCCAGATGTCCCTTTTCTGTTTGGGCCGCCTGGAGGCTTTTCGGCCGATCCATGCCTTCCGCGTATAATTGTTCCAACTGTCCCAAAGGTGGCCTTGAGCAGGACTTAGCCAATTTTATGATTTTCCCTGAATCAATCTACTTGCTTGGAACTAAAAACTCTGATGCATGTTATCAAATTAACTCTGGGGGGTGAAATTTGGATAACAGGTTGTTAAATGCTAGGGTAACATTCCAGTGTTATGGATATGGCGTTCGAGGGATTGATAAACAAGATATTCTTGTGTACTTAGATCACATTACTATATTTTTGAAGAATTCAACAAGCTACCTCCATCACCTCGGAAAGTGTTCCAAAGATGCAAGAGATTTGGAGTGTCCTTAAATTTGAATAAATTTATATTCCTATCTCATGAAGGTAAGATCTTAGGCCACATGGTTTTTAAGTAGGGGTTAATAATTGATCTAGAAAGAGTCAAAGTTATCTCTACTCTACCATTTCCAAGTCATAAGAAGGCTCTCCAAACATTTTTAGGGAGAATCAATTATTTTCAAAGGTTTGTTCCTAAATTTTCTTCTCGTTTTATGCCACTAACCGTGATGTTAAAGAATATTATGGAGCTTAAGTGGATAGTGGAGGGAGCGAGATATTTTCAAATTTGTTAAGCAAGCCATATCTCAAGCTCTAACTCTCATCAATCTAGAATTCTCCAAATAATTCATTCTCTATCCCTTTCGTGGTTTGAGACACCATCTCCGTAATCTTGGTGCACTAGAATAAGGAGGGATCGAAGAAACTGATTTCCTTCTTCAGCCATAGCTTGGAGGATTGTGAGGTGAGGTATTCTTTTATTGAGAAACATGTCCTCATTTTTATCAGGTTTCATTGTAATCCATTTACATTGGTTGATGGTTTTTTTCAAAAGGGATGTGAATGGTATCCTCCTAAGATGCATCAAAATAGATCGAGATAAAAAGGTATTACATGAGTTTCATGATGGAGAAATATGTGGACATTTTTCCCCAAGGGTGAAAACTCTTAGAATTATGAAGGTAGGGTACTATTGGCCTAACCTCTTTAATGATTGTTATGCATGGATTAGAAAATGCAAAAGGTGTGCCTTCTTTATGGGTAAAGAGAAGCTAATAGCCCTTCCACTCCACCCCATTTTTGTAAATGAGCCATTCATGCAATGGGGGATGGATTTTATTATGGTGATTAATCCAAACTCTAGCTTGGGTCACAAATGGATCCTTACAACCATAGATTACTTCACCAAGTGGACGGAGGTAGTTGCACTCAAGGAAGTAAATGAGGCCAAGCATCCTAGATTTTTATGAGGGTATTGTAGCTAGATTTGGATTCCCTTCAACTATAATATCAGATAATTCCTTATCTTTTCTTAGGAAAAAATATTTGAATGGGTAGTGAAAAATGGCATCTATTTGAGCACTTCCTCAAATTATTACCCCAAGGTAATGGGAAGGCTGAGTCCACCAACAAAAATATTTTAAAGATTATAAGGACTCTAGATGAGAACAAGATAACATGGCACACCAAGTTGAAATCAGCCTTATAGGCTGATAGAATTACTCCCAAGAGGTCAATAGGGAACTCTCCTTATAGGTTAGTCTATGGGAGGGAAGCAAGGTTGCCTATATATTTTGAGTTATCAACACTAGAATTTCTTAAGAAGTTTGGAACTATTTGAGTTTGGAGCGATAGAAGATAGACATGTAAATATCATAGAGTTGGAGGAGTTGAAGGACCAAGTGGTGAAAATCATGGAGAAGGATCAAGCTTTGATCAAAAGGTGCTTTGATGAAAAGGCTAGAAATAAAACCTTATAAGAAGGGGAATTGGTCCTAAAATGGGATGAAGACAAAGACAAACCAAGGAGAAAATCCAAGTTTGATACAATATGGAGTGTCACTTATATGATTTAAGGATGCAAATAAAATAATACTTTCTAGTTGTCAAATTAGGACATAAAAGAATTACAAATTCCTATCAATATAATCTATCTCAAGTATTGTTACTAAAGTAAAGTATCTTCCTTGTACATATTAGTTTATAATTTACAATTCCTTTAAGTGCTTGTTGCACATTACATTGTAGTTTAGGTTTTCCATTGTAATAAGTGCTTGTGCACTCTCTGCATGTTCTATTTGGGATGTGTATGAAGTTTTTGTTTGTACATAGTTGTGCCTCTTATTGCTCTTGAAATTTCTAGTTTCGGAAGGGTCTTATGATGGAAAATCCAGTCTAACTCAAGGTTTTTAGAAATGACAGGCCCTACTAGTGTTTTAGAGGTTTCGGGAGAGAATTCTCAAGTGTGGGTAAGTGCACGAAGTTGAGGGGGCCAAAAGTGGACAAGAATCCAAAAAAAAAAGAAAAATGGGCTTGCATTTTAATTTTTTTGGCATGGAAATCACCAAAGAATAACACATACATGTTACATAACATAACGCGTACGCATTATGCCTACTATAAATAAAAAAAAGAGGCCCGAGATTCTAGCATTTTACCTCCCTCAAATGTGAGTTTCGAGCTTTTTCGTGCCCTCGTGTTTTTCATTCAAATAGATCTCAAATTCAAATGATTGTTTTTGGATAGCCGAGAAGATCAATCGACGATGGTGCCACAGAGAAGAGTTAAGCACAATTATTTTCTCAAAATTTCATTGAAATATTATAATTATAGATTAAAATTTGAATTGAATACATATTTTTATCACATTACGCTTAAAGGTCGAGGGAAACAACCACAACCAAACCCTGTTATTCTGACATCCCACCCAACACTCCCACAATTGCTCAACATCCCTCGGGTAGTCAAGAAGATTTAGCAGCCCAAATAGTTGAAAAAAAATTGAAATTGAGGATTTAATCAAAACAATGAGGATGCACAATATACAAACCCCCATTACCTCTCTCTTGAAACACATTAGAGGCATTACTTGTTCAAATTGATGCAGCAACGAGGCAAATTGATCATTGGAAAAATTATAGAGAGGGTTGTAGGGTTTATTATTCCAACAAATTTTCATATGTGGATGTAAAGAAAAAAGAAATTTCAAAAGAACTCATATGCACCTTATTCATGGACCCCTGCACTAATTTTCCTATTTCGTTGACATGTAAATGATTTCCCATCCATTGGTGCAATAATAATTTGATTAAAAATAATTTTTGGGACCGATGGTGGATGGTGTTTGATTTTCCACCTTGTAATAACAACGAGGTGCCACTATACTTTCTAAGGAAACTCTATTGCAAGTTTATCCTCAATGAGATCCCAAATTATTTTGATTTCCAATATTTCCAGGGCTAAGGAAAAGGATTTGTATAGGATCGACCAGTGCACAATGTGTACCTATTCACTAGGGTAGATTCCCACACAAAATCCCCCTCACCCTGAGATTATCCCTCAAGAAGTGAAGGAGATAGTAGAGATTGATACATTCCACGTGCTTTAGGGGCTATCTCGATGACCCTTGTTCAACATACGAGGAGATTTCTAAGCCGATGCTCACGAGTACACAAGTATTCCCTCGGGAAAACTAGCATGAGGCCACATTTTTCTCATCATGTGGTAGCATATGTTTGGGGCCCGAGGAGGATGATACTTTCATGCGTACTGATTTTGGTGCACCTGGTGCTAGGGGTGAACATGATAATGTCACTATGTCAGATGTCCTTTTGAGTGAGACATTTGGATTACATTCATCGGCATCACCTTCACAGGTAAATTTGTTATGTTTTGTTATGTGTGTTACAAAAAGTTTGGAGTACCTGATTTACTTATATATGTTAAATTTTTGAAATAATTGTATTTGTACATGTACATGCATTGATATTACAACGTGTGGGAGGTGCATCTTCATCCCAACCATAGGTGGAAGCACCATGCATACACATACATTCACAGAGGTAATTTAGAATGTTAATTATGTAAAATTTACACACACACACACACACACGTGTGTGTGTGTGTATACATGTATATATATATTAGTTTTGAAGTCAAATATATGTATGTTCTTGTATGTCCATCTAACTCACTTGATATACATTTTTGATAAATATTTTGACTTCACTAGACACCCCACCATCTCTGTGACAAGTAGATAAAGGTGTTTCCATTGTGATTTCATCTGCACAACAACTCACTGAGGTATTCAAACAACACGTAAATTTTGTTAAATTTCTCATGTAATTCATATTATGTTAAATTACATGTTAGTAATGTATTTCATTGTAGAATTATTAAATTATGTTAATAATGTCCTTCATTGTGTGTATGCAGGAGTTACCTGCGATAGGTAGCAGCCCTGTTCATTTGATTCACAAGCGTGGTAGGGTAAAAACAATAGTTCTATATTGATAAAATTAGTTAAAATATTGTCATTATGTAGATACATGTACTTAGCTCTATTTTCACTAATTCTGATGTTAGATTTTCTGATCTTATGTGTATGTAGGGAACTTCAACCCCCTCCATTTTGACTTCGAGGGCACAGACTCCTCCATCTCGTCGTCTTCGTACCCCCGTTCATACTGCAGGAGCTCCCGATGACTCATCTGAGCATGAGATGTAAATTCAGCATGATCGACAACTTGCGGTAAGTTTGTGTATTTATGTAAATACTTTCATTTTAGCATGGTCTTAAATACATGTTGAAAACATATATAAATTAAGTTTTGACAAAAACATTGTTTTCATTTACAGGCTCATCTACAAAGTGAGTATTTAGTAGAAGAGGACTCAAGCATGGGATCGGATGATCCAAAGTCATCTCATGGATCTCCATTTTTGTCTAAGGGAGGGCCTTCTTGAGCACGGCCAAGAGAGGGATAAATTTTTATGAGTAGGAAATATATATGTCTTACATGACATTGTTTTTGTATGCCTATGTGCATGACATTGTATGTATGCCTATATGACATTTGAACTTGATGGTATATGACCTATTTAGGCATTTTTGTATTTATTATGCACATTAAAATAATATTTGGAACTTGATAATTTTGTATGAGACCTTACATTTTGAAATTATTTTCGTATGGATCTAATATGATGTGCACTTGACAATATTAAGGCATTATGGATTATTTTTTCATTTATTGGTGATGTACATGTACTAGCATTTTCAATGTATAATATGCATCAAAATTTGGAAATCAATATTTATATAATGTATGTATATAAAGAGTTACCTAATTTATGAGTAATTATTCATTCAATTTATCAATGTGTATATGTGTATTTACCTTACTTGCACTTCTTCTTGCTCATGGTCTCTTTGTACTGGTTCCTATCTTATCATGCACTTACTACATTCTTCTATGCTTCATAGTCTTCTCCCCTGTTAAAACACCCAACAATCGTCACAATTTTATGCCTTTCATCTATTGATATTTTGAGAATGTCTCTCCATATACATTACTCCAATGCTTGAGAATGTCTCCAGATGTAATGACATTCTGATTCAGACACTCAATGATTCTTGATTGTCTAATCCTATCCAATTCGTGTTACTACCTTTAAATCTATAGGCATTTCAAGTTATTTAAAAATCACATCACACCCTTCACTAGGATTGATGACTACCCCTATCCTTTTTAAGGTGCTTTTGAAAGCATCCATGGGTTTATCATAACATAAATTATCAATGAATGGAAGGTCACTAAGCCGTAGGCCAGCTGACTCCCATCCAGAACTAAACAAGAAAGATTTACTAGGTGATTAATAACTCTTGTGTGTTCTTAGACATCCCCTATCAAATTCATTCTTAAGCCAATCTATTCATTCAAGGATCTTAAGTGACTACGCCCTGAGACGGGGTAGCCCTTCACCGATTCAAACTACACTATTTTGAGTGTTTACAAACAATAACATAGAGAGAGAACCGGATGGAGATGGAGAAAAGCTGTGAGAGGATTTCGTAATGGCCCAAAATGGAGGTCTCGATCTTTTGATGAGACATCTCTAGGTGCCACTGGAGTGCGAGAAAACACCCATCAAAGATATGGCATGTTTGGGCCTCGGGCTCTTAAGCTGACTACACTCGAACGAGGTAGATTGAAATCATGGGGAGCATAGGAACCAAAAAAATCCTCCACTAGCATTCACTAGGCCACCTCAATGTTTTTATGTAGTTGGTTCGGTCCCACAAGCTTCGTTTACAAACTATAGCATCTCAGGAACCCTATATTGACTCGACTATACTATTTCATGCATTTGCAAACAATAGCACAATGAGAGAACCAGATGGAGATGGAGAAAACCATGAGATTATTTCGTAGAGGTCCCCGACATTGAGGTCACAGATCGATGAGATGTCTCTAAGTGCCATGGAGTCTGATAAATCACCCATCGAAGATATGGCATGTTTGGGCCTCAGGGATCTTAAGCGACTACGCCCGGATGAGTAGTCCAAAAGCACGTGGAGCATAGGGAACAAAAATGAATCCTCCCCGTGTTCACCTAACCACCACGATGTGTTGGCATAGTTGGTTTGGTCCCACAAGCTTCGCTTTACAAACTAAAGCGTCTGATGCACCCTACACCGACTCAAACTACACTATTTCATGCATTTGCAAATAATAACACAATGAGAGAAACATTTGAGACGAGATAAAATTGTGAGAGTCTTTCATAGAGGGCCTTGATGTGGAGGTCTTGGATCTGACGAGATGTATCTAGGTGCCACGAGTCCGAGAAATCACCCGTCAAGATATGGCATGTTTTGGCCTCGGGGATTTTTAGTGATACGCCTTGACGAGGTAACCTAAAAGCACAAGAATCATAGGTAACCAAAAATAAGCCTCCATGAGAATTCACCTGCCACCTTGACGTTTTGGCATATTTGGTTTGGTCCCATGAGCTTCCATTTGCAAACTATAGCGCCTAACATCCCTACACCGACTAATACTTTTGCACTATTTCACATGTTTGCAAATAATAGCACAACGAGAGAACCGGATGGAGACAAAGAAAACCACGAGAGGATTTCGTAGAGGGTCCCAACATGGAGGTCTCAGATCTGACGAGACATCTCTAGGTGCCACAGAGTCTAAGAAATCACCCATCAAAGATATGGTGTGTTTTGGCCTCATGCCTCTTAAACAACTATGCCCGAAAGGGGTAGCCCAAAGCACGGGAATGAAGGGAACCAAAACAAAGCCTCCACTAGCATTCACCAGGCCACCCCAATGTGTTGGCATAGTTGGTTCGGTCCCATGAGCTTCCATTTGCAAACTACAACCTCTGGCAACCCTACACTGACTCAGACTACACTATTTTGAGCATTTGCAAACAATAGGACAACGAGAGAACCAGATGGAGATGGAGAAAACCACAAGGAATTTTGTATAGGGCCCCAACATGGAGGTTTTGGATCTAATGAGATGTCTCTAGGTGCCATGGAGTCTGAGAAATCACTCGTCAAAGATATGGCGTGTTTTGGCCTCAGGGCTCTTAAGGGACTATGCCCAGGACGAGGTAGCCCAAAAGCATGAGAAACGTAAGGGAACCAAAACAAAGCATCCAATAGTGATTCACCATCCATATGGAAATGTTTTCCTAGATGGTTCAGTCCCACAAGTTACCATTTGCAAAATACAACATCTAGCAACCTTTACTCACTCACTCGACATTGACTACATTGTTTCGTGCATTTACAAAACAATATGACAAAAATGAGAGAACTGGATAGGAGACATAAAAACCACGAGAGTTTAATAGGGCTTAAACATGGAGGTTTTGGATCTAATGAGACATCTCTAGGTGCCACAGAGTCCGAGAAATCACATGTCGAAGATATAAGGTGTTTTGGTCTTAGGGCTCTTAAGAGACTATGCCCAAACGAGGTAGCCCGAAAATCACGGGGAGCGTAGGGAACCAAAAACAATCCTCCAATAGCATTCAACAAGCCATTTGACATTTTTTCCTAGATGGTTCAGTCCCATGACCTTCCATTTGTAAACTACTAAAAATTTACACTAACTTAGACTACACTATTTTGTGCATTTTAAAACAATATGATAGTGAAGAGAACCAAAAGGAGATGGATAAAACTGCATGAGAGGATTTCGTAGAGTATGTTAATGTGGAGTTTTTGCCCTAATGAGACATCTCTAGGTGCCACTGAGTCCGATAAATCACCCATCGAAGATAAGGTGTTTTGGTCTCAGGGCTCTTAAGAGACTACGCTCGAATGAGGTAGCCCGAAAACACGAGGAGTGTAGGGAACCAAAATGAAGCCTCCACTAGTGTTCACCAGCCATTTTGATGTCTTCGCCTAGACCGGTTTGGTCCCATGAGCTTCCGTTTGCAAAACTACAACCTCTGGAAAACCTTACACCGACTTAGACTACGCTATTTTGTGTGTTTGCAAAACAATAGGACAATGAGAGAACCGAATGGAGATGGAGAAAAATGTGAGATGATTTCATAGAGTGTACTGACATGGAGGTTTTGATCTGATGAGACATCTCTAGGTACCATGAGTCTCGAGAAATCACTCATCAAAGATATGGAGTGATTGGGCCTCGGGGTTCTTAAGCGATTATGCCTGACGGGTAGCCCAAAAGCATGGGGAGCATAGGGAACCAAAACAAAGCCTCTAATAGTATTCAACTAGCCACTCCAATATGTTGGCATAGTTGTTTCAGGTCCCATAAGCTTCCATTTACAAACTACTAGCAGCTCTAAAAACCCTACATTGACTCGTGACTACACTATTTTGAGCGTTTACAAACAATAGGACAACGAAAGAACCAAATGGAGATGGAGAAAACCGAGAGGATTTTGTAGAGGGCCCCAACATGGAGGTCTCAGATTAGATGAGACATCTCTAGGTGCCACGAAGTCTAAGAAATCACATGTCGAAGATATAAGGTGTTTTGGTCTCAGGCTCTTAAGAGACTACGCCCGAACGAGGTAGCCCGAAAGCATGGGAGTGTAGGGAACCAAAATAAAGCCTCCACTAGCATTCACTAGGCCATTTGGATGTGTTGGCCTAGATGGTTTAGTCCCACAAGCTACCATTTGTAAAATATAGCACTAGCAGGCACTTACACCGATTGGAAACTACACTATTTCATGTGTTTGAAACAATAGACAATGATAGGAATTCGTAAGTGCCCATTTTTATAGAGATGGAGGTTTTGGATCTGATGAGACATCTCTAGGTGCCATGGAGTCTGAGAAATCACCCGTCAAGATATGGCGTGATTTGGGCCTCGGGGATCTTAAGCAATTATGCCCTGGACGGGTAGCCCAAAAGCACGGGGAGCGTAGGAATAAAAAAGAAGCCTCCACTAGTGTTCACCTAGCCACCCCGACATGTTGGCATAGTTGGTTCAGTCCCTAAGAACTTTTTTGCAAAATACATCCTTTGAGAACCCTATATTGACTCGGGCTACATTATTTTGAGTTTTTGTAAACTATAGGACAACGATCAGAGAACCGAATGGAGATGGAGAAAACCGTGAGATAATTTTTTATAGGCCCCACGTGTGAGGTCTCTCGAATTTGACGAGACATCTCTAGGTACCATGGAGTCTCGAGAAATCACATGTCAAGATATAAGGTGTTTTGGTCTCAGGGCTCTTAAGAGACTACGCCGAATGAGGTAGCCCGAAAGCATGGGTGGAGGAAACCACCAATGTTCAATGATTTTTCCATAGGATGCAACTATGTAGACTATGAACTTAGTTTTGTTGGGAGACCACCAATGTTCCAAACTGCTTCATTTGGAAAGAATGAATATCTTCAATCAAACAGAGAATGAAGAGCCTAAATTTTTTGGACATTATAAAAGGTTGTTTGTGCCCAAAAAGAAGCCAAAGGCCATATAAATTTTCAGTCTTCAACTTTAGATGACAATGAACATCATGAAGAAAAACAATTAGGTGAAGATATCACTATGATTCAAGAAGAAATGCCTCTTGAAAGTCATAAAGAGTCAATTCAATTACCCAAAAACATCTAGAAGAACTTAGAGAGAAGATACGAGAAGAAGAAAAGGAAAAATGGGAAGCGTGGAAGGATCACAACTTAACTAGAATGAAGATCTATGTGATGTTGTTGATAGAATCATGGATAATATTAAGGAAAACATGCCAAGTTGATTATTTTTATTAATCTCACTGCTTCAACTTCACAAATCAAACCAGAGATAGTTCCAAAAGTAGCGTATCACAAGAAAAACTACAATGAAGTATTGATAATTGAGTCTGAAACTTGTTTAGAATTGTAATTTATTTGAAGCTCATTTGAAGCTCTTCAGTACTAACATGGAAAAAGATTTCAGGGCCCTACTGAAAACCTCTTAGCAGTTTTATCCATATCCATCTGGTTCTCTCGTTGTCCTATTGTTTGCAAATGCGTGAAATAGTGTAGTCTAAGTCAGTGTAAGGTCTTAGATGTTGTATTTTGCAAATAGTAGCTCATGGGACCAAACCATATGGGCTAACACATCCAGTGCCTAGTGAATAGTAGTGGAGGCTTCATTTTGGTTCCCTATGCTCCCCGTGCTTTCAGTGCTACCTTGTCATGGGCGTAGTCTCTTAAGAGCCCCGAGGCCCAAACACGCCTATATCTTGACAACCGATTTCTTAGACTCCATGGCACCTAGAGACATCTCGTCAGATCCAAGACCTCCATTCAGGGCCATCTACGAAATCCTCTCACATTTTTCTCTGTCTCCATCTGGTTCTCTCACTGTCTATTGTTTGTAAACACGAAAAATAGTGCTTTAGTTTGAGTCAATGTATTTAAGGTCGAGACGTGTAGTTTGCAAACGGAATCTCATGGGACCAAACCAACTATGCCAACACGTCAGGGTGGCCTAGGTGAATCTTAGTGGAGCATTTTTTTTGTTCCCTACGCTCCCCGTGCTTTTGGGCTACCTCGTCCGGGCATAGTCCTTAAGAGCCTTGAGGCCCAAACATGCCATATCTTTGATGGGTGATTTCTCAGACTTTGTGGAACCTAGAGATGTCTCATCAGATCTGAGACCTCCAAATGTTAGGGCCCTCTACAAAATCATCTCTGGTTTTCTCCTTCTCCATCTGGTTCTCTCACTATGCTATTGTTTGCAAACGTGCAGAAATAGTGTAGTCTAGTCAATGTAGGGGCTCATTGCATTAGGTCAGTAGTTTACAAACAGAAGCTCGTGGGACCAAACAAATCTATGCCAACACATCGAGGTGGCCTCAGTGAACACTATTGGAGCATTCATTTTGTTCCCTATGCTCCCTCGTGCTTTTGGGCTACCCGTGCCTGGCCTAGTCACTTAAGAGCCTTAAGGCCCAAAATTACGCTTACGCCATATCTTCGACAGGTGATTTCTCGGTGCACACCTAGAGACGTCTCATCAATCTGAGACCTCCATGTTGGGCCCTCTACGAAAGCATCTTGTGGTTTTCTCTCCATCTCCATCTGGTTCTCTCATTGTCATGTTATTGTTTGCAAACGCGTGAAAATAGTGCGATCTGAGTCGAGATAGGGCTGCGCTAGAGGTCATTGTAGTTTACAAATGAAAGCTCATGGGTCAAACCAACTATGCCAACATGTCGGGGTGGCTGGTGAATGCTAGTGGAGCATTTTTTTGGTTCCCTATGCTCCCCGTGCTTTCAGGCTACCCCATCTGGGCGTAGTCGCTTAAGAGCCTTGAGGCCCAAACACGCCATATCTTCACGGGTGATTTCTCGGACTCCGTGGCACCTAGAGACGCCTCGTCAAATCCGAGACCTCCACATCGGGCCCTCTATGAAATCCTCTTAAATTTTTGTCCATCTCCATTTAGACTAAGTTAGTGTAAGGTTGTCCATTTCCAATCACCTAATAATATATGTGGTTCATACAATATAGGTGGTGAAATGAGAATTTTAATAAGATATTTTTACAATATAGGTGGTGAAATGAGAATTTATATTTTTTGTTCATTTCTAATATTTAATTTCTCTTAGCTTCACTTGGCTTCAAGAATAATAAATTCTCTCTTGACAAGTTGCCACCACGTGAAGGTGGAAGATTTTTTTGGCACCACTAACCTACATAAACATGTTAGTAAGCAATTAAATAGAATTTTAAATCATACAAAAAAATTTAAAAAAATCATTTAAGTAAATATTCAAATTAAATTCATGAAGAACATACCTTTACAAATTCAATCCAATGAACTACAAGGATCAACTCTATTCTTGATGATAAGAAAGGAATTGCTTCATGATATGATTCACGAACCTTCCACATATTTTTATTTGATGACCGACCTCGATATTTGATCAATTTAATATTTGTTGCAATGACCAAATGTGAATAGTGAAGTATCTTCGATGTACTTCATAGTCTTCAAACAACCAAATGTTTGATTTTTTTGATAGGATATCATCGAAGCCAAGTTCCAGTGATTACCACTGATCCAGTGGGATACTCAAGGTCTTCACCATCAATGACTATGGAAGTCAATTTTTTCCCTCTACACAATGAGATAAGAAGTAGTTTATTCCCTCTTCATTAAATTCTATCACAATAACTACAAAAACATGCCCTATGTATCACAAAGTAAAATTGTTCAGTCAATTTATAAATACATTAAGAGTTGACCATTTAATAATTTATAAATCTAAAACATGGCATGTACATATATGTATGTACCTTGTTGCACTAAATCAAAGACTTGGTCAAAGTCAGGTGATGTTGTCATTTGATCTGAAGACCCTACAAGTTGTAATGCTCATGGAACTTGATGTGTGTTGAGTGGAATTAGAGGTCTACAAGTCCATTCATCCACCCACTACTGTGACTCACATTCATTCCATGCAAAAAATCAATGCATGATATACAAAAACATGTCATGCACCTAGTATAAATAGTCCAAGCATTTTCATCTAAACTATGGAATGAGTGCATATCACTTGATCCTGCAACTGTCATACAATCTTCAAAGTTTTCTAGATGTTGTTTCTCTATCAACCAAAAATATCTATGAACCATTGATCTCTCTTGATATTCATGGCCCATATTCTTGACACACCAATCAACAATGTTTTTTGCATCTGTAAATTTAGCACCATCCTTGAACTTTAACTCTTCTCTTACAAGTGCTCTTTTCACACATGCTCCTACACCATCATGCTCTCCTTTTCCATGCCCTACCTCAATAAAACTCTAGATATGTTGTACATTTGTTTCTTTGTGCATCCTTCTTAGCCAATAAAACATCCGTGCATTCTTGAATTGTGATGTGTAGTTGTCCTGACCAAATGTAATGTTGATCGAAACTAATGTTCCTCTCATTCAAGTTCACATAAAACACCTAGAAACACCCTTGTACATATTCTGTAGAATGTGTCCAATCATCACTGATGTAGAAATGATACTCTCTTAATATTTTTTGATCTTGCTCAGTGCTTTCAGGAGAGTGCATGAATGTTATATGCATGAAAATAGAAACTTGCACTGAGTTATAATATTGAGACTGAACCTCCATTTGTGGCTACAATGTGTAATTCTCTGCAAAGTCAACTACTGAAACAATAGTACCAAGTGGGAATGTGTCCTTTCTTAACTTGAATTGTTCATCCAACCATCGAGCTCTATGTGTGTGCCTTGCATACTCATAAAAAATTTCCTCTCTGAATTTGACCATATATTCGATACATGTAATTGATTTTCTAACAAGCTCACACCTCTTAGATTCTTTTCCATATTTTAATTGATATGCCACCGATTTATATTTGGTGAAATCAACCAATTATTTTCCTATTGAATATGTACTCTCCTCATGGATACAACTTTTCAGATTTGGCAAGCCACCACATACATTGCATGTTCCATCTAAACATGCTTTGTTATAAAAAATTGTCTTGTTGATTTTTCACAAAATATTGTCGGAATAAATTCCCTTGAAGATTTTTGTGGGACATTTATTCCACACTCCTACAACATGATGTCAGTATGCAAAACACTACGTATTTGAAAAAAAAACATCATAATGCATTGAAAATTCAACATGATGCCTGTAATAACAAGTGGTACGTGAGTGATTGATTTTCACATAAAAGGGTTTGCTCATTTCAAAGAATCTTTGGCTAATGTTAATTTGTGGATTTTCATTTTTAAACTTAGAGAATAATTCTATTTTGAGTCATATCTAAGAAATGTTTTGCACATGATTCACGATTACGAGAACTATTCTTCTTTTTACTATATCTCTTCTATTTGGTGACACCCTTGTGTTCTCATTCCAAAATTTTACAATTAATTCTTTTAGAATATCAGATGTATTCTTGTTTTTCATGGAATTATGCTAGAGAAAGCCCAATAGTCAATGTTATTGACTAACTCAAAATGTTTACATCTCTATATTACTTTCATTAGTGTTTTTCATTTAGCTTAAAAGCACTACTTGTTTTTCTAATCAAGCTTTTATTAACTTTTTATCATTACTATACATATACTTAGTGCATGTCGTGTAGCATTACTATCTTTGGTGTGTATTTTGCCACCTACAAGTTTGGTATGCTTTATGTATGTTTTCAACAATTGATGCATTTTGATCAACAACATTAGATGTTCTTAACCCCAGGTCTTCATTATAGGTCTCATCTTAATTAATTTCATCAATGAAACAAATAATTGACATCTTTGTGTGTCATTTAAATTCTCAAAGTAATTATCCCAAATTCCACTAGCTTTTCTTCTCGCATTTCTTTTAGACATTTTGTTAGGCATTTGTTTTATAATGTTTTCATCAATTTCAATTAAGTGAATTGGTTTTCTTCATGAAATGGAAGGAGGTGTTCTTAGAGGTGAAGATTCATTTACAAGGTTACTTTCTTCATTCAATGTTTTTATACAAATTTCGAGGTTAACATTTGGATTCTCAAGTAAGGGTTCAATAATTGGATTCATATCAATTTCTTCATCCATACCAACATTATCATTCAATTCAATATCATTATTCATTGCAAAATCATTATTATCTACATTTTCATTATATATTTCATCCCAATTTTTAATACATTAGCTACATTTGATATAGCGGATGTACCATGCCCTGCTCAAAGTTTTTGCTTTCTCTTAATTTCTTTATTCTCTTCTCTTCCAATTGTTTGTGTCTTATTCTTGACTTTCCTCTTGTCCTTAGCTCGATGTTTATCACCCATGATTAGAAAAAATCAACTAGTGGGGTAGGGGACAAAATGAAATACTAAAAAATCATGCAAGAATGTAGAGAATATTGCAGACAAAACAAAATGTTTGCAGAATTCCCGTGAAAGAGATGAAAGGGATGTTGGGGGCCACAATATATAAAACAAATAAAAACACATACGTGTTATGTAATGCATACGTGTTACATAACGCGTATACGTGTTTTACATTTTCTCTTTTCCCAAGCCATGCCTCAAGGCTTGGGATCCAGTTTGGATCCCCAAGCTTGAGGCATGGACCTATACAAACACAACAAACAATGATTTTTTTCAAGAAAATGTAAAAATGACACTTCCTCTATGATAAATCAAAATAAAACAATCGATCCATTTTAAAAAAATTATACCATGACGTAGAGCAGAGTCTCTTCTTTCTAAAAATATAATTTTTCAAATTTTCTGACTAATATAAGGTTTCCATATTATTTATTTTCTAACTATGCCTTTTATAGCTATTTTTGAAGTGTAAATATGTCTATCTTTCATGGTGTATCTTTTTTTTGGGTGATCAAAATTAAAAAAAAATTATACTAGCCCAAACTAGGCATAATTCTATACATATTCAAAAAAAAATCTAATTTTTGATATTTTTTGAGGTAGTTAGGGGGCACGGTCGGAGCTCCATTATTTTTCAAAACATAAAATTTTTGTACTAGAAAAATCATAAATAAAAATATTCTCTAAAAAAATTAAAAATGGAGCCCAAACTAGATGCTCCTAGCTATCTTTCTACCAAAGGGTTTTCAAAAATACTAAATGGTGCTCAAAAATGGTGGGGGCACAAAAGTCACTCTATTATGTTTTTTAACAAAAATAGGAGCATCTGTTGGTATTTTAGTTGTTTGATGCTAGACTTAAACTTATCCATTTTCAATAAAATGTAGTAGATTAGAAACTAGACTCAAAATTCTACGATTCATATTTCTACGACATCTTCCAATTTTGAGTGTAACTATTTGAAAAACTCCTACAATTTGAAGTTTTTTTTTTTTCAGAAAAATGCGTCCACTTAAGACCCCCTTTTACCCCCAACTTGGTGCACATACCCGTGTCGGGCCAATTTTTGTAATAAGAATGAGTCCATGCCAAATAGATCCCAGGCCACGGGAGTCTTTTAGATCTAGTCGGAATATCACCCCACAAGTCACCCAATTGTTATCTATTTTTTCCACCCCACATCAATTAAGAATCGAACTTGGGCAATTTGATGGAGCCTCATGAAAGAGCTAGAGAAAACAAACATAAAAAACAAAAATGGAGATCATTTGCCATGTTTTTAAAAAAACTTAGCATGACCTGTAACTAGATGATAGCCCTACACCTTGTAGCATAAAACAACAAAATGTTACCGGTTGACAAGTGTATGGATGTTACCATTTTGCAACAAGTGTATGATTATTACTTTGGTCATAACAAGGTTAGAATGGTACCGGCCGATAAGAAGAATACAACACCATTGCAACTAGATGAAAAATTGAATGCATCCCGACAACAACATGACCGCATGTTTACAAGTACCGACCATTAATGAGGAATAATATTCTCGATTGTAACATGGATAGTGTTTTTGGCCGAACAACAAGAACAAAACCTCCGATGACAACCCAAATGCAGCTAGACAACAACATGACTGCATGTAACAACTTACTAATCAATAATGAAGAATAGTATTTCTAAGCGACATATGGAATAAAGAATGACAAGCCTCCTCGATTAGGTGAGGTAGATGGGTGAAAATATAACTCAACAACTGGTTTAAATGAAGTATGGCACCCATGTCTTCTTCTTCTAGAAAAGTACCCTTGAGAAGTAACTTTGTATGGCTTCCCGTACCTCTTTTTAGAAAATTGAATATAGGTTGTCTATTGCTTGAGGAAAATTTGAGGTTATTTCTCTATATAAAGTGATAAACCCCTCATTTGAGGGAGAGACATTTGTAAGGTAAAGGAAGTCCATCAATTTTTTTAGAGATTTTGTGAGCCATATGCCTCGAATATCAACATTTTGTAAAGGAATATTTCCTTGTGCCTACTTTGTAATGGATTGTGCACCTTTTTGAGCAATAAAATTTGTGTTTTATGGAATTTAATTTCCTAGGTCGAGTTTGTATTATATTCATCTTCTTATTGCATTTACAGGTATTTTGTGCATATTTTGTTCTTCTTACAAGTCTCAAATTTGTTGTGCTCCATGAAAAATGGAGATTTGAATGTTGTTTTAGACTATGGCACTTCTTTTTCCCTCTCTTACTATGTTTTCTTCCTATTTTCACTCACTAGGAATATCTCCACTCCCCTTGTTCTTGGTGTTATCACCTCCCTTAGTTTAGGAATTTGATTTTATGCATCCCTTTCTTCTGGTCCCTTGAAATTCTAGGTTTGTGTCTGAATAATTGCATTTCATTTTGTAGGAGTAGATTTTAGCATTATGAATAGGTAGAGGAACCAATCTTCTCTGGAGTTTTCTTCTCAATTGTAGGGTTCCACACCTTGAGACAATCCCATGTTAGCAAATTGCTCTAATTTTCTCAGACAATTCTCTTTGCAAACATTAAGAGGGTGTTGTAATTTTTGCACTAACAACCACATAATGTTGAATCCTATAAATTCAAAAATATAATTTACATCAAATTTTGATCCACTTTGTAACTAATAAATCTATCTACAAATAATTTGAATATTCCTTTACGAGATAGTAAATTAATACTTAAGGCTAATTTTCCTTTCATCAAAATAAGGCAGTTGTAGCATAATTTCAATTTTAAAAACATGTCATACAATTAATACAACTTAAAATCATAATCAACGTATTTGAATCAACATAGTCCATATAAATCATCCGCCACAAATGACTTACTTCTTACCATTTGTAAACAAGTTGGATAACAATTCCCTTGAAAAGAACTAGCATGAAAAGGTCATCCACCTTATCTTTACAATTTATAGCACTAAAATATTTCAATGATCAATACTCCAAGTACCCAATTATTTTCTGAAATTAAATAAAATAGATCTTAATACCACTTCCCTTTTCCCTTTTTCCTTTCCATGATAATAATACTATAAAAGAGAATTGTATATTAAGATCTCACTATTCACATATTTATCAATTTAGCATGAATGGATTTTGAATAAATCCTAATGAATTAACCAATAGTATTCATTTCAAGAAAATCCACTTACTTTCCAACATCTTAATTGCACCTGAACTCAAAAAAGTGATCATTTAACTAAGTAAACAATTATTCCTTTTCTATTATTCATCAACATAATGATTTATGTTATTAATTCAATGGATGTTTAATTTAATTGAAAAATTCCCAATTATTCCTTTAAAACATTCATTAACGAATGAACATATATTATCAAAGTGAACTCACACATCCATACAATAAACTAAGCTATTCTTTACATTAAAATAAACAACTTACCTAAACAAATATGAAAATCATCATTCCTTCTTAATAAAACAAAATAGTGCATTAACAATACAACACATATGAATATTGAGTGATTCAACTAAACCAAATAGTCAACTTAAGGTTTTCAATGTTCCAACCATGTCAAAAAAATCCTCACACTTTTGAGGCTCAAGATGCCAAGATCTATTAAGTACTAGGTTTGACTATAGTGGAGACTCGTAGCATCCCAATCCATTATTAACATTTTTCCTCAAGCTTGAATACATAAGCTACAACTTAAACTGTGGATAGAAAGCCCTAACATATTCACATAACCACAACAAGATGGTGATTTGATCCATAGGGATCTAAAAGAACACTACTTAGAAAAAACAACTAGATCCAAAGGAAATTTGAGTAGAATGAAGGGTAGACTATAGAGTTACAAAGCTTCCCCTTTATGCAGAGGTGGCGGTTACATAACCACCCCGTGAAGAATGACAGGTTGTGTAACCGCGCCATGTGGTTGCGTAATGGTTAGTCTTCGACACCAAATGTTCTATCATTTATGGTAGAAAAATAAAAATGAAGCCAAGAATTGTCACAAAATTCAAACATCTCATGCCTGTTTCTTCCTTGGAGGATGTTTCTCATTCTTCACTGCATGGTAAAACATGGGAAGTATGTTATTTAAGGAGGATCATATGCAAGGTTGGAAATCAAGTTTGAATACAAGAGTGTGAGAGAGAAACCATTGGTCTTGGATTTTTTTAGAAGGTGTAGAAACAAAGAAACCAAGTATAGAAAGGAAGTGTTTACATTGTTTTCTTCCTTTCCTCTTGTTGTATTCTATAGTATTTTACTATTGTTCAATAAAATTTTGGAAGAAAGAGAAATTTTCCTTCTCAGTTGGTTTCCCTCAACTTGAGGGTTTCTAGGATAAATATTGTGTTGAATTGTGTTAATTTCCTTGCTATAAAATAGTTCTTATTTTCAATTTTTCACAAGTAATTAAAGGACTATCATTTTCAAAAATTGAAAGTAGAACAATAAAAATTGGGGTCTTAAAAATTTCAAAAGTTTTGAGATTTACAATTCATTTTGGCATCGAGATGATAATTATCCAAGACTATGGTATTAATTCTTGTGATTTTTATGACGGTGAAAAGGTATAAAGGCAAAGAATTGTTACCTTGTGATCCATACATATATCTATGAAGAAGTGGAAACAAAGAATTCGGTGTCAAATGGAGGAAGATAACTTAGTCCATAGAACGAGATGTTAGAGACCATAATGGATACGTTGTATAGAAACCAACAAGAACTTTCAAATCTATAAAAGAAAAATTCAGTTAAGCAAGATTCCATGGACTCAATGTTTCAAGCTTTGGCTGAAAATTTTGGCATATGAAATATCCACGATTAGGAAGGAGATGTGGAAGATCATTAAGAAGAAAATATAGTTGTAAAAGAGAAGGTAAAATCTGATCATGCTCCTTTTAAAGTTGAAACTATGGTTGAAATCAAGAGCTTTGAAGGAAAAGTAGATGAAGATATAAGATAAATGGTTAAAGAAACTAGAATTTTACTTTAGTTTGCATAATGTCACGAAGGCACAAAGGGTTACCTTTGCACGTCTCAAAATGGAAGGTCATGCTCTAGTTTGGTGGGAAACCCATATAGCCACTTATTTAAAGAAGAAGCTTCCTATTATCAGTACTTGGGAAGGTTTTAAAGAATTTTGTATAGATAAATTTTATCCTATTTGCCATTAAATGGAAATTCTTTAGGGCAAGGTAGTTGTCAAAGTGTGCGAGATTATACTACGTAGTTTCGAGACAAACCATGTTTCTTAATATGGACTTGGAGGATGAGGATATTCTGACAAAGTATTTGGGAGGACTTCACACTCACCTTCAAAGGAATTTCATTGCCATGAAGCCTAATTATCTTAATGAATCTTGTGTGTAAGTATATTACATAGAAGATGAAAGGAAGCAAGGAGATTCAGCGTCGAAAAGAAAAATAAGTCAAATAAGGAGCAAGGAAATATAAGTAACAAAGGTAAGTGTAATGGGAAAGGTAAAAACTTCCACTACTTTGAATACTTGTAAATATCCCAAGAATTTTTGTAAGAATTGTGATATAAATGGTCATACTAATGCTATATGTTGGAAGTTACATCCCTAGTTACATCCAAAGAACCAAACAAAGGATCCATAGAAATCCATGACATCTGTAAAGATAGATGGGGAGGTGGAGATAGAGGATTATTTTGATATAGATGAGAGGCTTGGATGCACGGATACAAACATGGATAGCCAAGAACATGAAGAGGATATGAGTCAGCTATTCTAGATTTAAAACCAAATCAAGAGAACTAAGCTAAATTCTTTGGTTGATCTTGGTTCCTAATATAATTTTCTTTCAAATTCAAATTTCAAGAAGATTTGTCTTAAAACTTACACACATCCACATCCATATCCTTTGGGATGGGTGAAGAATGGTGTAGAAATAAAAGTAAGAAGAAGATGTAGGTTCAAGTTTGGGATAAACTCTCGGTATATAGATGTATTGAAAGTTTATCTAATTCTACTTAATACATTTGATGTTGTTTTTGGGATTCCTTGTATGTCGTAGATGTGATATTCATGAGAAGGGAAAACTAATATAGATTGGTTAAGGATGGGATCAGTTACAACATCCGGGAACACCGAGTGTAAGACAAAGATTGTTATGGTAAGTGTGAACTATGCAAATATACTAATTTAGGAAAATCATAATCAAATTTGTTTAGTTTTATTGAAAGATAAGAAAGAGGGGGTAGAAATTTCAAATATTTCTAACCAAACGATGAAGGATTTGAATAAAATTATTCACTCTTTTAAGGAAGTATTCCATAATCCCAAAGGTTACCACCAAAATGGGAGGTAGAGCATGAGATTCAAATATTTCTATAATCCCCCATATAAAACATCGGGTTGTATAGGAAATCCTTGTTAGAGAGTATAGAGGTAAGAAAACAACTCAAAGATCTACTAGACCAAGGGGTGATACACCCAAGCACCTTGTCATGTGGTTCACCTATTGTGATGGTGCAAAGAAGGATTATTCTTGGAGGATTTGTGTCAACTACCGAGAATTAACTAAGATGACCATAAAGAACAAATATCCACTCCAACGCATAGATGACCTTCTAGACCAGCTTTAGCATGATTTTTTTTTCATGAATTTGGATCTCAAGTCGAGTTATCACCAGGTCGGGATGAAGGAAGTGGATATATGGAATACTTCTTTAAAAACAAAACAAGGTTTGTATCAGAGTGGTTAGTACTTCAATTTGGTTTATAGAATCCACGGCTACATTTATGAAACGATGAATGATGTATTATGGGAATGCCTAGATTCATGTGAAATTTTTTATCCGTATGATATTATAATTTTTAGTGCCACATGGGAGGAACATCGAATACATTTGCATAAATTCTTACAATTTATCAAGGAGAAACAATTGCTATGCAATATGAAGAAGTGTGAATTTTTCAAATAGTCACTTATCTATCTCGGACACATGGTTGGAGGAGCAGAGATACAAGTGGATCCGAAGAAGGTGTAAGCCATAATCAAATAGCAACATCAATGGGAGCCACAAAGATTAGAAGTTTTGTGGGATTAGTACAATACATGAGGAAGTTCATTCTAGGATTCTCCATTTTTGAAACACCTCTAGAGACAATGTCCATAAAGAGTAATGGTTTTGACTAGGGTAAGGAACATGATAATGATTTTGAGTTATTGAAATACAATATTAGTCATTCTCCAAGTACTTTCTCTTCCCAATTTGCAATATACCTTTGAAGTAGAGATAAATGCTAGTGATTATGCTATGGGAGCAGTGTTGCTACAAGGAGGTAAGCTAGTATGTTATTATTTAGAAACTTTCACTTTAGCAATTAGAGGATATTATGTTTATGATAAAGAGATGTATGCACTAGTTCAGGTAATAAATAAATGGAAACATTATTTTTGGGTAAGGAAACTATTGTGTGCACTTACCACAAACCTCTCCAATATTTCGCAACCATAATCTAAATTACAGCAGGATATTCACTACAACTGGATGGGGTTACTTAAGTAGTTTAATTTGGCAATAAATTATAGGAAAGATAGTACAAATTTGGTTGCATACATGTTGGCTAGGCATCTCACACAAGAGAAAATCTCCCTGTTTGGACACTATCTCTCAGATTTATTCCTTCATGAAGTAAGCTTACGGAGGAGGCATATGCTCAAGAAAACATTCTAGGATAACATATAAATAGTTGTAGTCTAAAGGGGCTGAAAGGATGGGTATTGAGAATTTTATCTCAAATATGGGTTAATCTACCGATGGAGGAAGATTTGTGTGCTAAAGGATGAAAGACTTCAGTTGATACACTAAGCACATACCTCGAAAGTAATAGGACATTTCGGTTTTGGTAAAACCATAGCCCACTTGCAAAGGTATGTGCATTGGCCCAATATGCAAGAATAAGTATCTAAATTCATAATAGGATGTAAATTTTCTTGTACAAGAAAGCCTAAAATCAAAAAGGAAGGTTTATATATATGCGCATTTCAATCCCTACTCGTCCTTGGGAAGATATTTCTATGGATTTTATAGGAGGACTACCTATTTCTAAACATGGCCATGATTATTTGTATGTTGTTGTAGATAGATTCAGTAAGATGTGTATTCTTATGGCATGTAAAATACAATCAAAGCACACAAGGCATCTGTATTTTTCTTTGCTAATGTGTGCGTACATTTTGGTTTTCAAATGTCTATTATTTCTAACAAATATTCTATGTTCTTGGGGAAGTTTTGAACTACTATATGGGATAATATGGACACCAAGTTATAGACAATCATGGCCTTCTATCCATGGATAGATGGAAAAAAAAAAATGTGGTGAACAAGACTTTGGTGTAGCTGATTAGAGGATATAATAACAAATATCCACAGACTTAGGATGACTCATTTTCCTACATTCAACATTCCTATAATCGGCCAAGCACACACATCTAATATCAAGTCACCATTTGAAGCATGCTTGCGATATCTACCTATGAATCCACTAGATATAGCAATTGGGTAACAAGAAGAAGGAGAGATATGTGACTCGAGGGTGACTAGAACATCTAAATTCATTGAGATGATCCAAAAATACATCTCAAGGTGAAAGAACAATTAGAAATATCAATCAAAGTATAATCCTAGAAATGATCAACATTGGAGGGAACACAAAATTCATGTTGAGACAAAGTTTGTCTTTACTTGAGAAAGGCTAGATTGCAAGGAAAAGGAAGGAAGCTCAAGCCAAAATGGTATGGACCATTCACTATACTAGAGAAGGTTGAGAAAATGCCTTGTGTTTGATTCTCCACCATTCATGTGGATATATCTAGTAGTAAATTATGATAAATTACAACTATATGAGCCATCCATGTTTGAAAAATAAGAAGAGTGTAAGTTTCTACCTTCCATAAAATATTGCATCTTATATTTATAAGGTGAACTGGAGGAGGATGTAGTGCATAGAAAATATCGTAAAGACAAGGAGAGGTCCACAAGATTCTTGGTAGGTTGGATTAAAAGGGTAAACACCAAAGCATGATGAGTGGTACTCAAAGAAGCAAGGGAATGCTTCCTCATCTACTTCCCCTACTAGTATTTTGTGGGACCAAAATCCTCCCGAGTAGGGGAGGTGAAATCCATAGGGATCTAAATGAACACAACTTCAGAAAAACAACTAGATCTAGAAGAAAAATTAAGTAGAATGAAGATCATACTATAAAGTTACAGAACCACCCCTCTATGTAGAGCGGCGGTTGTGTAACCACCGGTCTACATACATTGGCGGTCCTGTCACTTATGGTCAAAAATAAAAAGGAATCCATGATTACTCATGGAATTCAAGTGTCCCATCTATGTATCTTCCTTGGAGGATGTTTCTCATTCTCTAGTGTATGGGAGAACATGGGAAGTATGTTATTTAAGGAGGAACATAGAAACGAATTGGCAATCAATTTTGGATGTAAGAGTGTGAGAAAGAAACCATTGGAGTTGGAGTTGTTTTGTAGAAGAAGGTGTAGAAACAAAGTAGCCAAGTATAGAAGGGAAGTGTTTACATTGTTTTACTTCCTTACCTCTAGTTTTAATCTTTATTATTTTACAATTGGTTGATAAAATTTAAGAAGAAAGAGAAATTTCCCTTCTCGACTTATTTTCCTTGAACTTGATGGTTTCAGATAAATATTGTGTTAATTTCCTTACTTTGCAAAGTAGTTCTAAGTTTCATTTTGATGAAAAATAATTAAAGGAATGTAATTTTTGAAAATTGAAAGTAGAATAGTAAAAATTGGGGTCTTGTAAATTTCCAAAGTTTTGAGGTTATTTAAGCCAAGCCCAAATCGGTATTTTACTAAAAGGTAATATATAATAATTTAACATTGAAAAGGGCCATTTGACCTTCCTATCAACTCGTAAAAATAATAACCGAGAAGACTAAGGGTTTATAATAGATTACGATGAATTTATATCACCTATACAAAATATACTCATGCATACGCTAAAACCAAGATGGGTTTATTTTATTATTCCATACTAAACCCAAAATAACCATTCAGCTTTTCATACTATAAAAACTATAATAGATACGTATAACACCCTGTTACATCATTGCTTTCCTTCAAATAGATAATTTGAGGGTAATAAACATAAAACCATATGTATATACTACTAAATACAATTGAAACTCAAACTAGGTATTTAACACATTCTCATGTAGAGTAAAAGATAAGTGCATACGGTCAAAAATATTTTGTATCGCATAATAAATCACGGAGTGCCTATCAAATGTCCATAACCAAAATTTATACTAATGCATATCTAAAAATTTATATTAAAAATCATTCTTGATGCCCAAATATGGCCAAAAAACATTTTAAACTCTTTATAAAATTTAGGAATCATTTCACACAAAATTGATAAACCTTCATATCCAATATTCATGCTTACAGAGAAGATTTAAGGAAATTATTAAACCATTAATCCATTTTGATTCTATAAATAATAAAAAAGGGGGAGATAACGTTTTCGTGCATATGAAAATAGAATAGAACTCCTTCAAGATTTTTACCCATACTATCGACCTCACAATATTTCTTTCAAAGAAAATTCCTCAAAGAAATCAAAACAAGAAAATATCTCCAAATTGACCTAGAAGAACCATTTTTATTATAACAACGCATTCGCCCAAAAATATCACTCACAGCTTAAAATAACATACATATCTAAAACCTGTTTGCATAACAATATCTTTGCTATATTTTCCATGTAGAGCTCAAAGAGAAGAAAAATTATAACCATTAAAATGAAAATAGAAAATAGAATTAAGGTTGGTGGTAGCTTCCTCGAGAATCTTCTCGCTTATCCCCACCTCTTTAGGATCGGGATCAATGTCCATTAATGTAATTGGTACAAGTAATAGTTCCCTCCAAAACCGCCATCTAACATTTCCAACTAATTTTAGCATTCCCCATGACTAAGGTGGATGGATCATCACCATACATCTAGAGAGGAGTTAACATCAAATGGTCGAAGACCATTTTAAAAATTCAAACTTAGCCTTTTCAAGGTGGCCTTTGGCCCATTAAAATTTAATAAAGATAACAATAGTTCAGGTGGCCATATTTTAATGGCTTAAAATTAAATAACTTAAATGCTTGGGTCGGTGACCATTTAATCACCCTTGCCAAGTTTCTTGCGTACTAGGATATGGTCTTTAGACCTTTTGAACATGTCCACAACTTTATAAATTTCCCTGGTCATTAATCAATTTATTTAATCAAGCTATAAATCTTTATCACAATGGTTATAACCTAAACCAAATCGATCTTTCCATTAATACTTGCCCAAATTATCAAGAGCTTTATAACTTTAGTAAAACTAGAAAGCTTATAAGGTCTATGACCTCTTCCTCCAAGTTGTCACTTAACATGAATTCTAAACAAGTTAAGATCACCATGCTCATATAATTTAAATGGTTACACAACGTTGTAAGTAATAATATCAATACAATAGTGCAATGAAGAAAAGAAAAATCAATTGTCATCAAAATAATAAGAATTCCATTGTTATCAACATTCGTTGCCAATGTAATCAATTATGATTATAACAAGGAATAACTGAGACTATGATCCAAGCCTCATGCAAAAGTAAGATAACCAAACATATTATTACCTACAACAAGATAAAATATATACTCATCCAAAATGAAACCAACGAGGGTATGCCAAGTGTTGCTGAAGACATAAAACTAGGAAATAATAATTTCCCTCCATATTTCATCCATGAATACATGAATGCTACTACAAAACACCAATAATCCTACAATTTACCTAGACACCATTCCAAAATTTCTCCAGACTAAGTACATGCTCCAAACCAAAAATAATTCATATCTCCTAATCCAATGAATGAAATTGAACAAGATTTGGACAATCATTCCTCATCCCGGCACCTTCAGAAGCAAGAAGAAATAATTTAAAATATGCTTTGATATTGTAATGGTATAAAACCATATATTTATTCTCTAGTAATTTATTTTTAAATTTCCAACCATTAAGCATTTGGTTTGAGCTAAAGTTTTTAGCCCAAAATCCCGTAAGTGAGCCTATTCCATTCAAACTATTTTCATTCCATTCCATGGTGGGAAAGTGTGGTTTATAAAAATAGTAAGTATTTTGTGAATTAACTTACTATAAATAAAAACTTTCCTGAAAAATGAAATACTCTCAAAATGGTGCACTCAGAAAGAACCGAGATGGAAAACTCAAGCGGTTTAGACCAAAAAGTAAAAAACCACAAAAAGTAGAAAGAAAAAAACAACTTTCTCAAAATTGTAAGTGTCAAATAAAATCAAAGAAACATATATCAAAGTGATCCTAGCATGTTAGGTATGTCATAATATTAATTCTAGGTAAAAACACAATTCCCAAAATAGCAACTCTGAACCCTAAGCTGGGAAAATAGAAATTCCTCATTTCGAGGGTAGAAAGTTGTTGTCATATTCGCTTTAGCTCATCTTGCTGATTTTTCATAAGTATGAAGTTCAAATTAACTAGTCTCAATCCTTTTTCACCCCGATGATGGAACACTAAGGTGTATGTAATAGTGATTTTTCCTATATGAACCTAGATGATCTCAATAACAAGATGCTAGGGAAACCGAGGGAACATGTGGAAAATAAAATCTACACAAGTGGGTTATACATTGTGGGTGGTCATTCCACGTCCATTTAGATCATAGATTTGGTATTGAAATTTTCCTACCATTAGGAGATGGATACTCAAATCATAAGAGCATATGATAACTCGATCCTAGCGGTACTCACTCCCAAATAAATTTCCTAGTATATGCAAATCCCTATCTAGAATAACATGGTCATCATCATAAAAGAAATTTCATTAGGTGAGTTGTCAAAGAAAGAGTCATATCTTCCGGTATTTCACTAGGATCTTGGTTTAATAAATGAGGAAAACCATATTTCATGTCAAAATCCCTCTCTAAGTGAATTTCATAAAGGCTTCTCTCGATGCGATCATCATCATAAGCATGATAATGCAAGAAGAAACTAAAAAGGATTTCTAGGACTGAAGGCATTGTTCATCCTTATCACCATCTATGGTAGGCATATGATAGATTGGGGGAAACTAATTAGTGACAACCGACATCACCAATTTATTGGAGTATCAATTACTAACATGTTTTAAATGAATTCATACTTGGTCAACTCCTTGCAAGGACTTGACCCTTTAGAGGTTTGAAAATCACCAAAACATTTCCTAGAAGGATCATGTATATGATAAATATCCCCTATTGACCCGAAAGAATGAAAACATGATATTTCAAGAGTGAAAAATGCATTCATTATGTTTTTCATCAGATTTTTGGAAGGAAAACCTTAATCAAGGTTGTCTCCATAGGTTTCTTATTTGATCAAAAGGTACAGAATTATTCACACAATTCTAAAAATGTTCCTACATCCTACTATCTAGCTTCAATCATGCTTGACGTAATCTTCCATAGTACCTTAGTGATAAAATATTGATGTTCAAGTGTTGTAGGAACCTTGTTCATGTCAACGGTAAGCTTAAGAACAAAAATAAGAAACGTGTTACTTTCCCTATTTCTCTCTCAAGATCTTCTCTTTAAAAATGTCCGTGAGGCTGCTAACTGGAAGATTAATTCAATCCAATAAACCTAAATTCATACGCTCCAAGAGCTAACTTCTATATTTGGAGTGGTTCAAACATTACACCTCGATGGCTTACATCATGTTCCGTAGATTGAATACTATTGGGTGAATTGTGTAGATTATTTCGATGTCGAGAACGAGATAATAAGACGATGAAAATAAGAAAAATGAGAATATTCGAGATTGATTGTTATGAAGCTGGTATTGGATGATGTTGACAACTGAGATGTATGATCTAGAGTATCCAGCCAGTGAAATCCTTGCCCTCACCGTAATTGTCTTGGAGCATCCGTGAAACATGAGATATAAATTAGAAAATAGAAGCAACAAACAAAAGATTAAAAAAATGGTTTTAAAAGAAGAAAAATTACCTCATCATAGCAAGATGTTTCCCAACATTCCAAAGGAAAAAACCCCATATTTCCTCTTTAAAATCCACCGAGAAAGCTTTAAATTCTACTCATTCAAGTGAACAATCAAAGGGGAAGTCAGCTTGAAGGTTTCACAAAAGATAAAGGAAACAAAAGACCTTGTGGTAGACTTGGAATAATGGGAATTTGATTCATCTCATCCCCCGAACCATCAACAACCTCAAATTCCCTCATCCTTTTCATTTATATAATCCATGTCAATGTAAGATGCTCCTCTTCATTGAGAACAAGAAATGACGATCATGTCAAATGTTGAGCCTGAAATACATGAGATGTTTCCATGGGTACAGAAATGATTACAAGGGACTCCCACATAGTTCACTAATTGGAGTTCCCAATTTCCGAATCATATACTCAATAGTCAAATTGAAGAAGGGTAGGTTAGTTGATGCTTCTTCCGCTTCTTTAGTTGCACTTCGTAATCAATATGTCGAAGTAGATCAACCAAAGGTAGCTAAACACGGAAGAAATGACCCTAGTTGATTACAAAATGAGAATCATTCCCCTAGGACAGGTCACTCATGAGGTAGGTGCACATTTATTGGACTCTTCCATGCACCTTCTCGTCAAAATTAGGAGTATAAGGAGAGAATTGATCACTTATAAGATAATGTGAGAACACTCACCTTGTAATTTAAAAATTTCATGCACTCGAATGGTGTCCCACCTCTTCTAGTTGAATAATTTAATCCCATTAGTATTTTTAAACCAAATTCCATAAGAAGAACACAATTTTTCACCATGTAGGCTAGATGAAATGGTAAATGGCTGAACAAGATTCTATAAAAGGGGTAAATATTGCTTCATAGGATCATGTCATTATTCAAGTACATGAATGCAATAAATGTGTATGTAAACATGAATAGAGAAAATATTGAGAAATAAAAGGAAAATTAGGAATAGGTGTTTCCACCGGTCATTAAGTTGGGAAAGTCAACTCTCCTTACCGGTGAGTAAGGGAGTATTCAATTCAACATCGATGACTTATCTCAAGTCTAGGCTAGAACTTTGGTTTCTCATTAACAATTTATAAATTGTGCTCTTGGTGAATAAGATGCATATGAGGAACACATTTTAAAAATTCAATAGGATGTCAGTGTTGAAATACAAAAGATTGAAGTTTCAGGAGTGGACAAGAATACTTCAAAGAATGACCTATTAAAGGCATTTGAAGATCTTTTCAAGAAGGAAGTTGAAGATCCATTTTCATTCAATGAAGACACACTACAAATCCCTAAATGAGATAAGGTGCATCATATAAAACACCATTAGGGATCACCAAACATGGTTAAAAATGCAAGAACATCAACTCCCTCTCTCAAAATTAGCTTAAGTCATTGAACATTGGGCACATTTGTACTCTAAAACATTTTCTCATGCGGTGGCATGATACAACAAAGAATTCAAAGGACTCGAGATCTCTCTAAAGTAACTTTCCAAATTTCCTTCAAGAATGAATAAGATTCAATAAGGGAATTACCTCCATATGAGTAGTTATGTTTTTCTTCTTTCTCTCTCCCCCTTCCTCTCTCCTTTCATGTTTTATTTCTTCATTAGGGTGTTAAAATTTTCATTTTTATCTTATTAAATTTTGTCTTATTCTTTTAAATGTGACTATAGTTGAAATTGTAATAAGTTTCCCTCAATTAATAAAAATATCACTTAATTTCCATCCTAATAATACAAATAATCACAAGTTATACAAGACAAATGAAAGGTCATGTGGGGGTAGGTGAAGAGTCTTTTGAAATATATATATTGTAATGAATTCCTCATTCCAAAGGGTTGTCAAATTTTAAGTTCATGAGTAGGTAGCTACCAAATATAAGCAAAAGATATAAATTTTTCTATTTTTCTTTCCATATGTTTCCTCTATCTTCATTATTGTACAAATTTGTGAAAATGTCAATAAAGAAAGGAGTTTTAGCTTTTCTGGATGAGTGAATAAGTGAAATTTTATGTTCATGGTTTCATCTTGTCTTGATATAATTAGAAAAGTTGTTATTCTTTCCAATTATGTGTGTTGATATTTCTGGTTAATATTTGTAAGAATCTGATTTATCCTACTTACAATATTAACTCCCTCTCCTAATTTCCCACTCCCACATTCCCACCTTCCTTTCAAATTATTCCCTTAAAAAATAGTAATCATTTTCCACAGGTATAGTGGAGTGTGTATATCGCATCCTTGGCCTATAGGACAACCACATAATTGTTTTTATTTCACATACAATAATGGATCTGCCTCATTGAAGCCGAGGTACCTAGTCTTAGAGTGTTGGTGAAAATTAACAAATTTGTCTTAGCAAAAATTATTCCTCCAACAATTATATATGATTTAAGGAAAATATGGGTGATATGAATTATTAAACATGGGTATTATGACCTAAGAATTCTTTCCAAGTGAGACAATGACTTGAAAATGCATATGAGAAGGACTACAAGAAAACTAGTGGTAGGTGTATACACCTAATTTTTCATTTTTCATATTTCATATTTCATACTTTTACTAACAATTTCCTTGTGTAGATAAGGGTCATCAATGTGTCTATTTGTAGAGTGCATTTGTTAAGGGACATGTCAATAATGAAAAATGGTTATCCATGTAACTATTATGGGTTAGAGACAGTACACACATAGAGTGTCGTTATTTGGTCCAATCCTTAGTCATCCTTGCATTACTTATCCTTGTCCTCCTAGGTCACATACATATCATATTCATGATTCCTTGCTTTCTTTGCACCTTTCTCACAAATTTTAATGACCTACAACACATTATTTTTAATTTTTATGATACATCACTTCATTTTTCCATCCTTAGCCAACACTATCGCTTGTGGGTGATTGTTTTGGTGTTATAATTTCCCATGACCAACAACATCACTCATGGGAGATGCCCTCCTATAAATTCACTCACCTCATTTGAAATTCATAAGAAATGTGAATCCAAATTATTTGAACTACCATTTTATCTTTTATTTTGTGCCAAATTTGCATCATCTAACTCAAGTCCCGGTTCATTTTACATATTTCTTGGATTTAATTGAACACTATTCTTCTTAGATGATAATTTGCACTATTGTTTCATCATATAATGAGTCAAAGAAAAGTAATGGTCCTCATATACTAAACCTAATACCGACTCTCTCTCTATGTGTTACTTATCTAGAGAGATAGATACATCATTGACCACCATATATGTGCGGATGAGTGTTCTAAGCCTTATTTTCATTTTACATAGATTAGTTCATTTCATTTTCTCATTTTGATATTTTAGCCTATTATTTTATATGTTTTGATTTTATTTATCATATTACTCTTATCCACTATTATATCCTTAGCTATCCCCACTCCTATTTTCAACATATTATGTGCTCTTATTATTGCTTTATACCTTCCCACACCGAAATACTCTTGAAATATTAGTAAGGTTCCTTCTTCATATTTATCACGGGCCTTAGAAACCATAGGTTGAACTAGTGTAGGGATTACTTCCCTCTATAAATTCCACCCTAGCACTCATTGTAGCCCCTTTAAGTCTATCGTGATGTATCTCATGTGTTACCGCAATACCCTTGTAGAATGGATGATTTAGGAGTGAAATATATTAAGGAACATTTTGGCCCACCATAAAGTTGGAACATTTGTATGGTATTTGTAGAGTGCCCACATTTTCATAGCTCAGTTACTTGTTGTTCATTTACTCATAGACATGTTTCGGCAGGGATTTGTTATATTTTGGACATTACATTAGGAGATTTGATCTTATTAGACATGTATGGAGATTTAGGCATATAGCGCTAATTTAGCTTGATTACTATGTTGTCACATTATCTTATGATGTCATGGATACTAATTGATATGATGTTGTTTTGGACCATAATTATATTGATGGATACTCAGTTAGTTGCATGTTGGGATTCTATGGATACATGTCACTTTATCATTATGTCTAACTTATGGTGAATTATGTATAGTTGTGCACGTTGTCACATTTTCGATTCCAGAAAGATGATATGTTAGTCTAGAATTCATTGATATCTTATTCTTATTTAGTAGTTGATTCACATTTTATCGAGACAGATGTGTTTAATGTGTGCAATGAGTGTACAGTGACAGTCATAGGAGAATGTGGGATTCAGCCAACTACACAATTTTACACAAGCAACCCATGGGGCTAAGTCCTAGCCATGTTTATTGCATGAGGCATTAATATTAGAGTTTATTGTTTTGGGTACCATGAGTGACCCTCATTTGTAATATAATATGTCTTGTATTATTAATCTTGCTTAGGGTGTTTAGTTTGTGTTGTAAACTTTTTTGGGGAATTAATGGCCCCACTTTCATTAAGTTTTGAATTTGTTTAATGATGTACTTAATAAAAAGGGATTAGGGTCACATGTGAACCCTTGGGTGGGCCCCACACCTCTACCCTTGTGCCCAAGTGTGCCAAACCCGAAATTGGGTTATTTTAGGCATTTTCAGGGACCCCTTTTTAGTTTGGGATTTCCCTTAGCATGAAAATGGGCCTTTAGACCATACCTAATAGGTAGGGGGATTATTTCCAAGGCTTAGAGGAGTTTTCCCTCTCATTTTCCTCCATTTGATCACATCCATGTAAGGGGTATGGAAAAGTGTGCTTTGTTAAAAGTTACACAAGATTGTTTTGTTATCATCTTGGGTAATTTGGGAGAAGAGGGCTAAAGCCATTTTATACTTTCTCTCTTTTATCTTTTACATTTTGACCTTGAGGGAAGAGAGGGGTGATACATGTCACCCCCTCATTTGTGAGGATTTTTTCTTGCTCCTCTTCAAATTCTCCCTCATGGGGAAAGAAGAGGACTTTTTTTTTTTTTGAGCTTTTGCTTGGAGGCTTGTGGATTTTGGAGCTAGAGTTTGCTTGGGTCAAGAAGTGGAAAATATTGAAGTTGGAGAGATTTTTGGAGGTAGGATTCTTGAGCTTTATTGTATGTGTTATATCATGCTAGATATTAGTTTTTTACTTGGAAATGTTTGTTGTTGCATGTAGATTTTATTTTTGTTTACTTGATTTTTCTCCCTCCATCATATGGCATGATGGAGTTTTGGAGTTTGTGGGGGAAGAGAGAGGGATTTTCCCTCTCAATCCTCATAGGCTTGATGGGCAAGCCTTGTAGGATTTTAGTTACTCCCCTCAAATGGTTGAGGTGGGGAAGGTGGTTCATATGGCTTGAACCTCCTTCCCCATTCTTGGTGAGGAAACCCCTTTGGGGTTTGAAAATCCTTCCAAGAAGGATTGGTGAAAGGGTGGAGAAATAAGGAGGGCTTGAATGAATTTGGAGGAATAAGGAGGGTATGGAGATCTTGGTTTTGTGTAACTAATGTTGGTTACAACTTTTGGAGAACTCCTCTTTTCTCTTCCCCATTTTAGAGGTAGAACATGGTTTCTCCTCTTTTTCATCTTTGTAAAATTTGGAGTCTTGTTTTTATATTTGTCTTGTTTCATGTGGATGTAATATTGTTTGTTCACCCTCACTCTTGTGAAAAGTTATGGATAGTATTCATCTTTCTTATGGGCTTAGGGAGAGCTAGCATGCATTCCAACATTGGAAAAGCATGTAATGATGCCTATGGTTGGGTGGAAAAACAAGCTTCTTCTCCTTATATGGATTCCTTGAAGGCATTTGAAGTTGGATCTCCAAGATGGAAGTTGGTGATAGTTGGAGTTTCATTGTCCTCTCAAATCTTTGTGAAACATTACTTGCATTGTAACCTCTAGAGTATGGCTATGTGGGAAGATTCTTGGGCATGCAAAAAGTTCTCATCTTGTGAATTGAAAATCACTTGTAAGATTGGTATTCCATTTGTATTTGAAAGTTTTCTTTCAATCTTGGGAAGGAGTTTGTTAGGTTGTTTTCTAAGGATTTTAGCATGTTTGAAATATGATGTATTGAGGAATTTTACAAAAGAAGTCTTGTAAAATATTTATACTCCTTTAAAATGCATTTAGTAGAATATATTTATATTCCTTTAACATGCATTGTTTTGAATATCATTTTGGTAAAGAAAGATTATTTAATGGAAAAGTGTTTTTACAAAAGAAATAATATTACTTGTTGAAAGTCTTACTTGTTTAAAAATCTGAAATAATCATTTAGCATTACATTGGAAAAGAAAGTACCTCCTCTTGTATTTTTGTTGTAATATTATTGAATGGAATGTGACTAGTTTTGAATTCCTTTCCATGTGAGATTTAATGGTTTGTTCTTAGTTTAAAAAAAAAAAAAAGATTTGAATAGTATTCTCCCTTGCAAATTTTATTAGAAATTAGCCTCTTTTCTCATTTGAAATACTTCTACATTTCTTTACCACAAAATAGGTAAATCATTTAGTGTGAATAGTTGAAATTTTTAAGTTCCATTTTGCATCAAAATAACAAAATAAAATTTTTGATTATCAACTTGAAATGAATTGTTCTACATTGTAAATAATACAAAAAAATATCCAAAAATATGATTACAAATTTATAACATAATTATATTATGTTTAAGCATAGTTATATATTACTTATTTAATATTATCAACTGTTATAATAAAATAATATACAAAAGAATTATATATATATATAACATACTTAATAAAAAACTAAATGCAAATTTAAATATGACAAAACAAAAACAAAAAAAAAAAAAATTTAAACAAAGTTCGGGAGGCGGGAGAACCCTCCCCCTCCCCCTCTTTTATGGCCACCCACTATACCGCCCCTCCACTTTGCCATGCCGCACCACCGCCCCATAACCTCCACTACCCACATGGCCACCGCCGCATGATCCCCCACCTGTCGCCGGCCGCTCCCCCTACACGCACCCCTCCACTAGCCCTCCGTCCCCATTTCCCATCCGCACCTCGGCCCTCTCCCTATCGCGCCACCCTGCTCTCTCCCTTCCTCCCTATGAATGCCTTCCACATTGCCGCCACCCTCCTAAATTGCGGCCAAACCCCCCTCTCTAAACGCAGGCCTCAAGATTTCTTCTTCACGGGCTCAAGTAAAATAAAAAATAAAATATAGTAATAATAAATTTCTATCTCCATAGCTCTCCAAATAACCTGCAAATAATAAAACAAAACAAAATGAGGAAGGAAGAATAGAGAAAGAGAAGAGCATAAGGATGTTTAGGGAATTCTTAGGGAAAAATTAGATCAAGGGCTGAGATAGCTTCTATCCTATGGCTCACAATTAACCCTACATTCTTTTGGAGCCAAGTATCTCAAATGTGAATAAGGAACAAAGTTAAGTTGTGTGGGGAAATTAAACTTAAAGAGGGGAAAACTAATTAAATTAATGAGGGGTGTATAGACCTTCTTTAGTGACCCTAGAAAACACTTAGTAGAAATAAATAATTAAAGATGAAATTGGACTAGTGGTTAATTAATTGGGTAAACTGAAATAGTATAAAATAATTAATAATGGGAATCAGATAAGTATTGTTTAGTATTTTTTTTTTTTTTAAAAAAATTACCCGAAATTTTTAACTACTAATTTGGTTTGGGTTGCCTGTCCCAGCGAGCACTACAATATGATATTGAACTATGTGTATGGTTTTAACCTATTGAGAACTATGATTTTTAACTTTATATGTTTCTCACTTATCTGAAACTCTTTGTCACTTTATTTTGGTCACTTTCCATTAGACTACAAATGTCTCTATATGATTTTCTCAATCTTCAAAACTCTAACGACCAATAATATATCCTAAAAAAATGTTAGTTGGTTTTGTGCAGGCAGTAGTGTACTACCAAGATTAGTGCTAATATGAAGAGGCATCAAACTACATGTTTTTCTTGACCTATTATGTTATATCTAGTTATAGTGTAATCAATTTTGACATCTTTCCTTTGTCAAATCTTTATTTGAGTTTCTCTCTTCCAAATATACTTGACTACATAAATTTGACGAACTTGTAAACATTGGAAGACATCCTCTAGACCTAGTGGGAAGCTTAGGACTAGTAGATGGTGTTTCCTAATAAATGTGCAAAGTTGATAGAGTATAGAGAGATTTTAGTTCCTTTTGTGCTATTTTTTTAAATACAACTCCGTATGAGTGATAATTAATAAATGAGGTGAGTTTTAATTTCTTATATATGCTTTAAAAGGTGATTTAAGTTATAAAGGATGATTAAGGATTATGATATCGGAAAAATAATCATGTGAAACTAAACTCCTGACCAAAGTAAGAAAGTGAAAAATCAGACACTAAGGTCATGATCATATAGATATCCATGACCCTTTTCAAAAAAATTGACCACTAGAGGGGCATTCCTAAGTGATTAGTTTGGAATATTTTAAGTGGAAACATTTAGACATTTTTATGAATTTTTCATCATAGAAATGGATTTCCTTCTCAGAGATAGAAGGATTAATCTCTTCATGGAACTTAAGGATGAATCACATTACTTTTACCTACAAATTGCATTGATATCATCATGAAGCATTGATTAATTTCTTAGAAACAATCTCAAGAGGTATTCTTTGTTTTTGAATCTGAGATGATTGTCGGTATCATTCATGGTGATCTTTTCTCATCACTTTTTCTTCTTGCATCAAGTTATGCCATGCGAGAGATCACCTAAGAAATAAATGGTTTGAAAACATGTGGGGATTTTATTTCCTGTTTGGGACATGAAAACACTTCTTATTCTTACGTGATGGTAATTAGCAAGAAGAAAAGAAGAATTAGAGTTGACACAACTTTGTCTAGGCTCAATTCCGGGAATTTTTATTTTCATCGGGTAGGTGCAAAAATACTATTTTTAGAAACTTCCATTATTATTTTTCTTTGAAGCTCCTAACTCATTTGGATTATTACAATTGATGAATGTTTTCTATTTTACAAACCTTCTATTTTAAGATGCCCATTTTCTTGAATACTTCTATTTTAAGAAAGTTTACGAATAACCATTTTTGATGTTTCTTCAATTTTCAAGATATTTCAAATATTTAGAATTTATCACTTTGTAAAACTTACTATTTTTAGTAACCTATTGTTCATAACACCTTTTTTTTTATAAAAATTTACTAGTATTGAGTTGCGATGAAAGCACCATAAAAATGTTTTGTTTTGCATCACGATCTTCTACTCGGAATTTCATGAATTTTTGTCTAATTGATCTTTGGGAAATTGAAAAAAAAGGTTTTAGGGTTTGAAATCTCGTTTTTGTTATAATAAAGCTATGGAACCAATGAATTTTCTCTTATATTCTTCCCAAAGGTGTTTTGGAGAAGTATGTTCTATAATATTTTGAGGTAATTCGGTGTTCGGAGTAACGAGTTATGAGTAATTCCTCATTTTTGTGGCCATGGATGTCCGGAAGAATTTTTACACCATCTCTATGTGAAAAGAGAATTGTGGAGGGTGTTTCAGCAGAAAAATTTAGTAAAATGGTTAACTATGTGGTGAGTGAGGATTTTAAATGAGTTTTAAAATGTTTTTAATCACCCAACTAACTACAAATCAAACCTAGGATCAAATGAAGTTTTAACAAAGTTCACAAATGGTGAAATGGGGACATGGGACACACTAGGGACAAAAATGATGACTTGGATTCAGATCATGACAAGTGGTAGCATGTGGTGAGAGGTTAATGAGATAATATATCTGATAATGTAGTATGAGGGCTATGAAAATACACCTCTAGAGTTGTGTGAGGTCACATGGGGGTCTAGAAGCTATCATAATGCATGCATCACACTTTCTAGTTGTTAGAATGTGTGTGCTTATGTTGTCATTGATGTAAAATGTGTAGAGAAATTAATGATAATAGATGATGTAAATAAGTGCAAGAGGATGTATGTATTGATGATGATATTGGCAAACAAGAAGTGACATGGCTATAAGAGTGGAAATGGTGAGATTTGTTTGGTCAAGTATGCCTAATCAAGAGATGTACTCACTATTGGTGATGAAATATGAAGGATAGAGATGCATGGAGTATTTTGAAGCATTGTAGAGGGATGGATAAGCATGATGGTAGGGAGTTGAGACATTCATACATGTCTCGGAAGGTGGTTGTATGGTTTAATCATGGGTTGTAGGTCTTCATCAAGACCTAGTCTAGGTACTTGGTGGCTTAATGGTGCATGAAGGTAAGTTGCAGGTGTTTGTGGGCCCATGAGGACATGAAGATGAGTGATACATGTTTTCACAAAGATGTTATGGTATTTTATGATCTTTGAAGCATATATAAGGTATTAACCTACTTTGTCTACGTCTAAACTAAATCTAATTTCATGACCTAGCTCGGAAATTCATGGTGGTTAAGAAGATGCAGAGAAATTTTAATTAAATGAAAATTGGGAAATTTGAGAGAGGTTTTCCTAAAACTTTGGGAAATTTTTTAGGTCACGTATGTTTAGGTTTGTTCATGATATGATGTTTTTAGCCCTCTACCAGCTCAAGATGGTTATTTTTAGCTTGATATGACATGTTTTGTGTTCGTTGGCATGGGAACATGAGTCATTCAAGGATGTTTTTCATGGATCTAAGAATTTTAAGATTTTGAATGATATGAAATGAGGTCTTGTGCTTTATGAATGATTCTTTAATAAGCCAAGGTGGTCAAAACCCTACCTAAACCCTAGTTCATTAGCGATGGAGGAAAATTAATTAGGTTTGAGATCAAGATGATTTAGATCATCAAATATGATGATTGGAAGATCAAAGGACTCTCCCATATTTCATATGGTGGTGATTTTGAGTCTTGATAGTAAGTGGAGCCCACTTAAATTTACATGTTTTCAGGAAAGTTTTATTTTCTCTCAAGTTTTCATTTGACCCATTGTTTAAATTTATGTTATGAGTAAAAGGAAGTGAAAATAAATGTTTGGATTGATTTGGTACTTTTGTGAAGCAATTTTTAGGTTTTTATAGGTCCAAAAGTGAAGACTGGTTTTTAGGCCTAATAGGTAGTTTTTTAGAGTCATGGTGAAATAAGGTTCTTGGGCATGTGTGACCTAATTAGAAGTATTTAATGACTCTTAATGTGTTATAAACATCCAATTTGAAATGATTCATGCTTTGGTTGAGTTATAACATTCTTTTGGTTTGAACGGAAGAGGTCATGAGTTGACCTACTTGACATGGTTTAAGGATTGTGAAGGTACTTTAGTGAAATTGGTCTAAAAGACCAATATTTCGACTTGATTCATGTTATGTAGCCATTAGAGACTGAGTAGGGGTTCAATTTTATTCTTTTCAATTCATTGATATGTATTGAAAGTGTTATAAAAGGTGTGAGAAGATCAAGTTTCCAAGAGTGGTTTCGTGAAGCATATGCATCATGAAGGACAAAGAGGTTTTGATGACTCTATGGCTGATTCATAAAGTTTAATGTGGTTTTGATGTTCCTTAGGTCATTGGATTTCCAATTACTAGTTTTATTACATGGTTGAGATAATGTATGGGAGATTTTTTTCATCTTTGAAGACCAATCTATTTTTTATTCTCAAAATGCGTAGGAAACCGTCCTACTTGATTATGTCATGAGGAGAATGGATGGTGCGAGAGGTTCCCGATCTTGAATAATTTGTTAATAGTGTGTCCCTAACATGTATGGATTTTTATGTCTTGATAATTATTTAATGTGTGCTTGAGTTCATATTGCATTTTCTAAAGATGGAACTAGACTTTTCGGTGGAGTTATGCATGTTGAGAGTCTTAGTCTAATGCCGACCTATATGGTCCTTTCATGTGATTTTATATGATGTTGTAGATGTATTTTATTGATTATATTACCAACATTAATGGTTATGGATGACCTAAGGTGTTTGTAAGCATGAGTCATGTATATAATAGTGTTATATTTTCTCACTTGAGTGAGTGGAGTATATAGAGGAATGTGTGAGCTAGAGGGGAGTGTGAAAGATGTATGAGGGCTTCAGACAAATATTAAAGAAGGTATGAAGGATTGATAATATTAAAGGAGTAAGTGTTCAAGGTAATTATACCTAATCAATAAGATAAGGAGTAGGTTAAAGCAAAGAAGGTAAAGGTGTTTTTGACAAGGGTTTTGAGTGTTATCAAATTGATAATCATCTCGAAATCATCTCATGGTGGAGACTCTCGGTTGTAATCATCTCGAGAAATCATCTCGATGGAGACTCTCGAGGTCTTGTTAATGCAAAATATAGCTCGTTGAAAATTGATGAATGAAAGGAACTGTCATGAAGGATCCCGGTGGAGATCGATGCAAAAGATCTAAAGGCCGAGTCAAGGAAAGCTAAGTTAACATGAGGCGGGTCTAATCCATTAGATAGTGCTCGACCAACCACTTGGGAAAATTATCTTGTTTGACCAAGATGATATGAGATTATGCGAGATGATGATGAGGTCATCGGTAGTGTTTGAATGAAAAAATGTTTGCAACCAAGCAACCAAATACATCTCAATCAAAATCTCGTAGCACTCTATGGAGAGGGTCACTTGAAGGAGGCACTACACGTTCTTCTTACAACACATAATCCATCTCAGAAATTCTTTAACATATCTTCATCTACTACAGGCTTGCATTACTAAGAAAGCCCTTGCGGAGGCCAAGCAAATCCACTCTCACATCAATAATAGGGGACACACATTTGGAAGACTCACGCTATTACCAAATAAACTTATCTACATGTATGACAAGTGTGGAAGTTTGATGGATGCTCGTAAAGTCTTCAACTGCATGACTGATCCAGATCTCTTCTCATGGAATATGGTAATTGTAGCTTACAGAAGGCATGGACATCCTATACATGCATTCAAACTATTTCATGAAATGCAATGAACACCTGATCACCCCGATCACCTGAACATTCGTGTATGGCTTGCCAATGGAAAAGAATCGATCATTTGAGGATGGAGCTCAGACGTGGTAGCATTGGCTCACTCAGTCGAGCCAGACAAGGTCGTGAGCATCCAGAGTTTTGTTTGGTTCGATTGTAAGTCGAGAAGGAAAAGTTGGGGTTCAAATCCGTGCTAAGGCATTGGCTTGGGAGATTTTCATCCCTTTTGTCGGGTTGGACTTTGATGATGGCAAGCCATTGTAAGATTCCCACATGGGAAATATTTCAGTATATTGCCAAGGTCATAAATTTGATGATGGCAAGCCAAATCAGTATTTCCCCACATAGGATATCTTCATCCCGATTTACATGGTGGAAAATTTGCAGTGGAAAGCCAACACAAGGTTTTCACGTAAAGGGGGTCCCGAGTTTCATCTTGCCAAGGACGTGGGAAATAAGGCAAGCAATGCCAAGGGGAAATGACGTGATGTCAAGCCAAAGAAGAAATCCCGGGCGTGGGAGAAGTTTGAGTCTACTGCCAAAAAATGGGAGAAATCCGGTCAAACTGCCAGAAGTGGAAATATTGGTTTGGCAAACCATGACCAAATTCCGCGTGGGAGATTTGGAGCAACACGCAAGCGTGGAGATTTGGCGATGGCAATCCAACATCGACTTCCGCATGAACCATGTAAATGAAATCCGCGCAGCTTGGGTGGTCAGAGTCTTTGTGCGAGTCGCGGAAGATTAATGAGACAGCCTTGTGAATTGGAGTGGGTAATGGAGAAAACAACGCGAGACGTGATACCGATTTCAGCGGAGACTCTACACATTCTGCTTACCACGCATAGCATTCAGTGGTCGCGGCAAAATCCCACGCATATGCACAGGCATGCTGCAGTATAATAGAAGCCGTTTTTAGCGCTCCCACGCACAGCTGCAGGAAACAAATATTCACTGCTGTATACGATGGATTGGAGTCATGTCATTCAAGGCTTCATGAAATTTTCCCGGTCAGGAGATGAAGGTTTATTACGGTGCAGAATGAAACGATTCGTATTGCTCAGCATTTCTTTCCTAGAAACGAATTGAATGTGAAGGTCAGCTCTGAAAATACCCGGTCGGCCGTTTTGCTGCATCCTTGTTACGTGTAAATGGTCTCTTTGAAAAACTCTGTGGGCAGTACACAATATTTATACCTTTCCATTATGTGCGTCCAATCAGACAATAAAGTATTCCTTTACCATGGTTCAGAGAAACTTGTTTTAACAAATGGACGATTATACTGTAGTTTCAAGCGATTTTATCTAGCTTATTTCTATTAGCTTTGATCCACGACTAAGGGAGAATTCATATGGTTGTTACCGGTACATTTTTCCAAGGTCCTCTTGGCTGCCCCAGTTGTTCAACGTATTTTTCGAACGGCTTATTTTATGTGTTGCAAATTGTAACATAAAGGATCTTTTTAGTTCTCGAAAAAATGAGTATATTGTGTAGCTCACAGCTACCTATGCCATACTAAGATCCCAATAGTGGCATAATTGTTGATTGGAGCCGAGATTGCCGAGTGCACTGCCAAAATACCGAAGGGCTCTTTGGCCAAAAATCAGTCTCAAGGGTGTCTATCGACATGTTATGGGCATAAGCCTAGGTCATCATCATGGCAGCATTAGGTCTTTATTGTTAATGGCATTTTCTCATCGTTTGGAGGGTACAATTGTGCTTATTATGGCCAAGCTAAAACATTCTTACTGCAAGTGTTATATGATAAGGAAGAACCGTGAGCATTGTGGTAAAACCATTCTTTTCAGAAATGTTGGGTTAAGCTCGACATTCAAGTGAGTTTGAGCCCAGGAAAGGTAAGATCGTTTGCTGGATGAAGAACTCGGTGACTTCGCAAGGAGCTCGTGGTGATGTTTCATGAAGTTTGAACGAGGAATGCGTAAATGGCCTCGAGTTAACAGAGGAAAATGATAAGAATCGAGTTTGATAGCTCACCATTCGAAGGACTCAATGCAAAAGAGCGCGATTACCAAAGCAAGGAAAGAGTTAGTGCGGGGTCAAAAATCGAGTGCAACACCGAGTTAGAGGATTCGAAGCTCATCGAATTTGGCTATGTGCAGATTCTATCCACATGGACCCCCCTCCTCTTCAAGTCAAACGGGTCAACGGGGGGGTCCCAACATTATGTTAATTAAATTAATATTTTTATTTAAATATTTTAATAATAATATTTATTATTATTATTTAAATATTTTATTTAAATATTCTTTTAATTAAATGAGAAGACTTGGTCATCAGGCAATTAATGACCCATGATGGAACCTTCTCAGGTAGTTCAACTAACTGTAATAAATACATCATGGGCCTTCATTTTAGGAATGTAATTATGACCATTTCCTCTTCTTTCTCACATATTCTTCTATAAATGTAAGTTGGAAGCTCATTTCAAAGGGTTCCAACAGTTCAGACAAGTTGGACAGTTAGATATCTCAGGCAAGAGTGTATACTTTTCAAGGGTCCTCTCTCTTCTGCAAGTTGTTCTTGTGTGTTGAGAGAACTTTCAAGCCTCCTCTTCAAGACTGTAATGGCAACTATTGCCTCTTCTGAATGTATGATGCATTGTGCATGTTATTGAAGCAATAAAAGTGTGTGTTTTGTGACTAATCTCGGTCCTTTCATCCTTCTATGCTTCTTTGTGCCTTTCTCATACTTGCAGTACACTTTGTGCAGTTTAAGTTTCTATTGCGAGTTCTTGGAGTTACGTGCTTATCGAGTGGTGAAGTATTGCATGCGGTTGAGTTGTGGTGTCTTTCACCCTTCTTGAGTTCATCCTTCTTCACTGGGGGAAGCTGGTATATTTCTCGGTCGATAAAGTTTAACAAAAGGAACGCGTGTCTCTTAGCTTTGTGGTATCCTCGTACCCTCTCTAAGTTGCGGTAGGTGAAGTTGACTGTGGTGCACACACCCTCTTCAAATTAACCCTTCCTAAATCTGAAGACACCCTTTATTCGGTGCATCACCATCCCTAGTATAGTTTCATTTACGTAAAACTCTTTCCCTAAAACCCCATGAAAATGTTAGCATAGGACTAGATAATCATTTTTGTTACACTAGGAGTAGTACAAACACTTAGTTTAGGAAGAGGAAGCCGGCCTTCTCCTGGAGGTTCACCTCGAGCCCAAGTCCCACGGCTTGAGAGGTGATCCCATGTGTCCCAATCACACCGAACATCCTATTCACATCCCGGCCATTCGGAGGGTGCGGTGATTTGCGACAACACACAATTTTGGCACGCCGGTGGGACGAGTTGGTACTTCTCTTCTCACTATAACAAGTCAAAGTACCACACACAACAGCGACTCTTCTATTAACAAGTCAAAGTACTGGATCTATATCTCTGGATTCCGAATCTCAGTGCAGTAACTTATGCGAAGAATTCAGACAAGAGCTTCTTCAAAGAAAGGAAATTATCAGCATACCGAACTTTCCTTGTCTCCTCCAAAGAGAAGAAGAAGAGGCATTTCCACATCCCCAGTTGCAGATTTACCTAGTAGGGGTCATTCAACTCCTCCTTACGGAAGATTTCCTCCACCCAGGAACAATCAACCTTTCGTTGCTATGGCGAGGAACCAAGTTTTTCCCCCTTTCAATGCAAGCAGTCCTCTTATGTTGGCTCAACGTGATCCGATACCTGTTGCGGCACTCAAAAGTTTACCCTTCTACACGGGGGAAACTCACGTTACTCCAGTGGAGCATATCTTTGATGTAGCCAGCATCTGCGCAGTACATAATATCACCGAAGACAATGTTGCAGTTAGACTTCTTGCTACCTCTTTCAAGGGAAAAGCACTTCAATGGTTTCATGGGTTAGGTGTTGGCACTATAACCACTTGGGACGAGTTGGGAGAAAAGCTATGTAAACAATTTGAAGACAAAAGTGATCACCTATCACTTTTGGAACAACTTACTACCATAAAGAGAGCTTCCCAAGAATACATGAGTGATTTCAACTTCCGATTCCACAGACTTGGAATAGGATTCCGGCGCTCGTAAAGCCTTCTGCACATAATGCATTCTTGTACTATTTGCGAGCCTTGAATAGCGATGTAGCAGTTATGATCCAGTCCATGGGAGGGACTACACTGCCTGATGCTTACGAAGTTGCCATAAGTGCAGAGAATTCTTTGATTCAGGCTGGAAAGATAGCTCCACGACCACCAATGCCCTTTTCTCCAGATCTTACGAATCATCAGCCTATCATTGCTCCTATTCCAGTGGACTCTAAGCAACCATCTCAATCTTCCCCTGCCTCTTCAAATGACCTATTTGAAGTCAAATCACTACTGCAAAATTTTGGAAATGAGCTCGTTGCACTCAAAAGGCAACAATTTCAATACAATCGTCCGTATCAACCACAAAATCAGCAGTATCAGGCTAACCGTCCTCCTTTTCAAGGAAACAATCAGCCTCAAAATCAAACTACGAGTCAAGTTGCAAATGTCAGGCCCTTGAACTTCCGGAACCCTCTTGCAGCTAGCTCATCTAGAGCTATAGTACCTGTTCAAAATAATCTAGTTCAAGACTACGAATGGTGTTATCCTTGCTCTCAACCTCACAATCAAAATCTTTGTCCCAATGGGGTTCTTAGCTAGGCCCTTATGGTTCAAAGTGTATCTGCCCCTTCAGAGTTAACAAACAATTCATCTACGCAAGAAAGCGAGATCAACCGCGAGCACTGAAGAATCCACGTTACTAAACTGGCAAGAAGAAGATTTTTGCGGATTGAATATAGATTCTTCATCAGTGGCAGCAAACACTCGTTCCAAAAAGAGAGCAATGGAGCCTCAACCTCTCGAAGCTGATCTAGCGTCCACTTCTCAACCTGGGTTTCAAATGGCAGTTGACAAAAATGCGGGAAAGAAATCACCAGAAACACCGGCTAGCCACACCGCAGGGAAAGATGGTTCTCCAGGCATCACGGTACCCAACAAACATTTTCCAAAGGAGGACCCCAATGCCCAAAAAAAGTGTCATCATAAAGTTGGAGCAATTCCCTTGACATAGTAACAAATGAAGAAAACCAATCTGAGCGTTACCATGTGGGGATGCACTCTCGATCCCTTCTCAAAGAAACCAACTGCAAGAAGCTCGAACAGTTTTAGTACAACCAACGGATCACCAAGCCATGGAGTGACAAATGCTACAAATTTGTGTCAACCGGAAGGAAAATCATTCCTACGAAAACAAACCACCGCCATTCTACATTTCCCCGATCATTGGCGACCACCTGTACATAATTGCATGATCGATTCTCGTGCCGAGCTCATCATGCCGAACAAATTACAGATGTACTAGGCATACAATATGCCCGATTCAAGAGGGGGTTGTTCAACTGATGGCACAAATTAAAGATGTTGGGGTTATCAAAGGACTTCAACTTACCATTCATGCATGCCCAAGTTTGTCATTCACCCAAGACATATCGGTCCATCGATCTCCCTCCCTCTTTGCCATCTCGCCTATCACGGGATTTCACTTTGCCAAGATGGGCGGTTACCTATCACCGATTGGTCGCATATGATTCTCGGGACTCGATACGGAACCAAAGTAACTATAAGGGCAGAACCAATCTGCCATAATCATGTAGAACCCTACACTTCTAGTCCCATAAATGGAAATTACACCATTGGCGATCCAGAAGAGGAAGGTGCCGATCATGAACCAACCACCCTTGTTGAAGAAGTCCCTGATACTTTGCTGGATGAAGTAAGTAGAGATCATCAATATGATCCCTACGCTGATGTATTGGCAGAAGAAGAAGCTGGTTTGCTGGTCTTGGAAGAAACAGGATTAGGTACCTACTGTATCCATGAAGAAGATACAGTCATACCACAACTTGTCAAAACGCCAAGTGATTCTAAAGGACTATGGCAATTGTTCTTCGATGGCTCAAGAAGTAAGAATGGATCCGGTGCTGGTGTTATGTTAATTTCTCCAGAGGGAGATAAGTACTTCTCATCTTTCCGGTTGCAGTTCAGTTGCACTAACAATGTTGCTGAATACGAGGCTCTTGTGCAAGGAATTCAGCTAGCCCAAAGGAAGGGAATCAAGGCCCTAACTATTTTTGGAGACAGTGAGTTAGTTGTTCATCAAGTTTCAGCACGTAGTGCATCCAAAAATGATCTTTTAAGATCATACAAGAACGAAGTCTCTGGGACTGATTGAAGATTTCGAAGCTTTTGGGATCCATGCAATCCCTAGAGATCAAAATCAAGATGCAGACAGGCTTGCTACAATTGGTTCACAATACAACATACCAGTTGATATCATGAAAGAAGGGCAGCAATTTGTTAAAATGGTGGTTCGACCAGCAGTCCCTGATAATGTGAGTAGTTGGCAAGTGTTCGATAGTGACAACCAAATTGTCCTCTTCCTACAAGAAGAGGCGGAGTTTGCTGCAAGAAATCAAGATAAGTTGCAAGAGTCATATGGTGAACAAATTATTCAATTGAAAAGCAACAAGTTACCAAAAGGTTTAGTCACTTTGGAATCCATTTTCAATTCAGATGACCAAGCCAAAAGACAAAGCCCTAACATGGTGGTCAAAGAAGAATATTTTGAGGAAGTCGAAGTATCAAATGAAAAATTTCTTAAGATCGGAAAAGTGTGTACTTCTGAGGAGAAAGAAGCTTTCATCAAACTTTGTCAAGAGTATCATGACATCTTTGCATGGAGCTATAAAGATCTGCGTGGTTTTGATCCAGGTCTTGCGCAACATACCATCGAACTGGATCCTAATGCTAAGCCAGTTCGTCAGAAACAGAGACCAATTAATCCCAAAATTGAGCCACTAATGAGAAAGGAGCTAACCAAGCTCATCGAGGCTTGTATAATTTTTCCCATCAAGCATTCCTCATGGGTAGCCAATTTGGTGCCCGTGAGGAAGAAGAACGGAGAGATCCGGTTATGCGTAGATTTCAGGGATTTGAATCGTGCGTCATTGAAAGACCATTATCCTCTTCCATCGATGGAGCAGATCCTTCAAACGGTGGCAGGAGCTCAAAGATTTTCTTTGCTCGATGGATATTCAGGTTACAATCAAATCCTAGTCCAAGAATCTGACCAATTCAAAACGGCTTTCACTACCAAGTGGGGCACATATGCCTACAATAAAATGCCATTCGGATTGTCCAATGCCGGGGCTACTTTCCAAAGAGCCATGGACATGGCATTTAAGGGACTGATCAACGATATTATTTTGGTTTACCTTGATGATATAACTGTATACTCTAAGCATGCAGAAGATCACATCACACATCTAAGGAAAGTTTTCCAAAGGTGTAGGGAATTTGGGGTTTCACTTAACCCCAAGAAATGTATTTTCGCAGTGCACGAGGGAAAATTGTTGGGGCATGTTGTTTCAGCGGAAGGATTATCAATCGATCCAGCCAGGATTCATTCAATTATGTCCTTATCTCTCCCGAGTCACAAGAAGGGCCTCCAGAGCTTCCTGGGAACCATAAATTTCGTGCGGAGATTCATCCCCCAATTCGCGACATTGGCTAAACCACTGACAGCCATGCTAAGGAAAAACATGCCATTCTCATGGACAAAGGAAGGACGAGAAAGCTTCGAAGCCATCAAAACAGCCATTTCCCAAGCTCCCACGCTTGTGAACCCCAGGTTTGACAAAGATTTTATCCTTTATGCTTTTGCAGGTCAAGAGAGCATTTCAGGGATCCTCACCCAACAAAACGATAACCTGATGGAGCAACCAATCGCTTTCTTCAGTCAATCCCTCAAAGACTACGAGTTCAAATACTCATTCATTGAAAAGCAAGTCTTTGCGGTTATTCGAGCTTTGAAGAAATTCAAGCACATGTTGTCCAACAACAAGATTCATCTGATGGTGTCTCATCCAGGTGTCAAGGAGTTTTTGCTGAACAAAGAAATGAACGAAAAGCGTGCTGGATGGATCACGAAGGTAATGGAGTATGACGTGCATATCAAAGTCACTAAACTTGTCAGAGGTAAGGGTTTATGTGAGCAACTTGCTGCAGACATGGAATCAAAAGGTAATGAGGACATGACACTCCTAAATACTGATGAGGATGTTGATCAAGCTGACTGGTTATCCAAAATGAAGAATTTCATCTTCTCAGGAGCATACCCGGCAAACATGGATAAAAACCAAAGACGAACTTTCCGTCTTCAATCTATCCCATATGTTTTGGTAGATAGCATTCTCTTTCGAAAAGATTTGAACGGCGTTCTCCTTCGGTGCATAGGACCGAGCAAAGTAAGTAAGATACTAGAAGAATTTCATAATGGCCTATCTGGAGGACATTATTCCGCACGAACAACAACTACCAAGATCATGCGAGCCGGCTACTATTGGCCGGATTTATTCAAGGATGCCCATCTCTGGGTAAGGAAATGTAAGGAATGTGCCTTTTTCACAGGTAAGCAGAAGCTGGCAGCTCTTCCACTGCATCCAGTTCAAGTGGATCAACCCTTTGTTCAATGGGGGTTGGACTTCATTGGAATGATTAATCCTCCATCCAGTGATGGACATAAGTGGGTCCTTACCGCAACAGACTATTTTACTCGATGGACAGAGGCGGTAGCATTAAAAGAGAGCAATGAAAAGGCAGTTCTAGATTTTTTGGAGGGTATAATGACGAGGTTTGGTGTTCCATTTACAATCATTTCAGACAACGCGCTAGCTTTTCTTGGTATGAAATTGAGTGAATGGGCTGTTAAAAATGGGGTATACCTCAAAACTTCATCCAATTACTATCCGCAAGGAAACGGATTGGCTGAGTCTAGCAACAAAAACCTCATAAGGATTATTAAGCGCACAATGGAAACTAACAAGAGGACTTGGCATACACAGCTTAAGACCGCCTTATGGGCAGATCGAATCACACCTAAAAGGGCCATCGGAAATTCTCCTTTCGTTCTTGTATATGGAAGAGAGGCAAAACTCCCGCTCTCATTGGAGTTACCTTCTTTGGAGTTAGCTCATCAACTTGAAGTTATAGAGAGTGATCCTCTGACAGTAAGGTTTGCTGAACTCATGGAGTTAGAGGAAGTACGAGATAAGGCTATGAAAACTTTGGAGCAGCATCAGGCTCAAGTTAAGAAATCTTTTGACAAGAAGGCGTCCGACAGACATTTTCAAGAGGGAGATTTAGTTCTCAAATGGGATGAAGACAGGGCCAAACCAGGCAAGCATGCCAAGTTTGACGCTCTTTGGAGTGGACCATACATCATCACAAGTTGCAAAGAGGCAAATTCATTTCGTCTATCTAGGCTCAATGGAGAAGAACTGCCCATTCATGTGAATGGGATACATCTCAAAGCTTGTTTTTGAGAAGCGTTCCACCCCCTGATTAAAATTAGGTGTTTTCCTCCAAGTGCTTATGCACATTGTTGTCTGTTGTTGTTTTGCTTTCCTCGTTGTTGTGTTTTGTGTTGTTCTGCACATTGTTTCATCATTGGAAGGTGTCAAGGAGAAGAAAGGTTCAAGGTTTCCATAACAGTTCAAAATCTGCTTCATTCAAATTTTTTGCAGTGTTCCATGGATGTCAAGCATTCAACAGATTCAGTATACTTCATGCTTAGCATTCCAGGGAGGTCTAGGATATCAGAAATGATCAAGGAGATTTCGGGATGTGTCAAAGAAAATCATACTACTTTCAGGATTCCAACATAGACTCCATGCCCAATGGATGACTTAAGGCTACTGGAATCATGCTAAGAGAGGTCGCCAAAAATGTTATCCAATTTTGCACACCGCAAGATTGGACAACGGGTCCTATCACATTCAAAATAAAATAATAGTCCCAGAACCCACCTTCGGTTATTATCGAAATGCAATAATTAAAAATAATTCCTAAATTGCATATGAAGAGATCACCTAAGATCGAAAGGCACCCGGTTGATCTCAACTCAGAGAGTTCGGTCGAGTTGATAAAGAACCCGGTGTCAAATTGATAATCATCTCAGAAATCATCTCAGTGGAGACTCTCAGTTGTAAGAGCTCGACGAGGTCTTGTTAATGCAAAATATAGCTCGTTGAAAATTGACGAATGAAAGGAACTGTACAAGGATCCCGGTGGAGATCGATGCAAAAAGATCTGAAGGCCGAGTCAAGGAAAGCTAAGTTAACATGAGGCCAGGTCTAATCCATTAGACAGTGCTCGACCAACCACTTGGGAAAATTATCTTGTTTGACCAAGATGATATGAGATTATGCAGATATGACGATGAGGTCATCTGGTAGTGTTTGAATGAAAAAATGTTTGCAACCAAGCAACCAAATACATCTCAATCAAAATCTCGTAGCACTCTATGGAGAGGGTCGCTTGAAGGAGGCACTACACGTTCTTCTTACAACACATAATCCATCTGTAAATTCTTTAACATATCTTCATCTACTACAGGCTTGCATTACTAAGAAAGCCCTTGCGGAGGCCAAGCAAATCCACTCTCACATCAATAATAGGGGACACACATTTGGAAGACTCACGCTATTACCAAATAAACTTATCTACATGTATGACAAGTGTGGAAGTTTGATGGATGCTCGTAAAGTCTTCAACTGCATGACTGATCCAGATCTCTTCTCATGGAATATGGTAATTGTAGCTTACAGAAGGCATGGACATCCTATACATGCATTCAAACTATTTCATGAAATGCAATGAACACCTGATCACCCCGATCACCTGAACATTCGTGTATGGCTTGGCCAATGGAAAAGAATCGATCATTTGAGGATGGAGCTCAGACGTGGTAGCATTGGCTCACTCAGTCGAGCCTGACAAGGTCGTGAGCATCCAGAGTTTTGTTTGGTTCGATTGTAAGTCGAGAAGGAAAAGTTGGGGTTCAAATCCATGCTAAGGCATTGGCTTGGGAGATTTTCATCCCTTTTGTCGGGTTGGACTTTGATGATGGCAAGCCATTGTAAGATTCCCACATGGGAAATATTTCAGTATATTGCCAAGGTCATAAATTTGATGATGGCAAGCCAAATCAGTATTTCCCCACATAGGATATCTTCATCCCGATTTACATGGTGGAAAATTTGCAGTGGAAAGCCAACACAAGGTTTTCACGTAAAGGGGGTCCCGAGTTTCATCTTGCCAAGGACGTGGGAAATAAGGCAAGCAATGCCAAGGGGAAATGACGTGATGTCAAGCCAAAGAAGAAATCCCGGGCGTGGGAGAAGTTTGAGTCTACTGCCAAAAAATGGGAGAAATCCGGTCAAACTGCCAGAAGTGGAAATATTGGTTTGGCAAACCATGACCGAAATTCCGCGCGTGGGAGATTTGGAGCAGCACTGCCAAGCGTGGAGATTTGACGATGGCAATCCAACATCAGACTTCCGCATGAACCATGTAAACGAAATCCGCGCAGCTTGGAGTGGTCCGAGTCTTTGTGCGAGTCGCCAGGAAGATTAATGAGACAGTTGTGAATTGGAGTGGGTAATGGAGAAAACAACGCGAGACGTGATACCGATTTCAGCGGAGACTCTACACATTCTGCTTACCACGCATAGCATTCAGTGGTCGCGGCAAAATCCCACGCATATGCACAGGCATGCTGCAGTATAATAGAAGCCGTTTTTAGCGCTCCCACGCACAGCTGCAGGAAACAAATATTCACTGCTGTATACGATGGATTGGAGTCATGTCATTCAAGGCTTCATGAAATTTGCCCGGGTCAGGAGATGAAGGTTTATTACGGTACAGAATGAAACGATTCGTATTGCTCAGCATTTCTTTCCTAGAAACGAATTGAATGTGAAGGTCAGCTCTGAAAATACCCGGTCGGCCGTTTTGCATGTTGCATCCTTGTTACGTGTAAATGGTCTCTTTGAAAAACTCCGAGGGCAGTACGCAATATTTATACCCTTCCATTATGTACGTCCAATCAGACAATAAAAGTATTCTTTTACCAGGTTCAGAGAAACTTGTTTTAACAAATGGACGATTATACTGTAGTTTCAAGCTATTTTATCTAGCTTATTTCTATTAGCTTTGATCCACGACTAAGGAAGAATTCATATGGTTGTTACTGTACATTTTTCCAAGGTCCTCTTGGCTGCCCCAGTTGTTCAACGTATTTTTCGAACGGCTTATTTTATGTGTTGCAAATTGTAACATAAAGGATCTTTTTAGTTCTCGAAAAAATGAGTATATTGTGTAGCTCACAGCTACCTATGCCATACTAAGATCCCAATAGTGGCATAATTGTTGATTGGAGCCGAGATTGCAGTGCACCGCCAAATACCGAAGGGCTCTTTGGCCAAAAATCAGTTTCAAGGGTGTCTATCGACATGTTATGGGCATAAGCCTAGGTCATCATCATGGCAGCATTAGGTCTTTATTGTTAATGGCATTTTCTCATCGTTTGGAGGGTACAATTGTGCTTATTATGGCCAAGCTAAAACATTCTTACTGCAAGTGTTATATGATAAGGAAGAACCGTGAGCATTGTGGTAAAACCATTCTTTTCAAAAATGTTGGGTTAAGCTCGACATTCAAGTGAGTTTGAGCCCGGAAAGGTAAGATCGTTTCTTTGGATGAAGAACTCGGTGACTTCGCAAGGAGCTCGTGGTGATGTTTCATGAAGTTTGAGCGAGGAATGCGTAAATGGCCTCGAGTTAACAGAGGAAAATGATAAGAATCGAGTTTGATAGCTCACCATTCGAAGGACTCAATGCAAAAGAGCGCGATTACCAAAGCAAGGAAAGAGTTAGTGCGGGGTCAAAAATCGAGTGCAACACCGAGTTAGAGGATTCAAAGCTCATCAAGTTTGGCTATGTGCAATTTCTATCCACATGGACCCCCTCCTCTTCAAGTCAAACGGGTCAACGGGGGGGGTCCCGACATTATGTTAATTAAATTAATATTTTTATTTAAATATTTTAATAATAATATTTATTATTATTATTTAAATATTTTATTTAAATATTCTTTTAATTAAATGAGAAGACTTGGTCATCGTGCAATTAATGACCCATGATGGAACCTTCTCAGGTAGTTCAACTAACTGTAATAAATACATCATGGGCCTTCATTTTAGGAATGTAATTATGACCATTTCCTCTTCTTTCTCACATATTCTTCTATAAATGTAAGTTGGAAGCTCATTTCAAAGGGTTCCAATAGTTCAGACAAGTTAGACAGTTAGATATCTCAGGCAAGAGTGTATACTTTTCAAGGGTCCTCTCTCTTCTGCAAGTTGTTCTTGTGTGTTGAGAGAACTTTCAAGCCTCCTCTTCAAGACTGTAATGGCAACTATTGCCTCTTCTGAATGTATGATGCATTGTGCATGTTATTGAAGAAATAAAAGTGTGTGTTTTGTGACTAATCTCGGTCCTTTCATCCTTCTATGCTTCTTTGTGCCTTTCTCATACTTACAGGTACACTGTGCAAGTTTAAGTTTCTATTGCAGGTTCTTGGAGTTCTGTGCTTATCGAGTGGTGAAGTATTGCATGCAGTTGAGTTGTGGTGTCTGTTCACCCTTCTTGAGTTCATCCTTCTTCACTGGGAAACTGGTATATTTCTGGTCTGATAAAGTTTAACAAAAGGAACGCGTGTCTCTTAGCCTGTGGTATCCTGTACCCTCTCTAAGTTGCAGTAGGTGAAGTTGACCTGTGGTGCACACACCCTCTTCAAATTAACCCTTCCTAAATCTGAAGACACCCTTTATTCGGTGCATCACCATCCCTAGTATAGTTTCATTTCGTAAAACTCTTTCCTAAAACCCCATGAAAATGTTAGCATAGGACTAGATAATCGTTTTGTTACACTAGGAGTAGTACAACACTTAGTTTAGGAAGAGGAAGCCGGCCTTCTCCGGAGGTTCACCTCGAGCCCAAGTCCCACGGCTTGAGAGGTGATCCCATGTGTCCCAATCACACCGAACGTCCTATTCACATATACCGCTAACCTCAGGAAAGGGGGATGTTTGAGATGTTGTGTTGATTATGATGTGATTTGGTATGTGTTGTGTAGTGAGAGTAAGATTAATTTCTCATCAATACCGTGGATATCACCCCCACATGTACGAATTGCTTACTTAATCTACGTTCACTAGAATTAAAAACAAGCAAGCAAGAATATGATGCACGTGTTTTAAACCCAAATCAAAAATGATTTCGATGAAGCAAAGAAGATGACTTTCACTAATGCAAAGATGCAAAAGAAATACAAATTCTTTTACCAAAATGAAAAAATATTTTGTGAATATTTAGAAGAAAGAAACAACAATTGTGCTCCCTATATGAAAACAAGCAAGAAAGAAAGAAACCCGAAAAGGGTCCCACTGGCAAGTGCCAAAATGTTTCGCATGCACTTTCATTCTGAGTAGAGTTGCTTCTATCCTTTCATTCTCTTGAGAAACAGAGATAAGGGTAAGGGCTAGGAGGAATACCTGTTGAGCTTTGGGAAGGGTGTGCGCGTACCGTAGAGAGATCGATCAATTGTGAAGAGCTCCTTTTGTCCAGGAAGGACTACCTATAAATAAGAATGCAAGACCACCAGATTTTAGTTAGATAATAAATGAGGGAACTGCCTTGGGCCCAAGAAATATTAGACTTCCTTTCGAAGGTGGTCAGTTCCCTTTTAATACAAATTGATGCAAATGATAATAAAGAAGCTATTGCGAACTCACGATTTAGGTATCTCATTACAAAGCAATAGAGACTAAACTACCAATAATAAAACATCATGTTGTTTGTTTGGTTACTGGTTATTGACATGTTCAGATCAAGTTACAGGGATAGACCAGACTGAATCTGAGGTTGTTTTGAGGTGAATAGGTAAAAGGCTGGTTTGGCATAAGTCACAGTGACCGATGGCGGTCACAGGATAACCGATCGCGGTTAGAAGAACCGGTACCGGTAGAGAATAACCGAGATCGGTGGGGGCAACGATTTAGAGATTTTTAAATGGAGGTTGGTGTAAGGTGGTTATGAGGTTTTTGGAGGGTTGGTAGATGGTTGAGGGGAGATACTGCTTACTACTTTCTGACGGGGATACAGGTCCAAGGAATGTGGTGACGAAGGCAAAGCTCAGGTGGGATGGTCCGACAATCGAGAGTGGGCTGGTGAAGCTATCCCCAAACTCTCCCAATGCTTGGATGAGTGTGACAGTGATCTCGTTGATCAGTTACAGTCTTGGGCTCGATCCTCTCCTCTGCAAATGAATTCTGGATCTTCCAAATGAATTTCCTCCGCAAATGGATTTCCGCTCTTCCGTGGATTCCCACCCTTGCAAATGAATTTCGTCGTTGTTTTCTTTTGGTTGAGGGAGGGCATTTACAGGGGACCGATGGTGGTTACGTAACCGACGGCGGTCGAATAGGGACCGTTGTCGGTTAGGTGAAAGTGGCTATTTTTAGTAAAATAGCCAACTTTCCCTCCTTTTCTCCCGAGGGGTCAGTTATGGGCTTGGTCAAGTCATTATTAGATTCGTGTTAGTGCGGGTGAGGGGTGGTGAGTCATGGGTGTGGGTATGGACCAAGTCATAGGTCTTAATTAGGTTAGTTTAGGGTTAGGGCTAGGTCATAGTGAGGTGGCGAGGTGGGGTGGTAGGTTTGGAGATGTGGATTTATTAATTATAAGGTAATTAATAAATAGTTAAGTGTGTAAGGTTTAGGTGGTGAGGTAGGGTTATGTTGCAGGACGAGATATGGGGTACAGGGAGTTGTAAGACCCAAATTTGGTGTCTACAATAGGATCATAATTGGAGGCATGTTCTCGATGACCTTATTTCATTGGCTTTCCTTTTTCTACCCTATGGTTAAGTTTCTTAGAGACAAATTTGAGAAGGTGTTTACTAAGAATTTCTTCCGATTCTCTCTTGTATTGAGCAAAGTGAAATAGGAATTTCTAAATCTTGGGAGAATGCTCAAAATTATCATCATTTTGTCTTTCTTCCTCCTCATCCTTAGGTGGGACATTACAATGGTTAGAAGGATTCTTTTTAGGTGCTCTGCGATGATGCGGCCATCCCTACGAAGGAAATTTTAATTTCGTGATGATAGGTTTCTCGGAAATGATTTCACAACAGAGTCATAGGACCCTAGGCCTAGATACTCCATGATGGAGTGTTGGTCTGGCTGAGAAAAGGTATAAAGATAAAGGATACAAAAAAATTGACCCAAAAAAAAAGCACACATAGGGACCGAAGTCTTCTCGGGAGCATATCTAATTGGGTAGAAAGGATCAACCATGCAAAGAGGTCTCGCATTGTGGTACAAAGGTGTTTTAAAATAAAGGAGAGAGAAAAATATAGAATCTCCCTAGGGTGATGGTGTCTCGTGTAGGTGGGTTCTTATGGTTTTGGTATTTTTGGATACTTAGATGAAGTCAAAATAAAATATGGGTGCTTTTAAAGATGTGTGCTCGATTAGAAGGTTGGTAAGATTCACATCAGGTTCACCGGTGCTACGCCCTTAATCTATTGCTTGTATTAGGATATGTGTAGCCAAATTGTGGCTTACCATATCATTTTATTATATCATTTATACTTTCTCATGCTTAATAGGTTGGCCTTAGTGATGGACATAGCATATGAATAGTATATATTGGGGATTGTAGGTAGTATTTCATTATCATTTGAGCATTTGAGTCTTATTATATGGTTTGGAGGTTATCCCCTCGAAGTGGCAAAGATATTATAATTACATATTAAGATCATTATTCTAAAATATATTATTATTTGGTGTTCTATTGTTGCTCATAATCCCGAATTATACAAGTGGTATCGTAGCTACGATTTGGGCCAAAATTAGGCAAAATCCCTTACTTTTGTTTCCACCATACATTGTGAACCAGAGAGAATTGGTGGGATATATTTTTACCAGAGTTGTGAAACACTTCAAGTAAGGTTCCCTAAAAATTTTAGACTTTTTTGATTTATTTTGCAAAATTTATTACAAATTTAGGGTTTTTCATAAAATCACTTCCTAGGGTGCAAATTGTGGAATATTTTCAAGTTATTTAAATTTTCATAAATCTCTCACAAAAATAGTATTAGTATCTTCTCTTTTTGTTTTCTTGTTCATATGATTTAGTATCAAAACCCTAAACCCTAAGGTTTGACATCATGGCGGGGCCTTCCACAAGAGCAAAAGAGAATTTGGTTACTCCAGGTAAAACCCCAGATAAAGATGGGGTAGTGATTGAAGAGATGGAGTCGAAGGGGTAAATACAAATTCCTCAAAGACTAGGGTTTACCTCGATTGATCATAAGGTGAGCCAACTTGGGTATGAGCTATAAAATGTATAATCTAAGATGGCTTCTAAAGGAGACATAGACCAAATAAATCATTGGTTGGATGATATCATGCAACATGTAAAGGGTAAACAATATGGCCCAAATCGGCCCATATCAACCAAGGAGAATCTTCAGTTCAAAATCATGGACAAAATAACCATGTTGGATCACTTTTCCAGCCCAATCAGAATCCAACTTATTCGCAACCATGAAACATGATGCGAAAGTGGATATGCGCAAATTTGATGGTAAGGATCCCCGAATTGATAAATCAAATGGAGAACTTCTTTGAGTTACATCAAACACCATCAGGACAAAAGGTGACATTGGCATCCCTATATCTTGAACCCGACCAATTCGTTTGGTATAAATGGCTATGTGCTCAAGAGGTTGAAGAATGGTCTCGGTGTCACTTGGATAGTTTTTACCGAGGAATTACAATTGCACTATAGTTCTAATGTTTTAGAGAACTAATTTAATCAATAAAAGAATTTACGGAAAACAGGATTAGACAAAGATTATGTGCATCAATTCCAAATTCTATCCTTAAGGGTGGAGAATATTCCGAGAAGAGAATCTAAATGACCTATTTATTGGGGGTCTTAAGGACCACATCAAGCATGAGATACGTATGTTTAATCCACTCAAGCTTTTGATTCTATTATCGTGGCACGTCGTGTAGAGGAAAAAGTTCTTTGTAGTAGGAGGCCACCTTTCATTAACACCAGAGACCGTAGTATCTCTTCCCCTTCATTTGCTAGGCCAATTAGACCAACTCCTTAACAAATGGAAGAAAAGAAAGAAAAAGATTATGTTTTAACTATGATAGCAAATATGGACTAGGACAAAATGTGCTTTGAGAAGAAGTTGTTCTATATTGATGGAGGTAATGAGGATTATGAGGAAGCTGAAATTCTAAGAGGGGTTAAGGAACCAAGAGTAGAAGATGAAGTAGAGGATCACCAACCTATAATTTCTTGCCATGCATTTTCAGGTATTAGTACTCCTCAAACACTCAAGGTTATTGGCTATCTCAAAAATATAAGGCGACGGTGTTGATTGACTCGGGAATACTAAAAACTTCATAAATAGTTAGTTAGCTTCCCACATCAATTATTTTATTTACCCACTCCGAAATGCAAGTTATGATTATGGATGGTGGGATAGTCAAGTGCACAAGAAAGTGCCATAGTATCAAGCTTTCCATGGGAGACTACATGTTAGACTCACCTATGTTTGTATTTCTATGGGAGGGGTAGATATTGTTTTGGGTGTCCAATGGCTCACAACCTTAGGTACTATAGAGATGAATTTCCAAGAATTGTTCATGTGATTTCATTTAGATGAAACGACAATAAAATTGAATGTGATGGTAGCTAAGTATCCACAGATTATTAGCTTTCATCAGATGTAGAAGGTTCTCAGAAAAGGAGTAGATGGATTTATAGCAAAGTTATTTTCCATAGAAGTACAAAATACAGAGTTTTCAATGCCACCCAATCTTCAGAAGATTGTTGATGCTCACTCATCTATTTTTTATGTAATTCCAAAGGGACTACCACCAGTTAGGGATCATGATCATGCCATTCAGTTGATTCCAGGGATCCAAACACCTAACATTAGACTATACAGATACCCATATTCCCATAAAAGTGAGATCAAGAAAATGGTTAAGGAAATGTTGAAGGCAGGTATCATCAAGCATGACTAGAGTGCATATTCTTCACCAGTGGTCATGGTACGTAAGAAGGATGAAACATGGAGGATGTGTCAAGATTACCGAGAACTCAACAAGTACACCATCAAATATAAGTTTCCTATTCCAGTAATTAATGATTTACTTGATGAATTACATGGTGTTTTTTATTTCACAAAATTAGATCTTCATTTGGGGTACCATCAAATTCGAATAAAAGAGGAAGATGTTCATAAAAAGGCTTTCAGGACTCGTGAGGGCCATTATGATTGTTTGGTAATGCCTTTTGGTCTTACAAATGCACCTCAACCTTTCAAATCTTGATGAACATTGTTTTTAGGCCATTTTTAAGGAAATTTGTATTAGTTTTCTTTAATGATATATTGATTTACAATAAGACATGGGAAGAACACTTACAACATGTAAAAAAAGTGTTGGAAGTTTTGGAGAAACATACTTTCTATGCAAATCCATCCAAATGTTCTTTTGGTGTACAAGAGGTAGAGTACTTGGGTCACATTGTATCCCATGAAGGCATCAAAGTTGATCCTCAGAAGATCAAATCTTTAGCGGAATGGCCAAGGCCCAAAAATATCAAAATCTTTGTGGGTTCCTAGGACTAATAGGGTACTACAGAAGATTTGTGTGGGGATATGGTAGAATAACAACCCCACTCACTGCATTGCTAAAGAAGGATGCCTTCCATTGGATAGACGTAGCCACTAAATCCTTTGAGAAGCTGAAGGAAGCCATGTGCAACACCCTAGTTTTGGCTACTCCCAACTTCTCAAAAACCTTCATTGTTGAATGTGACGCTTCAGGATCAAGATTGGGAGCATTTCTAATGTAGGAAGGAAGACCAATTACATTTGAGAGTCACTAATTCAAAGGAAAAAATCTACTCAAACCTTTCTATGAGAAAGAAATGATGGCTATTCTTCATGTGGTCAAGAAATGGAGGCCCTATCTCATGGGTAGACACTTCAAGGTAAAAACTGATCATGATAGTCTCAAATACTTTTGGAGCAAAGGTTATCATCGAGGAACAAAAAAGTGGGTAAGAAAATGTTGGGTTATGATTTTGAAATCATATACGTAAAGGGTAAAGAAAATGTAGTAGTTGATGCATTGTCCGGAAGGGATACATCTGCAGATGCCTTACTATGTGGAATGTCCATGTTGACGGCTGATTAGGTGGATGAAGCAAGATTGGAATGGAATCAAGACAAGGATACATAATCTCTAATACAATATCAAGAAAGGATCTATGACATCTAATAAATTTGAGTGGAAAGGTAATGCCCCATGGTATAGGGATAGGTTATACTTGAGTAAAGATTCGAGTTGAAGCATAAGATTCTTGTAGAGCCACATGCCTCACATGTTGGAGGACACTCTAGGTTTTTGAAGACATATCATAGAATAAAAAGAGAATTATTTTGGGAAGGACTCAAGGGGATGTAAAAAAATTTGTATCGTAGTGTTTAGTGTGCCAACGAAACAAAGGGGAAATAATTAAGACACCAGTGTCATTCTGACCCTTACCAATTCCTAGCCGAGAGAGATGGGAGGAGGTCTCCATGGATTTCATCACCGGATTTCCTTGTTCGGGGTAAGAATTTTATTTTCATGATTGTGGATAGGCCTAAAAAATATGCCCTTATTTTTTCCCTATTACATCCATTCGCAGCAAGATAAATCACACTATTTTTTGGAGACAGGTTAAAGGCTACATGGAACCCCAAGATGATTGTAAGTGATCATGATCCTATTTTCACAAGTAATTTTTGGATGGAATTATTTTCATGTTTGGGTACTCAGCTAGCTCGTAGTTCATCTTATCATCCTCAAACTGATGGGCAAATGAAAGTGGTCAACAAATTCTTAGAGGGGTATCTACATTGTTTTGTATCAGATAAGCAGGAAAGGTGGATTAAATGGCTACCACTGGAAGAATGGTGGTATAACACATCTTTTCATAACTCTTCTCAAATGACCCCATTTTTAGCATTATATGGTTACCATCCACCTTCTATCACTTCCTCCTTGAGGGTGCAAACTAAGGTCAGAGATGTTGAGGAACACATTCAACATCAACAACAGGTTTTGGCTAGTTTGAAGGAGAATTTAGCATTAGAAAAAAAGGATGAAACAACAAGTAGATCAACACCGTAGTGAAATACATTTTGAAATTGGTGATTGGGTTTTGTATGTCCCCGAACTTATAAACAGATTTCCCTAAAGCAATAGAAAAAGGACAACAAACTTGCTCCAAAATATTATGGCCCTTATCGGGTTCTATAGAAAATTGGCGGTGTTGCTTATAAACTAGAGTTGCCTCCATCATTACACATACACCCGGTATTCCATGTTTCATGCCTAAAGAAGGTTATTAGACAAAAATTTGAATCCCAGACGAGTTACCAGAACTTTACGAGGAAATAAGAATCATTTTGGAGCGAGAGAAGATTCTGTAAACACGTATTAAGAGGTGAGAACTAGAGACATTAAGGAATATTTGATTAAGTGGAAGAATCTAAGCATAGAAGACACAACTTGGGAGGATGAAGGTTTTCTGTAGCAACATCCAGGATTATTCAATGTTGAGGACAACGTTGGTTTGAAGGGGAAGGGAATGATACGCCCTTAACATATTGCTTGTATTAGGATATGAGTAGCCGACTTGTGGCTTACCATATCATTTATACTTTCTCATGCTTAATAGGCGTCCTGGTGATGGCCATAGCATATAAATAGTGTATATAGGGGATTGTGGATAGTATTTCATTATCATTTGAGCATTTGAGTCTTATTATATGGTTTGGAGGTTTCCCCCTCGAAGTGGCGAAGCTATTCTAATTGCATATTGAGATCATTATTCTGAAATATTGTGTTATTTAGTGTTCTATTGTTGCTCATAATCTATATTATATAAGTAATTTCATTACAACTGGGAATTTATGTGGGTCAAAATGTGTCTCAACAACATGCACTCTAAGTCATATGTTCAACTAGGGTATTCAAGGCAACGAGTAGGAGACACACAAGTACAAATATACAAGGGGATAGACTTAACATGGCTATAATGAGTACTAGGGTCACATATCTAGAGGGAAGTAACCCTTACACTAGGTCAACCTAGGGTTTCTAAGGCCCACGATCGAGATAGAGGAAGGAACCCTACTAAGATATTGGTGGTTGGGTGTGGAGAGGTATGGATCAACAAATAAAATAAAGAAGCATGCAATAACTGAAATGAAAGTAACTAAAGAGCTAATATTTGATAAGAGTACTAAGATAACTAGCATCAAGCATGTATAATACTAAACTAACATAACATAATGAAGAGGAGCTGAAATAATATATACAAAGTGACAAAGAAGGGTTAGAGCACTCACCTTATACCTATAGGGTGGTTGTTAATGCATCTATCTCCCTTGAGAAGTAGCATGCAGAGAGAGTCGTTATTAGGTGTAGTAAGGGAAGACCATTCTTGTCCTAGACTCACTATATGATGACCAAATATTGCAAACAATCATCCAAGAAGAGAGGTGTCCAATCCAATCCAAGAAACATTGCGAATGAACTAAAAACATGGTGAGGAGATGTGAAGATGGCCCAAAAGAGTAGAGAAATGGAAGTTCGCATGTCTTAGATTTTTTTTCTTATGAATGTCAATTGTAGTGGAGGTATATATAGAATACCATCAGCCACGGGTGATGAAATTGGCCATGAGAAAATATGACAACCGACACAATCGGCCATGAGCTATTATGTTGGCCAAGGATGCAATAAAAAAGTTGTGTCATGAAAAGTAACAATAAATGTGTGGTGGGTCATGAAAGAGGATGAACAAAGTGTAAAATTGTAGAATGCAAGAAAGATATCTTGAATATGATATGTATGAGATCTAGGAGGAAAAGGATACCTGATGCAAGGAAAACTAAGTCCAAGATCAAATAGTGACATTATCTTCGTGTACTATCTCTAACCCATAATGGTAACATGAATAACCATTCCCCATTCCCGGCCCCTTAAGGCACCCACTCAAGGTAGATAGATGCATCAACAACCCTTATCTATTCAAGGATGATTTTTAGTAATAGGTATGAAAGATGAAAAGCAAAAAGTAAAAAATTAGGTGTATATAATTACATCTAGCCATATCCTCATCAATATCGATGTCTAATGTACACACAAGATTTCCTAATTTATAATACATGATACATTAAGGAATAATTAGGGCTATAAAAGATATTAACTAGAAGAGAAAACCAAAAAGAACCATACACAAATATAAGATAACTGTATAAAAATTTGAAAATGCTATCACTATGAAATTTAAATCCATCTTGGTAGAATCAAACTCTAGACCTAAAAGGATATGATAAAAATACTATGGTATTTAAGATATGTGTGTTCATGAATGGGAAATGCTAGGTTGAGTGTTCAATATAAGAGGAAATTCGTTGAAATATATATGTGGAATATAGTTTTGCATTAGTAAATTAATTAAATTTGCCACATATGATTATGATTTGTATCCAAGTTACGCATCAAAATCATAATATTATACCTAATTGCATAAAAAAGCATATCTAGATCAACATAGAAAATTATTAAATAATAAAGTAATTGTTAAAATTAGGGTTTTTAGGATAATGGTCTATTTTGTACAAATTCGTTGGTATTTTCCATTCAAAATTGGTAGAAGATAAGTTTATTCAATGCGGTGGGTAATCCCTCAAAATAAGGAATAGAAAATATTGATAAGAAGAAATGAATGTTGCCATAATTGTGAAGATGACAATACGAAGCAAAACTGCAAAAAACTATTAAAAAAATGGAAATATCTAAATGGGGATGAATCAAATTTTTTTCGAATGTGATCTTTATGCCCTAATCTACCAAAAAAAAATTCGCATTGTCTTTGTTTCTTATGTGAATAACTAGGAAATCGATTTTCTTCTCTAAAACA